>JANHMN010000013.1:55204315-55235911 GCA_030674055.1 Rhabdomys pumilio | reverse complement strand
AAGGGAAGGGAAGGGAAGGGAAGGGAAGGGAAGGGAAGGGAAGGGAAAGGAAGGGAAGGGAAGGGAAGGGAAGGGAAGGGAAGAAGAAGGGAAGAGACCAGAACATGTGGAGAGGTGGGTAGAAGGAAAGCAGAGAGAGGGATAAAGGGGTCACACAGAGAAGAGAGTCAGAGAGAGAAAAGAGGCAGAGGAGAGAGGAGAGGAGAGAAGAGAAAAATAGAAAAGAGAGAGGAGAGAGAAGAGAAGAAGAGGGGTGAGGGAGGGAGAGGGAGGGAGAGAGAGGGAGAGAGAGAAAAGAGAAGCCAAACAACTCCTTTTAAAGCAAGCCAGGCCTACCTGACTGTTGCCAGGTAACTGTTGGGCGGGGAGCCTAGAAGGAATGGTAAGGTGCTAACAATAGACTCCTGGCATTTTCCATTGGTCTATGTTCCTAGAGTTGCCTGCTTCCAACTCCAGTAGTCTCTCCCATTACTGTCTTCCTTTGTCTTCTCCAACCAGATCCTTCCTGTTCCCATCCTTATTCCCATCCCTATCTGGCCCCTGTCCCCAGGATTCCTACCCAGTCCACCTATGTCTATTCTATTTCTGCTCTTACTGACTCTAGAGCTCACTCATTTTCTGCAGATATACAAAAGGTGCTTTGAGAGGCGAGCATGCCAAGGACTCCAAAGACCTATCCACCCATCTGCCTCCTCAGCATTGAGATGCACACATTTCTTTTTTGTTGTTTTTTTGTTTTGTTTTGTTTTTTGAAATGAATTTTTATTAAATATTTTATTTACATTTCAGATGTTATTCTCTTTCCCCATCCCCTCCCAGAAATACCCTATCCCATCCCCCCTTCTCCTGATTCTATGAGGATGTGCCCCCATCCACCCACCCACTCCCACCTCCCTACCCTCAAATTCCCCCACACTGGGATATCAAGCCTTCACAAGACCAAGAATCTCCTCTCCCACCTATGCCTGACAAAGCCATGCTCCCTACATATACAGCTGGAGCCATGGGTCTTCTTTCTAACTCCTCCATTGGGGACCTCATGATCAGTTCAATGTTTAGCTGCCAGTATCAGCCTCTGTATATGTCAGGCTCTGGCAGAACCTCTAAGGAGACAGATATATCAGGCTCTTATCAGCATGCACTTCCTGACATCTACATCAGTGTCTGCCTTTGGTGACTGCACATGGGATAAATACCCAGGTGGAGCAGTCTCTGAAAAGCCCCCCCTTCAGTTTCTGTCCCACACTTTGTCTCCATATTTGCTCCCTTGAGTATTTTGTTACTCCTTCTAAGAAGGACCGAAGCATCCACACTTTGGTCTTCCTTCTTCATGAGCTTCATGTGTTCTCTGAGTTGTATCTTGGATATTGTGAGCTTTTGTACAATGGAGTATTACTCAGCTATTAAAAATAACGGATTCATGACATTCTTAGGCAAATGGATGGAACTTGAAAATATTGTCCTGAGTCAGGTAACCCAGTGACAAAAGAACACACATAGTATGCACTCACTGATAAGTGGATATTAGCCCAAAAGCTCTCAATACCAAGATGGACACACGTCTACCCCGGCTCTTTCCAAAGCCTGGATATTCAACCTATGCCTAAGCAGCTCTTTATTGACTAAGCACCCATACCCCAGTTGCCTGTAGCTGCTATTTCCCTCCAGTTTGCAGATGGAGAAAAAAAATAGCTCAACTGCAAGTTAACTTGATCAGAGTCACATGGTTGGCTACATGGGCATGGCCAACTGAAAGGTCTTAGGGTCTTTCTAATATCATCTGACAAAGAAAAGCAGACTGTGGCAATGATGCAGCTTTTTCCTCCTTAAAACACAATCCCCAGAGAGTGGGCCTTTGGGTACAGATGGGTGGATTGGGGAACAGAGAGGCAGAGACAGAAACCCTGGGTTAATGCCCTCCCTGTTTTATGGCCATCATTTAGGCTGCTATATATACAAAAGGTACTTGGAGAGGCTATAAAATAATTCATAGTGCATGAGAGGAACATTTATGTTTCAATTGTCTACATTTAAGAAGCACTTTGCATTTCTGTTCAAGGCTTCTATCATCATGGTCTTGAATATGAATGAGAGAGGAGGAACGAGAGGAGGCCCAGAGGCAGAAAAGTAATTAGAGGGCCCTGGACAGGGAAGGCACATGGATCCCCCAGTCACTGTGGGATCCAACCATAACCTCCATGTCTGGTTTGATCTGGTTTCTCATTGAGAATGCCAGCCTCCACAGAGGCTCTAGATTGCCTCAGAACTCTGCTCTCCTAATTGGCCTGTGTGGGTCTCATGCAGTAAAGGCTGGTGGGCTTCCACCAACCACTTTATAAACTTTCAAATGCTCTAATTAGGTTTATATATGCTGAGATATGAAAAGGAGAGAAGACCAATAGCTTTCAGCCAAATTTATCCCTGTTCACAAGGGTCTTGAAATTTCTGCTTTTTCTAACAATAAAAATGAACTCATGTCTTTGTAGTGCAGGTATGACCAGTAAAGATGTCTGAGGCTTTGTGTTCCTTCACCTTTAGTAACCCCAGTAGCTAAAATGGAATAGCTTCTTCCTCACTGTTACGAGGCTGAGTTAGATTTAGAAAAGCTGATCAGCGACAGAATGGCGTAGGTACAGTACATTTCCACTAGATGGCAGTGCTCACTAAGCCAGAAGCGGAAGCATGGCTGCTAGGCCCACTGCCCAGATTCTGTATTGCAGGACAGAAGCTCAGTGCATCTTCTTTGTGCCCCGATTGTGTGCAATGGAAGCATCTAGGATGTGACATCTGTCAGCCATAGTCTAGTCCAGGATAGAACTTGGCCTTCTTTGGATAAGCTTTTGTGTTTTAAATAGGTGAGTCTTATTTTTAGGGCAACACAAAGACGTTTCTTAAGGTTAGATTCTTTAAAAATGATTAAGGAGGATATAGAAATAAAGAGAGACTGCTTCCTGGGCACTATACTGTTTTATAGAAGCAAGGCTAAGCACTGGACATAATGCTTGGCCAGAAAGTCATACCATTTGGGTTAGGTTTTGACAACAAGAGTAACAGCTCAGAGGCCAGCAATATTACTTTGGAATTTCATGCTTCCCAATTTGCATCCGCGAGGAACAATATCATAGTATGAAGCAGTCTTCTTTCTCAGTGCTCTGTTAATATGCGTTCATTCTTTTCTCTGAAGCCCTAAAGCAATGACAGACTAGGGGTTTAATTTCTTATGTGCGTGCGTGCGTGCGTGAGTGCGTGAGTGCGTGCGTGTGTGTGTGTGCGTGCGTGCGTGCGTGCGTGAGTGCGTGCGTGCGTGCGTGCGTGTGTGTGTGTGTGTGTGTGTGTGTGTGTGTGTATACATGGGGGAAGTTATATAAACAGATTCCTGTAGATGTGCTCATGTAGAGGCCAGAGGTCAACATCAGATGTCTTCCTCAGTTGCCCTTCATCATATTTTTGTGAGACAAGTGTTCACCCTGAATATGGAGTTCACTGATTCAGCCTGACTGGATGGTCAGCAAGACCAAGGATCCCCCTGTCTCTGATTTCTCAGAGCTGCTTATGGTACCAGGCCTGTTGTTTTGTATGGGTTCTGGGAACTCAAACACCGGTCTTTTTGCTTGTGGACAAGCAAGTCCATAACTGAAGTATCTCCCGCCATTGATAAATACAGACATCAGTTGTAATCTGTTTAGTCTAATAAACTGCTTCCTCCTCATTCAGGATAGTGCATGTAATAAATGTCTCACATTAGTGAGTTATATTTATTAAAAATTGATGAAAGAGTACTGATGTACGTTAACTGCAACTCAGAGTTTAAGTGTGCTTCAGTGTTTGCACTGTTTTATGAGTTCTAATTAACACACAGTCACATGTGTTTGCCATCTTTGTGCCATGAAGAATTCCTTCCTTGCTTTAAGTTCTGAGCACACAGCATACACATTCTTCATTCCCTTTGACAATCAAATAACAACCTTTAATCATATGGTTGTCTCCTATGTTAACACTTCTATAGTTTTACCTTATTCAAACTACCATACGATTAAAATCATAGACTATTTAGTCCTTTATATTAGCATATGTTATCGGCAGCGTGCTTTCAATTTTTATTGCTTTCCATGGCTCATAGTTTATTAAAAGTTGCTTTGCTACTGTTTGTTTATCCATTCCCCTATGGAAGGATAAATCAGTTGCTAACAGTTTTTAGCAACTCTGAATAAAGTAGATAGAAACATTCATGTGCAAGTGTTAAAGTGAACAAAAGTTCCAATTTATGTTGGAAATGGATTGACGAATTGTATGATATCAGTATGTTTAGCTTTGCCAGAAACTGCTGAACTGTGTTCCAAAGTGTCGGTGCCATTGTAATGAGAGCACTTGTTGGTAACTATCCTTACATCAGTTGGTGTTCTCAATGCTGAACGATGGCCATCCTCATGGGTATATAGTGACATCAGACTGTCTGTCTGCCTATCTATCTATCTATCTATCTATCTATCTATCTATCTATCTATCTATCATCTATTCATTGCTACTACTGATAATATGCAATTTTCTAATGCTGAGGCTTGAACCTCAATTCTTTTATACATTAGGCCAGTGTTCAAATTCAGATTTATATCCTCAGCCCTTTTTTAAAAAATATTTATTTATTTATTTTTATTCTTTAATTCTTTTATACAGTCCAGTCTTCATCGCCCCTCTCTGTCTGCCCCCGACCACTCTCCATCCCATACCTACTCCCTCCCCACCATCCCATCTTCTCTTCTCTCACTGAGGCCAAACCAGGCAGTCCTTTGCTGTGTATGTGTTGAGGGCCTCATATCAGCTGATGTACGCTGCCTTCCAACCCTTTCATTAACTGTTAACTTTAACACAGAGTCTTTTTACATTGTTCAGGCTAACTTGGACTCAAGTCTATAGCTCAAACAGGCTTTGAATGTAATATCCTCCTGTTTCACGTTCTAGACAAGCTTGTATTACAAGCCTGGTTTTGTTATTTTAAATTTTCAATTCATGAATAACGTATTATGTATGAAGCTGAAATCCTTTCATTATATCATTGGCTCCCTACATATCTTCTTTCTTCATACCAGAAGTATCTTTACAAATCTTCTATTTCAGTGTGGGAGAGCTGGGCCTGCAGATCTTAAGTGTGGGAGAGTTGGTCCCCAGAGTGTGAGCATAGGAGAGATAGTCATGCCTCTTACTGGCTGCCACAAGCAAAAGAGCTGCTCGGTTCATTCCCTGGGCAAAGCAGGAGAGCAGGCCCTGGTGGTACCAACAAAGAAACTCTGAGGGGCTTACCAACACAGCCACCAGCCAGCCTCAGATTCTGAGTTGTCTGACTCCAACACCTACCTCATCTGTGAACTGCCAGAGCACATAAAGGGGCTGGTCCTGCAGAACCAGACTGTAGGATCTCTGTGATGCAGGGCAACAACAGGATATCTGAGAGGTGCCCCTGTGAGGATCCAGCGTTGATAGTGTAGCAAGTGCTAGAAACCTCAAATCAGACCAAGGACTCATTACAATAAACATTTGCAAGTAAAGCTGTTTGGGCAAAAGGATGTACTGTAGGACACACAGGGACACACAGCAGCTTCCACAAGATATATGTTTTTAAAGACATGGTTTCTCTGTGTAGCCCTGACCATTCTGGAACTTGCCTTGTAGAGCAGATATCTACCTACCTTTCTGCCTCCAGAGTGCTGGTATTAAATGTGTACACTACCACCACGAACACCCAGCAAGATTTTTTTTTATGTTATTTTTTTTTTTTACATTTTACGTTGTTTTTATTTATGTTTTATTTATTTATTTTGTTTTCCTTTGGGAGGAGATTGCACGGGTGGAGAATAGATATGGAGGCATGTGAAAATGAGTGGGATTGGGGTGCATGATGTGAAATTCACAAAGAGTCAATAAAAAAGTAAGAAAAAATAGCTAAGGGAACAGATCAACAAGCAAAGCAAAGCAAGATGGGAAAGCTTCAGAGAGGTTTAAGAAGAAAGGAAATATCAAGGGGCTGAAGAGATGGCTCAATAGTTAAAAGCATATGAGCTCTTGAAGAAGAACTGCGTTTAGTTCCCAGAAGCCACATGGTAGCTCACAACCATCTGTAACTCCAGTTTTAGGGGATTTGAGACCATCTTCTGATCATACATAACTATAATTCTGCTACTGTTACGAATCATAATGTAAGTATCTGATATGCAGGAAATCTAATATGTGACCCCCTGCAAGGAGGTTGCAACCCACAGGTTGAGAACCACTGCCTCAAACCGTAAAGAAAAAGATTGATAAATCTAATATATTAGTTTTTAAATTTTTTCCAACATAAGTGATAGTGCATAAAGTTGGATATCAAGCACAAACTAAAAGGCATATATAAAAAATTTATAGAAAAGAAGTGATACTCAGTATTCATAAAAAAACAACTGTGAATAAGTTTGCCAGAAGATAAACATCTCTATATTAAAAAAGCATCAAGGCTATGAACAGGCAATAAACAGAGGAGAAAGCCTGAGAGAACTAGGTTATGAAAGCACATAAAAATACAACCTTGGTCATATGATGAAAATGTAAAAAGAAGCAAAGAGATTATTTGACACTAATAAGTGGGCATTACAGTAAAGTTGGACAACATTGTGTTGACAAGTATATTTAAAGCACTCTTAACATGCAGAAGACAGTCTATAACCACACCATCCATGTTTCATTCTAACGTGTGTGTGTGTGTGTGTGTGTGTACACATACATACATACATACATACATACATACATACATACATACTTGTTGGGAATAGCATAAATTCCTCATTACTTCTCTGTATTTCAGGAATCTCTGAGTTTCAAAGCTGACCCTGCTTCAAGATACAGAAGATGCCTTGTTTCTAAAGTTACTTCATATATATATATATATATATGAAGGTTTCTTTCCATATTATGTATGGTAGTCAAGACAATCATTAATAAAATGCCCACCATGGGTAAATAATGCGTGACATTGTAAGTGGACAACTGCTCAACATTAAAAATAGTCAAAGGATGAATGTCCAAGAAGGCAAAGATGACACAGGGTTGGGAAAGGCTTCTATGTGCAAAGACCTAAAAACTCGGAAGTCTGGAAAACAGTTAATGTTCTTAGGCTCATGGTGATCACATGAGAGACATTATTCATCAAAACCCTCAGAATGCTTAGAATATTTCCTAAATTAAAATATCCGCATTTCTTGGCTCATCCAAGTTGATAAAAATATTTCTGTTTTGTTTTCTTTTTGAGTCATTTGTTTTCTAATTGTTAAGATCAAGTGTTTTAGTAGATTTCTTTTGAAAATACTATCTCCCAGACTTGTTTTTTAGTCTTCTTTAAATGGTTTCTTTCTTAGAGCTATCTTATAGCTAACAAGAAAAGTTGATTGCTTACCTTTCTTCCTGTAGTTCTCTCTGTCTCTCTGTCCCCTGTCTCTCTGTCTCTGTCTCTGTCTCTGTCTCTCTCTGTCTCTCTGTCTCTGTCTCTCTCTGTCTCTGTCTCTCTCTGTCTCTCTGTCTCTGTCTCTCTGTCTCTCTCTCTCTCTCTCTCTCTCTCTCTCTCTCTCTGTGTGTGTGTGTGTGTGTGTGTGTGTGTGTGTGTGTGTGTGTGTGAGTGTGTGTAGAGGCCAGAGGTCAGTCATGGGGTCTTCCTCTACTGTTCTTCATCTTATCTTTTGAGACAGCATCTCACTGAACCTGAGACTTACTCTCACTGTTTTGATTAGACCAGATGGTAAGGGAGTCTATCTGCTGTTTCCACTTCCAACATGCAGTGCTTGGGCTACAGACAGCGGCCTCTATGCTTAGCTTCTTTTCATGAGTACTAGGGCACCAAAATGAGTTCCTCACAATTGTTTAGGAATTGCTTTCACAACAAGACATCATCCTGGGTCCTCATGACTTCCTTGCATCTCAGAAAACTGAATTTCAAGGCTGACTCTGTTTCAAGATACAGAAGATGCCTTATTTCTCAAGTCACTTCCTACTTGAATGTCTATCATTCTTTGTGATAACTGCAGAATCTCAACAGGCTAAGACTATGGAAGCTGAATCCCACTGGGGAAGTAGGGTTTCTGTATAGAAACTGAGACTCTCTGCATGGAACCTGAGATATTACATCTGGAAACAGATGCTGTGTGTGGAACTTGAGCTTCTGTGTGTAAAAGCTGGTTTTTCTATGTAGAAGCTGAAGTTCTGTGTGGAAGCTTCTGTGTGTGATATTTAAGACTCTTCACATAAACTGACGACAGAAATGGAGAATTCAGTCTTTCTCATATTGAATTCTGCTTCATCTTAAAATATTTACAATTCTACATGTAAAAAGAGATTTAACTTTTAGAATACTGCACTGAAGGCTATCACATGTTCAGATAACGAGATGGAACATGTATTAGTGATGCTGAAGAAGGAACCTACAACAATACCCAGAAACCCAAAGAAAGTTGGAAGGTTTTTCCTGAAGTCAGCCCAGAAAATAATATTAGCATTTAACTGTGTGACATTTTAGAAAGAAAAGAGTGGGCTTTCTGCCCTTCATCCCACTAACTCATAAAAACCTTTTGAGATAGAGTATGTCTTAGTTAGGGTTTTACTATTGTGAACAGACACCATGACCAAGGCAACTCTTATAAGGACAACATTTAACTGGGGCTGGCTTACAGGTTCAGAGATTTAGTCCATTATCATCAAGGCAGGAATATGGTGGCATCCAGGCAGGCATGGTGCAGGAGGAGCTGAGAGTTCTACATCTTCATCTGGAGGCTGCTAGCAGAACACTGGCTTCCAGGCAGCTAAAATGAGCATCTTATAGCCCACAGTGACACACCTACTCCAACTAGGCCACACCTTCTAATAGTGCCACTCCCTGGGCAGAGCATATACAAAGCATCACAGAGTGAGATCACACTTCAAAGTCAAAAGACAAGAGGCAGATAGGAAAAAGGAGACCCACCGTGTATTCAGGTGCCTTAAGGTTTCTCCAGGATTGCTTTGTAGCTGACATCAGTGCTGCTTTTCTCTTTGCCTAGGATGACTTCCACCTCTAACTCCTGCATTTCCTCTCCTCTTCCAACTCTCTGCCACCTATCCTTCTTGATTCTATCTCAGTTGACAAGTTCTATTTTGTGGAGATACACACATATTTTTCTGATTTTCAAATGTGCGAGTATAAGGTGGTGTGCATGTGAGTGTGTATAAATGTTTACATGTCTGTAGGCACAAATGCATGTGTGTGTGTGTGTGTGCGCGCGCATATGCATATGTGCATTCATGCATGTGCACTTACTCTCATGGGGAATCTCAAGTTTACTGATGTCAAGAATTATACTCCATGACTCTCCTTTATACTTCATTCCTTGATCAGGGTCTGTCAATCACAGACTTTGCAGATGTGGTATGCTTGTGCAGAAAGTAGCTTAATCAAGGAACTATCCCCAGCACAAGAGGCTAATGTCTTTTACCTGTGTTAGCTTTTTGTCCTCCTTTTCGACACATTTCTCTCCTTGTAAGGCCAGCCAATCTCAGTTGTTTCTTGAGGCTGTAGCTCTTGCAGAAATGTGGAAAACTGCCTCTCAAGTCCGTTCCTCAGCTGAATTCCTGCAGACCTCGTGAGTATTGGTTGTTGACACTTCCACCAAGTTCATCTTCCTTTGATAGTTTCCAGTCCATCAACAAAAGCCCAAACTACTTTTTAAAAACCACCTTCCCAGCTTCTTTTGACTTTGCAAGATTTTAAAATTCCTTTTGACTTCTATTACTGTGGAGTTACGTATGATCTTGCCTTCTGGTGTTGCCATTACATTTTAAGTATGTATACTTAATTCAAGATAGATTTAAAATGTGTTTTTGAACAGTCCTAGAGATTGAACCCAGAGTCTCCACGGTAGGGCATGTGGGACCATGTTACCAAACAGACCTAAGAACTGGCAAAGCTGAGTAAGCTCAGACCCTAGGAATCTCAGAGATCTGAGACTGGTAAGAATGGAGCCACTCCCTGTCTATGTACCTGCTCTGGAACAAGTAACCACAGCAGGACAAGTAACCCACTGAGAGGACCATGGGCAGCCAATCACATAAAGTGACACCTGGTGCTAATGAGGTATCTATATAGTCCTGAATCTTCAGCCAATGAGCTTTCTTCCTAAGTATCCCTTTTCTACAAAAGATAGATAATCCTTGGTTCACCCCCAAATAAAGTGTGTGCATTATATCCAATATCAAATAAACCAGTATGAACAAGCAAGGATTATCTCATAGAGCTGCTTCATTAGGGATCTTCAACTAAAGAGCCAAGTCTAAGACGCCCAACGAAGGCTGTCTCCCCTCAGCCCCTCACTCTCAATCAGACTGGACTCTGCTTATCCCAGGCTCTGGCCTGATAAGAAAGGTAGACCTTGGATCCCTGGTTCCTGACTTTTTGTCTCAGCAGGTATACCAGCCATACCTGGGTACCCAAAGAGGAGGCTGGGAACCACTGTGGTCTCCCATTTCAAACTTTACTGTAACTCCCCCTCCCAACTGCGGAGAGGCAGGACATAATATAGCATACCATATACTAAGCAGAGCTATGTCCATAGCTAAAGTCTCTCCCAAAAGCCCCACTCCAATATGTTCATCATTACCTTTTCTTGTCTAATGCTCCACATATACTTATGCTTTCAAGGTTCTGTTGTGTTGTCTCCTGCATTCTGCTTCTTCCTCTGGGCTTTAATTAGCCTCTTCTGTTCCTTTCACAAAGCCATTTTATTAAGGGTTTGCAAGTTGTTCGGCCTTGGAGGTTTCTTATTTCTGAAAATGTTTGCTATGTACTTTGGTTCTTTTTGAAATATGTTCTGCTATTTATTTCCTATCACTCTGGAAATATTGGTTTTTCTGCTGTCTTCTGGATTTTATTATTGTTTATGCAAATATATAAGACAAATCAAATTATCATTTCTTTTCAGGAAAATAATAGTTTTTTTCTGATAATTGTTGAAATTTTTCTTTTCTTTCTTAGATTTTGTAGTTTTACTAAATAAATGTCTAGTAATTTTACATGTCTTGCACAGAACACATTATGCTTATTAAATCTCAAAATTTAGAATTCGGTGTCACCAAAGAATGGAACTGTTTGAGAAGGATTAGAAGGATAAGGAGCTGTGACCTTGTGGGAATAGGTGTGACCTTGTTGGAACAAGTAAGTATGTCACTGGACGTAGGCTTTGAGGTTTCCAAAGCCCATGACAGGCCCAGTATTTATTGCTCTGCCTGATCCCTTCGAATCATGAAGTGAAGCTCTCAGCTACTGCTCCAGTTCTATACCTGTCTAGTTCTCACTGTGGTAATGGACCAACCCTCTAAAATTGTAATCAAACCCCCAATTCAATGCTTTCTTTTATAAGAGTTGCCGTAGTCAACTTGTCTCTGTATAGCAATAGAATAATAACTAAGAAAATGACCCTAGTTTCCATGGTATTTAATCTTTTGAGTTCCATGATCTCCAGAGTTCTGGCTTCCATGGTATCTATTACTCTGCCTTCTAAGTTCTCTATGCTTCTGTCTTTTATGTCCTCCATGTCTCTACGTTTTTTGGTCATTATAACTCTGGCTTCCTCGTCCCAAGAATCCCGAATTTCAAGATATCTATACTTCTTTATACTTCTGACTTCTATGATTTCTCTGCCTCTAACTTCCAACTTTTTTGTGACTCTGACTTTCATGGTTTTCAAGTCTCTGACTTTATAGTCACTATGGCTCTGCCTCTGTGATCCATGTCCCATTAGCATTCTTTATGTCCATGCCTCTGAAGTGGTTTTCATGTTTTATTTTCTATGCTTCTGACACAGTTGCTAGTCATTTGATTTGGTCTCCACACCTCTAACTTGGTCTCCATTCATCTGGCTTGGTCTTCATACCTCTGGCTTATAGACTCCATGGCCCCTGGCTTCCTTTGTCTCCATGTCTCTTTCTTGTTTATAAGATCTCTTATACCATTAGTTTATTTTTTTATCCTTTTGATTTGATATAAATTTATGTTAGAATTTAAATGAGTAGTGGTGTGTCCACATAACAGAATACAATTTTCTGTAGAAAGAAATGAAGTACTAATGCATGCTGCAGTGCACAGGGAGGGACTTAGATAACACTAACAAAAACCAGATACAAAAAGCTATCACAGAGCATATGAATGCATTCCTCTGATATACATAGAGGAGGAGAATCCATGGGGAAATAAAGGCTTCTAAGTATTGATTGAGGGGAAGTGGGAAGCAACTTTCTAATGTGGTACAGGCTTTGATTTTCAATGATGAAAATGTTTCTGAAGAGACAGAGCAATGACTGTACAATGTTATGATTGTACTAAATAGCAATGAATTATTCATGATAAGATAGCCCATTTCATGTACTGTAAAATTTACAAGCTTAACTTGAACAAGGAAGTCCGAATAGAAGTTAGTGGTCTCTAATAGTGACCAATAGGAGATCACTATTTTCTAGGCAGGGAAAAGGAGTTAGGTAAATACATTTGTGAAGTTTGTGTCTGAAAATAAAGAAAAAAACAGATGGAACAGACTACATGACATCTATTTTGACTTTCTGGAACACTTCTGATTAATACTTTCAGTACATTAAGACTCTGGGAAGGAAGATCTTTGAGAGAGGTGAATTCTGCTACACAGAGAGCGTCAGAAATCCCATTATAGATTAGCTAATGTGATAATAATTTAAAGACTACAACCAAATGAGAGAAAATATCTGAAAAGTGATATTTTAAAATGTTGAGTATAAGGTAATAGGAATGTCTGAATCTGGAGTAATATGCATTGAATTATTTTTCTTAAAAAAAACAAATTCAAAAATAAAATAGGTGGTGAACCATTGGCAAAGGCAGCAAGAGCCACACCCTGCAGAGCCTCTCTCTGCTTGGAGCAGAGGACTGCACTGTGCCTGTGAGTGATTGGGTGTGCACAGAAATATGCATTCTTCTAGAGCTACAGTGAAAAGTTGCCAAGGAATCAAGTAGCCAGCAGTAGGACCATTCCCACCTTAGCTCTGGAGCCCCCAATTTTATTATATAGTTTCTGGAATACAACCTTTGTAGACAACTGTCTTTCTGAGCAATTAAATTCCCTGTATCCCCATCTCAGATGCTGCACAAGGAAGTAAATAAGAAAGGGAGGCAGTGGCTGGGGGAGAGGGGGCTTCCAGGTTATTTATTACTTTAATAAATCGGAGCTCCTCCCAGCCTGCCTCAGACTCTTGCTTCTGTCAAGCTCCGAGGACAAACGATCACTTAATTGTAGAGTTTGTGGGCCGAGGTGGGCTCCAAGCACAGCAGTTTATTGTGCAAGAAAGGCTCTTAGTAGGATGAGATGATAGTGCCCTAGCCAATAAGTCATTAAACAGAAATTAAAAGCAGAAAACTGAGCGCCTTTTCTCTAACTCGTGTTAACCTCTTCAAAGCTGAACGGGATCTTTATAAGACTAGTGGTAAGGCATAGACCAAGGGAGGTTTGGTCAGAAGGGCTTGGTGTTAGCTCCATCATACAGCATGGCTTCTGGGTGAGGGGCCATCCTGATCTGCCTAGTCCCATTAACAGGGTCACACCTGCAGAAGACCTCAGGGCAGTGTGTCTTCACAGATCACACCCTTGGAACTATATTATGTCACCATAACATATGAAACATGTTGTTATCACCACATAAGTCACCAGACCACTCTAATCTGAGCTGCAGTTTCAATAGGAGCAGGACTCTAACCTCAGGAAATTTATCTCGGCCTCTAGCTGAGTGTTCCTCCAGGTAGCATGATATTCTCTAGGTATTGAAACAGTCTTTACCTTCGCAGACAAAGATTAGAGTAACTGTAGGTTGACTAGTGGCCATTAAGAAGTGCGTGTAACACTGAGATTCAGGGCAGGCCATGGAAAGGAAGTGGAGAACCTCACCTCTCTTCTGCTTTTATTTCTGTCACTTCCATCTACGGAGGCACAAATTCCTTCTACGTGCAAATCTATTTCCAAAGTGTCAGTCACCCACCATAAGTCATGGCCAGAATACTGTTGACTCATCTTAGAGAGAGCCCACACTGAAATAGCGTTACGACATTGTATTATTGTAACTTTCCTATTTGAGGCCAGGAGAGATGGCTCAGTTGGGAAATTGTTTGCCCTGCCAGATGGAACATGTTAAGTTATTTCACAAAACGTACATTTAAAACATGTGTCCTGGATTATGTTGTGCTTGTAATCTCAGCACTGGGGAGGCAGACAGGAGGATCACTGGGCTCATTGGCCAGCAAGCTTAGCCTACTCAACAAGCGCCAAGTCAGCAAGAGACCCTGTCTCTAGTTTTGAAAAAGAATGGTGGACAGCACCTGGGAACAACATCTGAGATTGTGGTCAGGTCTCCTCATGTGTGTGTGTATATGCATGTGCACTCATACACATTTACAACTGTATACATATGCATATACATGATAATTTTCCTGTTTGATTATTAGCTATTACTAGTCTTACTCCTAATGTCCATTTATGTTTAAGTTCATATAAAAAGAACTCTTAGAATAGCATACCTAATACTACACACACATATGTGACTTTGCATGGAAAATAAAACTTACAAAGCAGGTGGATGAAAGAGTGGCATTGTGGAAAAGAAACCACAAAGCACGCGAAGGCTCGAAAAGCCAGAAGTTATTTCAAAAGGTCTCTCTTCAAACAAATCTTTCTCAGCCTTTAATCCTATTCCTGGTGAGAAGAATCCTTTTTTCCTGGTACAAGGTGGGCAGTAACCTTGCTTACATATGTTTTGTTTGTTTGTTTGTTTGTTTTGCTTTTTATTTTTTGTGGTTTTGTTTTTTGATTTTTTTGTTTGTTTCTAAGTTGCCACTTAGTTCAAAACAACCCTTTTTCCAAAGTGAAGTATGCTGGGTTAGCATGTTCCTCTACCCGTGAGGGGCATGTATTCACGGTCACAGTATTTCACAGTATTGTTTTGTGACTTTAAAAATCTCCCATGTTCCAATTTTATGCTTCTTTTCTCCAGCTACTGATAATTACAGGTCTCTGAACATTTCCATGGCTTGTATTTCCTAGAATTCCATGCAGTTGGACTCATATGGTATTAAACTTTTTGGTGTGACTTCTTTTATTTAGTAATACACATGTAAAGCACTTCCTTTTATCCCCATGGCTTAATTGTTCATTTCTTTATAGTGGTGAATTACATTCTGTTTTTCATCTGGGCCTTTCTGACTATGAGAAATAATGGTTGTTCCAGACCCGAGCTTATGACATTCTGTTATATTAAAAACTGACATGTATCAGGCGGTGGTGGTGCACGCCTTTAATCCCAGCACTTGGGAGGCAGAGGCAGGCAGATTTCTGAGTTCAAGGCCAGCCTGGTCTACAGAGTGAGTTCCAGGACAGCCAGGGCTATACAGAGAAACTCTGTCTCAAAAAAACAAAAAACAAAACAAAAAAAAAAACCTGACATGTACAGTGTTGGAGTATGGTTGTTAATAATGTCGAATTGACAAGATCTGTAATCACCCAATAGACAAATAGACAAATCTCTGCCCATGTTTGTGAGGGAGTTACTAGGCTGGTTTAGGTGAAATGTGAAGACCTAAATGTGGGTGACACTATCCCATTGGATGAGACCAAAGATATAATAAGAAGGATGGAGCAAGCTCAGTCCCAACACTCACTTCTCACTGTATCTAACTGCAGACACCTTGTGCATCTGCTGCCACGATGTTCCTACAGGGATAGATGAAACCCCAGAACTATCAGAGAAAACAAACCCTTCTTTTTTAAAGTTGCATTTATCAGGCATGTCAAGTCACAGCAACAAGAAAACCTATCCAAGGATTTTTACAAGAAATGAACAGGCTGCCCCAAAACAAGTGCCATGTTAAAGTTCAACCAACACTGAACACAAGTTTTTGCTGCCTTCCATCTACAGAATTCCATGCTATCTGGAATCTAGATTCCAGATTAGCTGTTCTAGTAGCTGAGTAGGGAGTGATGGTTTTGTCTGTCTCTTTCGTTTCTTTGTTGAGTCATGACTTCATTTCTGACATTTTTTTTTGCCAGCTTCCTTACTTTTTTTGTTTATTTGTTTGTTTGGTTGGTTTTTTTGTTTGTTTCTTTGTTTTTTGAGATAGGGTTTCTCTGTGTATCCCTGGCTGTTCTGGAACTCACTCTGTAGACCAGGCTGGCCTCGAACTTAGAAATCCACCTGCCTCTGCCTCCCAAGTGCTGGGATTAAAGGCGTGTACCACCACTGCCCCACCAGCTTCCTTTCTTTACATCTCCCATCCTTCATTTTTGTCTTCTTCCTGATAGTTTATTCATGCTCA
Organism: Rhabdomys pumilio; assembly: GCA_030674055.1. Classification (NCBI taxonomy): domain Eukaryota; kingdom Metazoa; phylum Chordata; class Mammalia; order Rodentia; family Muridae; genus Rhabdomys; species Rhabdomys pumilio. The sequence goes on along the minus strand of JANHMN010000013.1, from coordinate 55,219,542 downwards.
CCCAAATCTGCCTTCTCTTTCCTGCATTTCTTTACCTTTCCCCCATTTCTTCTATTCAGAATGCAATTGAAGTATAAGATCAGTTTTGACTATATGTTGGTGGCATTAGATATATTAGTTAGCTATTTATTAAAAACAGCATGTGTTGACCATTTTATATTTCTCTTAGGGAAGCAGCACCTAATAAATCAAGTTCCTTCTTGTATACAGTTCATGATTTATTCTTTTCCTATGGAGTGGCTAAATCTCAGAACGGATTTCTTCCTGACTGTTTACTCCACTATTAGTCTGTCTGAAACCCACACGGGTTTTAGCAAATGGAAAAAATTGATCTTAACATACTTCTGATCCTATATATTGTTCGGATTGGAACACAATCTTACCTTCTCATTTCTAATCCATAGCTGAGGGTGTTGTTTTTCTTCCACTATAGTTGAGTGGGCTGGTGAATAATGACCTTGATACTCTCGCTCATTCTATAACGATGTTTGCTTCAAATGTTCCTTTTTACTTATGTTCTGTCATTGTTCATGATGATTACCTAATATGTAGAAATAAAGTAGAATGATCCTGTCCTTCCAATGTTACCTAAAGTACTCTGTAGCAAACCCACAAACCGCCATCCCTCCTACTAGACAATTGCCTTGAGTTTATTTATTTTTAGATTATGTTTTGCAGAGGTGGATGTCAAAGTGTGGCTGTCTGATATGTTGCAAGCGATTTTTGTTAAGTAAAACAAACAAATCCCAAATATAAGCATTTGCTGTGCTGTCAGACACTGATCAATTTGAATAAAACTTTGAAACATGTCCTCCTCCCCCTCTTCTTTCTCCTCTTTGAACAAATAAACCCAATGTTTTTAGGTAAAGATTAATTTTAGTGAAGCAGCTGATAGTGTGTCAGATAATGCCAATATAGAATAACCATGACCAGGGAGTGCAAGTCTAGGCTCTCCTTGTTTCAGAGGTCATTATTCATGATGACACCCGTCCTTTTTCTTCACCTCCTCAGTGGTACTTGACTTCTTGTGTCCAGAAAATACCAGAGCCCACTTTCAGCTTTGTTCTCTACCTACTTCCTAGGTGCCAAAATTACAAGTATGTATCACTGCGCTCAGCTACAAAATCTTAAACTTTTATTTCACTTATCAACTATGCCACCCTTCTGATTCTTTCACTAAAGATGTAAAATACATATTGGTGCATATGTCTACTCATATGGGCTTAACTTAGTGAAAAGTATCTTGTTAAGTTTAGCCCACGTGACTTGTGGGGGCTCCTCTTGTCCTATCTGCAGCTTGTCTTGCCTTTCAGAGTTTATAGAGTTGACTTTTTTATTCTAAAAAACTAGGAGATACTTCATTAAAACTTCTTTTTCCAAAATTTATTTTTTATTGGATATTTTATTTATTTACATTTCAGATGTTATCCCCTTTCTCCATAGCCCCCCCATAAATTTCCTATCTCATCCCTCCTCCTCTGTAGAAGAAAAAAAAAGCAATTTTAATTTGACAATTAAAAGAGCCTTAACACATGCACTAATACTTGTTTGAAATCAAGATCCTTTCCCGACTTTATCTTTTGCTAACATAACACCATAGAGAACTGGAGCTTACTTCCAAATATTTCTCTGAAAATGTCCAGAGCCAGCCTTACAAATGAAGACTGTTATTTTCAATATTGGATTGATTTCTAGATCAGTACATGATTTAATCTGAATAATTGGTCACATTTTAAAAAATACAAGAGCCATTATAACTTCTCTTTGTGATTCTCTGTCCCACAAGGACAAAAACTTGTCCCACAAGGTCTAAAAACTTGAGGCAAGGCAGCTTGTCCCATTTGGGATATAGGAAAACAAAGATGGGTCAGGATCATATGTCCAATACAGCTTCCCAGTTACCGTTGTCAGGGCACTGAGCAAGCTCACAGGTCAGCATCATTCTTTGTCCCAGCATTAGCATGTCTCACCAATTACTCTGGCAGCCACCATGCTCCTTCAACATCCTTCAGAAAAAAACACAAATATGCCCTTCTCCTCATATTAGATACCTGGTAGGGATCATGTCATGTGCCAGTAAGTGGATCCTTCCTTTTCACCTAGGCATAAATATATCTAGTTGTAAGGTGCCATAGACACTCATCAGAAAGTTCCTTGGCATACATTTTTTTTAAATAGAAAGAACATGATTTAAATAAATTTGTGGTGTATGGGGATATATCTCCCCCTTTTTTATTTTATGAAGATATTGTTTTAAAGTTCTATGGGCCCGTTCCACAATACCTTGTTCTTAAGGATTATAGGGAATCCCAGTATTATGGGTAAATTTAAATTGTTGACAAAAAGTCTCAAATGCTTGACGGCAATGACCAGTTCCATTATCTGTTTTTTATTGGACATTTTATTTTCTTACCTTTCAAATGTTGACCCCTTTCCCTATTCCCCTCCCTCAAAGACCTTTATCCCACCCCCTCCTCCTACTTCTATGAGGATGTTTCCCCACCAATCTAACCATTCCCCAACACTGGGGCATCCAATCTTCTTGGGACCAAGGCCTTCCTCTCCCACTGATACCCAACAAGGCCAGCCTCCACTCCATGTAAAGCTGGAGCCATGGGTCCTTCCATGTGTGTTCCCAGCCTGGTGGTTTAGACCCTGGGAGCTCTGGTTGGTTGGTATTGTCACTCTCCTCGTGAGAATGCCACTTCTTTAGCTCCTTCAGTCTCCTCTCTAACACCTCCATTGGAGAATCCCTGATCAGTTCAATGGTTAGCTGAGAGCATTCACATCTGTGTATGTCAGGCTCTGGCAGAGCCTCTCAGGAGACAGGTATATCAGGTTGCTGTCAGCATGCACTTCCTGGCATCCACAACAGTGTCTGCATTTGGTGACTGCACATGGGATGGATCTCTAGGTGAAGCAGTCTCCAGATGGTCCCTCCTCCAGTCTATGCTCCATATTTTGTCTCCGTATTTGCTCCCATGAGTATTTTGTTACTCCTTCTAAGAAGGACAGAAGCACCCACACTTTGGCCTTCCTTCTTTTTGAGCTTCATGTGGTCTGTGAGTTGTATCTTAAGTATTGTGAGATTTGGGCTAATAGCCACTTATCAGTGAGTGCATACCATGGTTTTTTTTTTTTTTTGGTGTGTGTGTGTGTGTGATTGGGTTACCACACTCTGGATGATATTTTCCACTTCCATTCATTTGCCTAAGAATGCCATGAATTCATTGTTTTAATAGCTGAGTAGTACTCCATTGTGTGAATGTACCACATTTTCTGTATTCATTCCTCTGTTGAAGGACATCTCATTTTTTTTCCAGCTTCTGGCTATTATAAACAAGGCTACTATAAACCTTGTAGAGCATGTGTCCTCGTCATATGTTGGAGCATCTCTTGGGTGTATGCCCAGGAGTGGTACAGCTGGGTTCTCAGTTAATACTATGTCCACTTTTCTGAGGGACCGCCAGACTGATTTCTAGAGTGGTTGTACCAACTTACAGTCCCACTAGGAATGGAGGAGTGTTCCTCTTTCTCCACATCCTCAACAGCATCTTCTATCCCCTAAGTTTTTGATCTTAGTCATTCTGACTGGTGTGAAGTAGAATCTCAGAGTTGTTTTGATTGGCAGTTCCCTGATGACTAAAGATGTTGAACATGTTTTAGGTGCTTTTCTATCATTCGAGTTTCCTCAGTTGAGAATTCTTTGTTTACCTCTGTACCCCATTTTTAAAATAGGATTATTTGATTGTCTAGAGTCTAATTTCTTGAGTTCTTTGTATATATTGGATATTAGCCCTCCATCCAATACAAGATTGGTAAAGATCTTTTCCCAATCTGTTGATTACCATTTTGTCATATTGACAGTGTTCATTGCCTTACAGAAGCTTTGCAATTGTATGAGGTCCCATTTGCCAGTTCTTGATCTTAGAGCATAAGCCATTGGTATTCTCTTCTGGAACTTTTTCCCTGTGCCCATATGTTCAAGGCTTTTCCCCACTTGCTCTTCTATTAGTTTTAGTGTATCTGTTTTTTTGTGGCAGTCCTTGATCCACTTGGACTTGAGCTTTGTACAAAGAGATAAGAATTGATCTATTTGCATTCTCCTACATCCTGATCGCCAGTTGAACCAGCACCATTTGTTGAAAATGTTGTTCTTTTTCCATTGGATGGTTTTAGCTCCTTTGTCAAAGATCAAGTGACGATAGTTGTGTGGTCTCATTTCTGGATCTTCAATTCCATTCCATTGATCTTCCTGCCTGTCTCTGTACCAATACCATGCAGTTTTTATCACTATTGCTCTGTAGTAAAGCTTTAGGTCAGGGATGGTGATTCCTTCAGAAGTTCTTTTATTGTTGAGAATAGTTTTTACTATTGTGGGTTTTTTGTTATTCCAAACAAATTTGAAAATTGCTCTTTCTAACTTTATGAATAATTCAGCTGGAATTTTGATGGGGATTGAATTGAATCTGTAGATTGCTTTAGGCAAGATGGTCATTTTTACTACTGATTTGTTTGAGTTAATTTTATATGCAACCACTTTGCTGAGGTTGTTTATCAGGTTTAGGAGTTCTCTGATGGAAGTTTTGGGATCACTTATGTATACTATAATATCATCAGCAAATAGTGAAATTTTAACTTCTTCCTTTCCTATTTGTATCCCTTTGACTTCCTTTTGTTGTCTAATTGCTCTGGCTAGGACTTCCAGTACTATATTGAATAGGTAGGGAGAGAATGGGCAGCCTTGTCTAGTCCCTGATTTTAATGGGATTGCTTCAAGTTTCTTTCCATTTAGTGTGATGATGGCTACTGGTTTGTTGTATATTGCTTTTACTATGTTTAGGTATGGGCCTGGGATTCCTGATCTTTTCAAGACTTTTACCATGAAGGAATGTTGAGTTTTGTCAAATGCTTTCTCACCATCTACTGAGATGACCATGTGGTTTTTTTTCTTTGAGTTTGTTTATATAGTGGATTACATTGATTGATTTCCATATATTGAACCATCCCTGCATTTCTGGAATAAAGCCTACTTGATCATGATGGATGATTGTTTTGATGTGGTTTTGGATTCTGTTTGTGAGAATTTTATTGAGAATTTTTGCATTGATATTCATAAGGGAGATTAGTCTGAAGTTCTCTTTGTTGGGTCTTTGTGTGGTTTGGGTATGAGAGTAATTGTGGCTTCATAGAACTGATTGGGTAGTTCTGTTTCTATTTTGTGGAATAATATAAAGAGAATCATTATTAGGTTTTTTTTGAAGATCTGATAATATTCTGCATTAGAGCCATATTTTCCCAGGCTTTTTTTGGTGGGGAAACTTTTAATGGCTGCAGCTATTTCTTTAGGGGTTATGGGACTGTTTAGATGGTTTATGTGATCCTGATTTAACTTTGGTACCTGATATCTGTCTAGAAAATTGTCCATTTCATCTAGATTTTCCAGTTTTGTTGAATATCGGCTTTTGTAGTAGAATCTGATGCCTTTTTGATTTTCCTTTGTTTTTGTTGTTATGTCTCCCTTTTCAGTTCTGATTTTATTAATTTGGATACTGTCTCTGTGCCCACTGGTTAGTCTGACTAAGAGATTATCTTGTTGATTTTCTCAAAGAACCAAATTCTGGTTTTGTGGATTCTTTGTATAGTTCTTTTTATTTCTACTTGGTTGATTTCAGCCCTGAGTTTGATTATTTCCTGCCATCTACTTCTCTTGGGTGTATTTGTTTCCTTTTGTCCTAGAAATTTCAGGTGTGTTGTCAAGCTGGTAGTATATGTTCTCTCCAGTTTCTGTTTGGATTCACTTAGAGCTGTGTGTTTTCCTCTTAGCACTGCTTTCATTGTGTCCCATAAGTTTTGTTATTATGTGTCTTCATTTTCATTAAATTCTAAAAAGTCTTTAATTTCTTTCTTTATTTCTTCCCTTACCACGTTATCATTGAGTAAAGTATTGTTCAGTTGGTCCTTGGTGATCTGATAGGATGCATGGATTATCTCAGTTTTCTTATATCTGTTGAGACCTGTCTTGTTACCAATTATAAGGTCAATTTTGGAAAAAGTACCATGAGATGCTAAGAAGAAGATGTAGTCTTCTGTTTTAGGATGAAATGTTCTATAGATATCTTTTATAACCATTTGGTTCATAACTTTTCTTAGTTTCACTGTGTCTTTGTTTAGTTTCTGTTTCTATGATCTTTCCATTGCTGAGGGTGGGGTGTTGAAGTCTCCCACTATTACTGTGTGAGGTGCAATGTGTGCTTTGAGCTTTAGTAAAGTTTCTCTTATGAGTATGGGTGTCCTTGCATTTGGGGCATAGATGTTCAGAATTGAGAGTTCATCTTGGTTGATTTTTCTTTTGACAAGTATGAAGTGTCTTCCTTATCTTTTTTGATAACTTTAGGTTGAAAGTTGTTTTTATTCGATATTACAATGTCTACTCCAGCTTCTTTCTTGGGACCATTTGCTTGGAAAATTGTTTTCTAGCCTTTTACTCTGAGGCAGTAAGTGTTTGTCTTTGTCACTGAAGTGCATTTCTTGTATGCAGCAAAGTGCTAGGTTCTTTTTATGTATCCAGTTAGTCTATGTCTTTTTTAGGGGGAAATTGATTCCATTGACATTAAGAGATATTAAGGAAAAGTGATTGTTGTGTCCTGTTATTTTTGTTATTAGAGGTGGAATTATGTTTGTGTGGCTATCTTCCTTTGGGTTGGAGGAATATTACTTTTTTTTGCTTTTTCTAGGGCATAATTTCCCTCCTTGTGTTGGAGTTTTCCCTCTATTAGCCTTTGTAAGGCTGGATTTGTAGAAAGATAGTGTGTAAATTTGGTTTTGTCATGGAATATTTTGTTTCCTCCATCTATGGTAATTGAGAGTTTTGCTGGGTATAGTAGCCTGGGCTGGCATTTGTGTTCTCTTAGAGTCTGTATGACATCTGTCCAGGGTCTTCTGACTTTTAGAGTCTCTGCTGAGAAGTCTGATATAATTCTGTTAGGTGTGCCTTTATAAGTTACTTGACCTTTTTCTTTTACTGCTTTTAATATTCCTTCCTTGTTTTGTGCATTTGGTCTTGATTATTATGTTATAGGAGAAATTTCTTTTCTGGTCTTGTCTATTTGTGGTTCTGCAGGCTTCCTGTATGTTCATAGGCATCTCTTTCTTTAGGTTAGGGAAATAATTTTGTTGAAGATATTTATTGGCCCTTTAAGTTGGGAATCTTCACTCTCATCTATACCTATTGTCCTTAGGTTTGGTGTTCTCATTGTGTCCTGGATTTCCTGGATGTTTTGGGTTAGGAGTTTTTTACATTTTGCATTTTCTTTGACAGTTTTGTCAATGTTTTCTTATGGCATCTTCTGCACCTGAGACTCCCTCTTCTATCTCTTGTATTCTGTCGGTGATGCTTGCATCTATGACTCCTGATCTCTTTTCTAGGTTTTCTATCTCCAGGGTAGTCTTCCTTTGTGATTTCTTTATTGTTTCTTCTTTCATTTTTATGTCCTGGATGGTTTTGTTCAATTCTTTCACCTGTTTGTTTCACAAAAATGTATTTTTATGTTTCCTCTTTAAGGACTTCTATCTGTTTACCTGTATTTTTTTTCAGTATTTCTTTGAGGGAGTTATTTGTGTCTTTTTAAAAGACCTCTATCATCATCATGAGAAGTGATTTTAAGTCTGAATCTTCCTTTTCCAGAGTGATGGGGTATTCAGGACTTGCTATTGTGAAAGAACTAAGTTCTGATGATGCCAAGTAACTTTGGTGTCTGTTGCTTATGGTATTGTACTTGCCTTTTGCCATCTCATCATCTTTAGTGCTACCAGCACTCACTGTCTCTGACTAGAGCCTGTCTGTCCTGTTATCTTGGTTGTCTCAGAACTCCTCAAAGTCTAACTTTCTCTGTGATCCTGTGATTCTGAGATTCTGTGTGTAGGAGCTCCTGAGATTCAGGCTGCCTCTGTTATCTGGAAATCCTGGTTTGATCAATCCTGTGAGATCCTGTGTTCCTATGATTTTGTGTTTGTAGGTGTGTTAGAGCTCCTGGGAGACCAGTCTCCTCTGAGTGTTGTGGGATTGGGTGCAGAACTGACATTCAAGGTCTGCTCAGGGCATCAGTACAGAACCGAAGGAACCCATGCCACTGGCCAGGAGTGAGTTCCTGGATCCCCATGGGTTCCAGTTACTCCCTGTTTGGAGTGGGTGTCGCTGCCTTCTCACTTATGATCCTGGGTGTGTTAGAGATATTGGGAGTCTAGCCTTCTCTGGGTTTTCAGGGATTGGGTGCAGAGCTGACACCCAAAGTCTGCTCAGTGTACTGGTACAGACCGGACGGATGTATAGTTGATTTAAATGAGTTAGTATTTCTCTGTGTTCTAAAAATGTATTATTTTTTTTTACAGAAATAACTTACATTTCATACTGTCCTTTAATAAATTCTTATCTGTCTGTGAAACAGAAACAGCCTCCTTACCCATTTATTGGACTGAATATGTCTCCTTTCTCTTCAGCAAAATGGCTACTAACAATAGCTTCATCTAAAGAAAGCTTTTATGTTCACAGAAGATTAGTTATTGCCAGATCTCCACTTATATCCCGTGAGATTACTCACTTCTGCTTATCACTGCCTATCTCTTACCCAATTTGGGAGCTCTGTGGGGAGTCTATCAGTAACAGAGTGTGTTAGAGGCACTCTCTTTGATCTCAGTGACATGTCATCCAGGTTCTGCCTTGGAGTGGTGGGTTAAAAACCAGTCACATAATTTCTTTCTTATTTTTAAATTTATTCACAATGGACTAGGCACTGCCTGGGGATTAAATAAAATATAACATTTGTGCCTTTTCTCTTTGTTTTCATATACTGAAACTAATGTGTCATGGTGTAGATCCAAACAGATGGGAAAAGGTCAAGGTTCTTTTGTTGCTAAGTATGTTTCCATGGCTACAGAATGGTAACATCTCTTATTTGGCTGCTCGTAGCTCATTAGAGGAAGGATGAACTCTGCATTGATGGTTCAGTGTGGTTGATTTTTGCTTACTTAACTTTTTATCTTCATATGAGAACCACAGAAATAGTTTGAAATACAAATAAAAACTATGTCTTTAAGTAAAGATTAAGCTAAATGAAGTAGCTGAATGCATGTTAGTTAATGTCTGAGTAAAATAAAATGGTGAACCAGAAGTCCATGTCTAGGCTCTGCTGGTTTCAGGAATCACTACTCACGATGGCACCTGTCTTTTTTCTTCACTTCTTCCTTGGTACTTGGCTTCTTGTGTCCAGGGAATACCTGAGAGCCCACCTCAGTTTTGGTTTCTTGGATATTACTATACCATACCTGTAATGGGCTTGTTGTTTCTTACATGATTTTTTCCTGAGGCAACACATTCTGAAGATTATTCTAACCATGTGAAGTCCTAAAAGGCTGTACATTAAGTCTACTCTGATTCAGATTTAGGATGCTAAGGTCCAGAGAAAGCAGTGGATGATCCTATGACCACTGTTGATGGTAATGCAACAGTCTCATGTTGCAACAGAGAGAATGAGTGTTTATGAATACCTTGAAACCGGCAGCATTAGAACTAGAACTGACCAAATCCACCCTATGAATGTGATCTGTATTGAATATGCTTAAAATATTTGTATGACAACTGATATTTAGCTCTAGACAAATACAAGAGATTTTATGGACCTCAAATATTTCAGGGAGTGTCTGTCCATTTGGAAGAAGTCAGATCTGTCAGGCAGTCTGTCTAGTTTAGAGGAGACCAGTCAATGGTTAATGATTTTAGGCAAAGGATCCTTTCTCAGGAAGAGAAGTTGACAAGGCAAACTTTCAGAGACTTCATCTAAAACAGACTTCATCTAAAACAAACTTCATTTCATGTCCGTGTTTTAGCTCATAGTGAGTACATGGGCACCCATGCCACATCAGATATTTAGACTTTTGTCCAGCAATAATAATTCTATAGCCCACTGCCAGTATATCTATAAATCCACTGCTTACTTCAGTGAAGAAAGTATAGTAATCTGTCACAGGCCTGGCACTCATTCGTCCTTCCATTTACAGTGAGTACAGCTAGGGGAATCGTAATCAGTGAGAGATGACCCTGAAGAATCAAGAGATTTTGCTTTCCTCCATGAAAGATGGAAGAGACCAACAACTTAGAGCTTCCATTGTCTGTTGAGAGCACATTTACTCTGCTTCTTTCCTGTTCTCTATTGTGAATGATGGTGTCCTAGTTAGCTCTAACTGCCAACTTGACATGACCTAGACTCATTTGAGAGGAAAATTGCTATTGAAGAATGTCTAGGTCAGATTTACTTGTGGATATGTCTGTGAGATGACTGCTTTATTATTAGTTGGTATGAAAAAAGTCAACTCTACAAGGTGATACCATCTTCAAGCAGATCTTGGGTTGTATACAAAGTCTAGGCAAGCCTGAACAAGCCAAAAAGCAGTGTTCCTTCATAATTTCTGCCTTGAGTTCCTGCTTGTACTTCCCTCATCGATGAACCTAGAAGTGTAAGCCAAATAAATCTTTTCATCCCTTAAGTTAATTTTGGTAATGGTGGTTGTCATAGCAACAGAAAGAAAATTAGTATATGAAAACAGGACTACTAGAGTCTCAAGAGTGTGGCTCTTAGTCTACTTCTGACAGTGATGTCTCAGAATGGTCCTCTGACTTGTCTAGGCTTCAGTATCCTTCACCTGACTCCTGGTGGACTTACTGATCAGCCTTCTAGGCCTTCACAGCCCAAACAATGATCTTCAGACTATATAGGTTGCATCAGCAGAAGAGTACCAGGTCATCTACTCTTCTTTAACAGAATATTGGAGACTAGATAACTTACAAAGAACCCAGATGATTCTTTCTAGTTCTGGAAGCTGTAAAATCCAAGATTAAAGAGCCAGGCTCCTCTTTTAGAGGTAGAACACTGTTCCTATTTTTTTCTAAAGGTGCTCCTATAGAAGGTAGAAGTGATAGAGGATCCTACCAAGCCCTTTATAAGATATTAGTATATTAATTGACTCAATGCCTACTTATTTTATATGTACTTAACCTATATTATGTAGATGATATGATACATGATTTATACAGTACACTAATTGCTTGATTGCTTTCCAGAAGTTATCATCTCTTACTACTACCACAGTGGACATTTAGCTTTAAAGTGAGTTTTGTGAAGGATACACATTCAAACAATAGCAATTGCTTGGAATCAAGATTTTAAAATGAAATGAACCAGTCCTTGGCTACCATCAAGTGAATAAAAAAAGATCTCTCCATCCATCTGATTGATGAAGAAAGCAACTCCATCTCTCCCACTTTGCCTGCTACTATTCTAGTCTGGGACACGACCTTTTTTTTCAGTCCTGGTTTATTAGTCCTGCCTGTGTCTAACTAACCAGTCTTTTCTTTTATATACCAACTCATGGCTGCCAGAATTATTCTTCCTAACACTACCATTAGTCTTCTTGGAGGACTACTTTGAGCTCTACCACTTACAGGATAAAGAATAAACTCATTAGTTCTCGATTGAAAGCCACACACAGCCCATCTGTATTTCCCACCACCACTGACAAGAATCAGATTGTCTGGGCTCTGTGTGTACCTCTAAATGGGCTGTTTTCCCATCCTGAATGCTGGTGTTCTCCTGTGAGCACCTATGTGGTGGTGTCTTTGTATGAAGTGGGATCTGTAGAGCTGGTGCTCTGCTCATCTTTTCCTCATTAGCTTATGGGCCTGGAAGAGCCTGGCACGTGTTCTCAGTGCAGCGTGGATTGTGGCTCCTTGTCTACCCAGGGGCAGGCCTCTTCTCTCATGTTCCTTATGGATTCCCAGTTCTAGACTAAGTCTTACATAGCTGAACAGATGATAGATTTTTTTTTACTCATATTATTTCTCATTTTCAAATTTCATCACTGCTTGCTTTGCTTACCTATTTTCTATTTTCAAATTTCATTTTTATTCACGTGAATATATGTGTAATGCCATTCGTGTATAGGTAGGTGAGCCTGAAGGCTAGAAAAAAATGTCTGATCTCAGAGTACTGTAGCTACAATCAATTGTGAGCTACCTAACATGAGTTCTGGAAAGCAAATGTATGTCTCCTCACCTCTGATCTCTCTCATTCATGTTTATATATATTATTATTGTTGTTTCAGGGGGCAGTCGAGTGCCGGACTTGGCACACTCTTAGCAAGCATTTCACCACTGAGCTGCATCTTCAGCCCAGGAGTCTTTGTTTTACATCTCTTGTCCAATCCCATTCATCCCTCACAATCTACTTTCTGTCTTTCAAGGACTGTCATGTACATCACTTCTGCAGTGAAACCTTGCACAGTTCCCACCCTCAAGTTACACTGATTGGAAATGTTTGGCATGAAGCAGGTGACTCTCAGAACCCCAGCTCTCGTCCCATGCCATCAATACGTACTTGTGGAATAAATATTGGTAACTCATATTGCCAAAAAGCACTTTCGGTCCTTTTACTTGAACGAACAGGACAAGAATTTTATAAAGGTTGGGTAGCTGATGTTAAAACTGCATGAAAGCATTGAGATTCATGTAAAACAAGTTGGCAAAGATCATAGCTTCAAAGGGAAGAATGTCAAATTTGAAATCCTTATTTCTGACTTATACTGAATTGGTTTTGCTCTTTATGCAGTGAGGCAAATGTCAGTTCCTCCTCATGGATCCAGGGATGATGCTTCCACATTTATATGTCTTTGCTGGCTTAATTCTTCTATCAGATGATCCAGCCAGCTATCTATCATATGGAAAGAGAAAGAGCTGATACTGGTTAAACCTGAGAAACAAGAATTTTATATTAATTATGTCATTACAGACCCCTTCTTCTGAACTACTGATTTATTTGTATATGTGTGTATGTATATGCATATGCATGTATGTAGGGGGTGCTTACATGTATGGTATGTGTGTGCATGTTAGAGGTTTACTAGGTGTCATTCCTCAGGTGCCATCTACTAGGGTTTTTTTTTTCAGTGTATCTCATTGGTTTGGAGATTGCCTGAGTCAGTCTAGACTGGCTATCCCATGAGCTCCAAGGATTAGCCTGTTTCCTCCCCAGTGTATGGATTACTAATGTGTACCATGAAACCTGGCTTTTCTTATTGTGAGTTCTGCATCTTGGTTAAAGCCCTCATGCCTAACAGCATGCACTTTACTGATAGACTCATCTTCCTAACCCAGCAACTTATTTAATATGTTAATAAATTCATTTTGCATGGTTGATTAATTCCTCACTGGAGAGTGTAGATCTTTTTAAATGAAGATTTAAAAAAAATGTGTGTGTGTGTGTGTGTGTGTGTGTGTGTGTGTGTGTGTACATGAGAGGACAGGTGTCTCTGGAGAGCAGAGGCATCAGATGCTCCAGGAGTGATAGTTATCGTGATTATAAATAACCAGATGTGGGCACTAGGCACTGAACTCAGGTCCTCTGAAAGATCAGTAGGAGATTTTTACTGCTGAACCTTCTCTCTAGCTCCCAAGGGGTTCAAGTCATTAGCTGATGTTTGTATCAACCTGTAAGTAGGAGAAGCTGATTTCAAGTCTTGTTTGCTAGCTTAGAATATGGGAGAGAACACCACCTACACTTCCTAATAACAACATTTGAAAGAAGTCTTCTTTTGTCTACCCTTTAATTTTTTTTATCATCTTATTGTAAACTAATCAGCCAACCGAAGAAAACGAGAAAACTTTCTTTGATCCAATTTGTTCTTTATAAACCCAGAAAACCCTATTTTTTTTTTAAAATCAGAAGTTACACAATATGTCGTTTTTGCACACAGCTCACAAATAAATTTCAGTACTACAAACACCATGTTCTTAGATAAAGCAGAGCTCTGTCTGGGGAGAAACGGCAGGGGAGGAAAGAGTTTGCGCGCTATTCTTTGTATGCCTTCTTCTGCTATACTTTGTCTTGTGAAGATAAAGCATTGCACGGGAGGAGTTGGGGGATAGATTTTTCTCTAACCATAAAAAACCAGAGTGTAACATTTGAAATGAAAAAAGCAAGGGCATTTCAAAGATAACACCAGGGAGCTGATGGAAGTCAATAGACAGACTGTGTTAAAAATAATATTGTGTGCTACAGCCAGAATTATAACACATGTGGATCTTCCCCGGACCTGGAAGGCTAGTCTGTCCATGTGGTCACAAACGACTCAACTTTAAATAAAGATTAAACAGATGTTCACCGGCTTAGAGATGCTTGAAAAATAAGAAAAATCCTAGAATGGGGTAATTGTTGATTTTAAAAGGTGCAGAAGCTTTGTAGAATATTCTGGAGAATTCCATTAAAAAAAAAAAACCACTGGTCATAACCTTTCAGTCAGGTATAAAATCTATTTAATGTTTAGCATAAATAATGTCACAGAACAGAACTGAAATAATAAAGCTGGTATACAGAATGAGACTGGGCATTATTTCTTGTTATGTGACTTAACATTTATTTCTTATGGTGAGCTATGTTGGAATAGTTAAAGCTGTTATGCTAGACCCAGTACTTCAAAGATTTGGGGAAGTATCTGTTTTCTCATTTTCACCTGTGTCCTATGTTTGGCATAGGGCCAGTCTGAGAAAAAATTTCATAGTGATACTACTTAGGTTCAAGATAAGGATTTATAGTGTGTGTAATAGATACAGTGTTGTTGAATGTTAGTATAAGGAATCAGTTGAGTTGTACACCCAGCATTGTGATCTGTCACTCAGATCTCCATAGACCTCAGATGCGATCAATCATCCTTTACTCTTTCATTGTTCTTTTCATGTTACCAGAGCCTATCTTACAAAATGTGTGTGGAGGGGATAGGGTGTGTGTGTGTGTGTGTGTGTGTGTGTGTGTGTGTGTGGTCTGTGTGTGCATGTGTGTGTATGTATGATTGTGTGTAAGTGTATGTGTGTGTTTTTGTGTGCATGTATGTGTATGCACATGTATGTATATGTAGGTATGCATGTGTATGTATGAATGTGCATGTGTGTGCATGTGTCTTTGTGTGCATGTCTGTGCATGAATGTGTATGTGTGTGTATGCTTATGTGTGTATAGGTCTGTGAGTATGTGAGTGTGTGGGCATGTGTATGTGTGTACTTGTGCAAATGTGCATGTGTATCTGTGTGTGTATGTGTATAATTATGTGTATGTGTATTTCTGTGTGTGTGTCAGTGAATGTGTTTATGTATATGTGTGTCTCTCTGTGTGTATATGTATGTAT
>JANHMN010000013.1:55170874-55196260 GCA_030674055.1 Rhabdomys pumilio | reverse complement strand
CTCTCTCTCTCTCTCTCTCTCTCTCTCTCTCTCTCTCTCTCTCTCTCTCTATTTGCCCCTTTTTTGCTTCATATTTTTCCAAGTTCTGAGGTATGAGGACGAGAAAAGATATGAGCCAGGGATTAGATATTAGACCATAAAGAGATTTAGTGGCTTCCATGGTGATGGAGGATCTGTTCTCTTGGTTACAGTCACTCCAGATGTTGTTAGATTCATTCTAGTTGGCTGTTCACAGAGTTCCATTTTTTACTGCCACCAACAGGAGGATTTCTGCAGGACTGTTTCTGATGTCAGAGCCATGTCTCCTAAACGGATCCTTGCAATAGCCATTGAATTCTTACCCATCCGGATGGAATTGTATCAAATTACATAGAGCTCAGTCATGAACTACTTGTGGCATTTGTGAGTAGGGTAGGGACAAAGACAGTTACACACTGTCACTCTCAGTAACTTTGGAGTTTTCTTTATCTTTGAGAGACCACGATCCAGACAATCCCAAGATTCATGAATTTGACATAGAAAAGAATTTCAGGATTACCCAGTACAAAGCTGAGTTAGGGTTTTGTTAATGATATTTTAATGTAGACTTTAAGCATAGGGAATAAAGGAGAGATGTTCAGAAAGAAAGATGCTCTTGACAGCACGGGGGTACGAACATCCACGAGACAGAGTTAATTAGATTTTATGCATGGATGTTAAGAAAAGCAAGCTGGGGAAGAGAATAAGCCATATCAAGGTGTGGGCGTGGGCCTCTCAAGGGAGATTCATGGTTCATTGTCTTACAACAGTCAGATGTAAGACTTTGGTGGGTTTGAAGCTATTATCTTCAAAGGGTTGGTAAGGAATGTAAATGAGATCACAGAGTGTTTCCCAAGGGGCACTTGACAGGATTATTATTGATAAGGTAAAGCTCCAGATCACAGGGTACAGAGAGGTACAATACTGTCATTATAAATAAAGTTAATAGTCTTACTTAAGATTCCCAGAGAACTTTGGGGAAAGGATTGAGGTCCTGCCGAAGGTCATGTGCATTTAAGCTGTAAGCTTGGTTCATTACCACGTTTACATAAGGTAGCTTTATATAAAAGAAGTACTATCTCTGAGCTTTCAGTCTTCACAGAAAATGCTAATTTTCTCAGGTAATTTTGCTTCTTAGCTGGCCAGAGGCTTCAAACAGACACCAGGGTCAGGGGCTTCTTTTCTTCTCCAGGTCCTCATAATTGCCCCTATCTTTCTGTCCTATCTCTTTTTTTTTCTTGTTTTCGGGAATTATTATTTAAGCCTATAAATCTATTTGCTTTGTCCCCTGAGACTTTGTGCTTCTGTTTCCAAGGTGACAGCTAGCTTGCAGGTAGATTAACTTGTGCTTAGCTCTCTGTTGCTATCAAGGAGGCAGCTCTGAGTAATCACAAGTCTTTAAAACTGTGTACTACTTGGGCTTCATTTTGCTGAAGGAAACTGACTCTCTATCCAAAATATCAATTTCCATAACTATATCATTTGTTTGTATATACGTATGTGTGCTTATGTGGATACAGGTGCACATGCAGGTGTGTGCATGTAGAGGGTAATGGTCAACACCAGTTGTCTGTCCTCCGTCTCATCTGACATTTTTTGAGACAGATTTTTTTCTCATGAGGTTGCTAATTAGCTAATATGGCTGGCCATTTAGTCCAAGACATCTATCTGCCAGTCAGTGCTTCCCCAGTGCTGGAATTACAAGCATTTACCATTATGCCTGAATTTTTAAGTTTAGAATGTGAGACCTGGGGAATCAAACTTTGATCCTCATGCTTGTGCAGTGAGCACTTTATCAAGTGAGCTCTCTCCTCAGCTTAATTTATGCCATTTCTAATCAGAACTAGAATCATCATGAAAACATAACTCTTGGTGTGTCTATAAAGGTACTTCTAGAAAGGGCTAATTGAGGTGAGAACAACCTTAAGTGTGGACAAACACAAATCTATTGAGGAGTCCTAGAATGAACACATAGGAGAAAGACACCCAGAGATGTTTATTTCTGTTTGTATTTTGACTGTTCATGCAATGTGACCAGCTGTCATATTCTGTCATCAAGGTTTCCCTGCCATCATGGAATTTATCCCCAAATGATCACCCAAAATGAATCTACTTCTTTCTTCAGTTGCTTCTATCAGATGACTTGTCCCAGCAAAGAGAAAAATAACTAACACCATTGTTGCTTATGTAGGCATGTAGGCCATATGATTGCAACAAATATTGCTCATTGTTTTTTATTGATTTGCATTTAGATTTTGGGACACTCTGAGCCTTCATCATATGGTCAGGGTAGCATGAGAGTAAAACATAGTTTTCTTAAGAGTTACAGCATTTCAGGTAACACACTAAATAAAAGTTTTACAAATCTTTTGCATTTGGTGTGTTGGGCAACCACAGAGAGGGCAAGCTGTTGACTCCTCCAATATTAATGGTCATGTCCAACACTCCAGGCCACTTCAAACCACTGTGGTATAGACATTGGGCCCTCTGCCACTGTGTTCCAGGTCTCTACTTCTTGGTATTTGTGATAACAAAGAAATGTAACAAATATAGAAAATCGGTACTGATCATTGGGCCATTGCTCTGAGGAACTTGAGTACATACTCGCTAGGACTTCTGAGGTAGTTTGTGGTGGGAATTTGCCATTTTAAAAATTGTTGTAAAAAGAGTTTAATGGACAGATCTCGGGCGGCAGACTAGAATAAAGAAGTAATTTCACGTAGGAGTCTAAATCGTAGGCAACAACAAAGAAGTAATCTCAGGCAGGAATCTAAATATTAGCCAGAGCAAAAAAGTAATTTCAGACAGGATTCTAAATTTTAGGCTAGAACAAAGAAGTAGGCTTCAGACATGAAAATGACCTTGGGCTAGGATAGAGAAGTAGGCTCAGATACTTTGGTCATCCTGATAAGCCTTTAGAAACAGTGATCACTGGAGTGTTCATGTAACTGGGTTTAATGTCTTGCTTTTTCTTTGACTATTTGTGTTTACTGTATTGCTTGTTCCTTGACTATTTGCATCTATTGTACTGCTAGACCCTCAACTTGGAACTGACCTTATTACATCCATGTAATCCAAATGGCATAAAAACATAAAGGAAGCCAGGGTAGGATAAAGGATTCTAGGGAGGGGAAATGGGGAAAAGGGATGACAGCTGTACTGTAAATAAATAAAATATTCAATAAAAAAGTTTAATGGGGGAGTTTTAGTGGCACTTAGGAGACTGTGCACATAAGGTTTCAGAACTTATGGAGGAGTCATTTGTGTTCCTATGGGAGAGAGCCTTGTGGGCACCCACTCACAAACAGCAAGGATACCAGCTAAAGTTGTGATTCTCCCCACCTCCCCTTTCTCTCTACCTTTCTCTTTCTCTGTCTCACTCTCACACATGCTCTCTCACTTACTCTCTCTCTTGCTCTCTCGCTCTCTTGCTCTCTCATTCTCGCTCTTTCTCCCCTTCCTCCCTTCCTCCCTTTCCTCCTCCCTCTCCCTTCACCTTCCTCTTCTTCTCTCCCCTCCTTTCTTTTTGTCCTGTGTTGCTTTTCAGACACCGTACTGGACCAGCTGGTGTGATCTCTGGTCACATCTACTTCAATATCTTACCACTCAGCAGCTGGTTCGCAAAGACCAGTCTGTGCCATTTCTAAGTTCGGGGTCTGAGTTCTCTTTATGTGAAAAAAACAATGTTTTATTTTATTTTATTTTTTCTTAATTGGATTTTGAGACTGAGCCTGATTTTTTTAGAAATGAAGGGAAATCATGCCACGCAGGAGGTGGCGATAATGAGGAGCATCACAGAGAAGGAAAGAAATGCATGTGAGTGGTTGTGGATAGAGCCAGCTTGGCCCAGGACTTCAAAAGACTGTATTTTCATACTGGATTGTCATATTCCATGCAGATTAGCTCTCCAGAGACCTTTGAACAGTGGTCTCTGCCTCCAGGACATAAGAATATTCTTTGTGAAATCTCAAAGTCATTAGATCAAATGATGACCAACTCACCAAGCCAGCTCAGGGTAACATGCTTTTCATCCCTCTATTCCCCCTCCCTCGCTTCTTCACTCTCTTCCTCCCTCCTTCCTCTTTCCTCCTTCCTCCCTCACTCTGTTCCTCTCCCTCTCTGTGTGTGTATGTGTGTGCCTGTGTGCAAGCACAGCTTTATAAAGTGTTCTGTCAAGCAGGTACATATTTGACATAAGAATGCTGAGTTATCACTTTTTATTCAAGGACAATCGTATATCATGGGAATCCAGAGCCAAATTATATTTGACATTTTATTTAAAGTCTGAGGCATCTTGATATTAAACCAGACTCTGAAAGTGCTAAAATGGAGACTGCTCCATCTGAAAGTCAGTGTTTCTATTTCTATCCCACCCATATGAGTGATGGACAAGTCCTGAGAGTCTTTTTCATCCAGATGACTCACTGAGAGTACTCTGCTACTCTGCTGAAATGAACCAGCTCAACGTAATTTTTCTCTCTAACAATGTGAAGAGCACATCTGGAGTTATTTGGAAGCTGAATCACAGATGGTATTTTGTAATGCAGTGGTTAAGAAAGTTGTATTTGTATAGATTCTCATCCACACTGAAAAGGTACGGGAGATTTTGTTTGTATATGAGTAGGTTTGCATAAGCATGTCACCCATCAATCAAATATCTGCTCCTCCTGGAGCAGCCAGTGGCTCTGAAGGCTGGGCAGCCTGAGGTTAACTCAAAGAGGCAGTGACTCTCCACAACTTTCTTCCTTTGTATGAGAATCTCATACTTTCCCATATAGGTTTGAGGAGGAAGGCAGGGAAAAGAAAAAGACACAAAATGAAGGCTGGTTTACACCACTGTTTTTCTGATAATGAGAAAATGAGTTTTTCTCTACAATAAGATGACATCAGATACATTACATCATACGGCAGATTATTTTATTAGTTACTTTATTCACTACCATCACCAAGTCTCTGACAAGAAGCAATATATGGGAAGAAAGAACTTATTTTGATTTGTGGTTTGTGGAGATACAGCCCACCGTGCATGGAAGGTGTGCTAGTCTGCATTTCCCCATTATCAAAGACCATGAAGCTGGAAGAAGACAGGAAGCAGAGCAAGGCTGTGAACTCAGGACCCACTCCTCAGTGACCAACATCCTCCAGCCAGATCCCACCTCCAAAGGTTCTTCAATATCCCCAAACAGCATCAATGGCTATGGCTATGACCAAGTGTTCAAATACATGAGTCTGCAAGTGACGCTTCATACTATATCACATACATACACTCACTGATTTAAAAAAATGTGAGATAATGATTTTTTAAAGATTTTGTGAACTACACACTCAAAAAACATTAGGAGATAACTAGCTAATGGCTTGAACCGTTGGTCAGTATTATTTTTACCTCAAGAAGTCATAAACACCAGGGTTTTGGTTGGTACTTAGGAATGTCTAGCATGTAACTGATGGTCCTTGTCCTTAGTCTACAATCACATGAAAGAATATACTTCATGCCAAGTGAGATGCTGAAGGCTGGGAGTCTGCACCCATCTTTTCATGTCCTGGGTTTGTGTCAAGCAGACACGCACCAGGGAGTCAACAATAGGTGGTAAAGTGAAGGTCTGAGGACTGAGGGAGTACACAGATAAAAAGGTACAGTCAGGCTTGAGCTGAGGGGAAACTCCAAAGCAAGATCACACAGAACAAGGAAGCAGGAAAGGCTTATGAGGTGTAAATTCACATCATATATTAAAGATATAATGATGTAAATTCACATCATACTTAAAGACAAGAGATTGTCTTTAAGTCCCCTAAACAAGTCCTCATGGTTAAGGCTTCTCCAAGGATGGGTCAGGCACATTATTACCTCAAATGTGGGCAATTTTTCACTCTTCTGTACAAAGTGAGTATTTTGTTGTAAAATAATACCTATGAAATATCACAACCAGAAATCAAAGCACAATAGAAGTATATTGTGAGTTGTTAGAACAACAACAAATCTGCTACAGCCAGTCTCGGTCCATCATGTTCATCATGTTGGTACTGTGACTGACACACACCCACATGTGCATTCCATAGCATCTTATACCGAGATAGGATGATTTACCTCTGTACCATCCCGAGCCTGCTATTTGACGTTGTAATGATGTCTATTTCTCACAGCTCTGAACTGTACATCCATCAAACATTTTTCCTGATGATGTCACGTGAAAGCAAATGGCTCTCACAACGACCTCCTCTAATATCCATCCAGGACCACACCTAACCAGCTTGTGCATCTCCTAGGCACAGGTGCGTTGCAGCTGGCTTGTATGATCCACCAATCTCATTGTTAAGTTTTTAAGGGTTTTACAAACTGGTCTAACATAGCTAACTTTCAACTGCCCATGAGGAGAATACTTAGAACATGGAACTCAGCAGATACTGATATTTGGATTTCTCCATAACTGAGAAGGCAATTAAGTGTTGCTAGCACGCAACTGTAGCAACAGCTCCTCATTCCTACACAGCACAATTTGCTTTTGTTTATGCTCTCAACTTGCTCATTACAACAGATCTGATATTCAGCCCGCAGAATTGTCTTCTACACATCTTGTTTGTGGTATCGTTGACCTCATGTTTCTTTTATGTCATGTATGTTCCATGTACTGAAAAAAATATATTGAAAAGCTTATGGATTTGGGTTATCCTTTTCCAGCTGATTTCAGTGGGTTTAGATGTAGAGTGTTTGATATATAGAAAGACACATGAGATTTGGGCAAGCCATTGTTAGTAAAACACTGGTCCAAGATAGAAGCAACAATGGGCAGTTTACTGTTCCCACCATTGATAATCAGTTTTCTCTTGGGATTAGCAAAGCAGCATATTCCAGAGTAATATGAATGCCACTCCTCATAAACAATTCACCTGTTGATATGGACACTAATTCAAGGTCTTACCTGAGGTATTAACTATTAAAATTTCTAGTATTCGAAATCCCACCATTCCCCCCTTCCTCCATTCCTTCTCCCCTATGTCTCTTTCTCTTTCTCTCTTTTGTTGTTATCTGATATTGCTGTGCAAAGAAGTTTCCCTAAGGAGGTGGGATACTTTGTTATCCTGCAGCTTATGCCACAAAGGTAGGAAAGATGGCCGACTTGTTTAAGAGTGTTTGTTTCCGTGTTTACCTCCGAGACTGATAACTTAGAGATACTGATCTCTACGTCTTTCCTTTTAAATGATCACGATGTACTTGATCAACTCTTTCGAGCCTCTAAGCTCATTATTCTTTTTGAGGTTCAAGTTATCATAATTTGGTCCATGATAATTTCCCCACACTGGCTTCCGGATGTCTCAGTGCAGCCTTCCTGGTTTCCTGTCTCCAAGAAGTCTTGACCTCTCTTTGCTCTTTCTGCCCTAGAACTGTAATCATCACAATCAGTCTTTTCTCTAGGAAACTGCACTTTTGTTTTTTACGGGGAGTTATAAGATCTCATCTGGATACTGGGGATGTACATTTATCTTAAACTTTTCATCACTTCTAGAGTTTCCCATTATACTAAGTTCATGAGTACATGTATAAATTTATGTTAAGATATCTTCATGTTAAAATTTTGTATTTGTGAATGGTTTCTACAAAAAGTTTGAATTCTTTACATTATAAAATGATTGTGTGTGTGTGTGTGTGTGTGTGTGTGTAATTGTTTGAAAATAACAATATCAGGATTCTAAACTTATGAAAGGGTTTGGGTCTTTTCTGTGTTTCTTTCTGGCCAAAATTTATGTTATGTATTGATAGTCAAAATATGGAGTTTTCTAATCTTTTGAGTGGAAATTTCAATTATGATTTAATAGAGAATTACGTTCATTATTTCTCTTTGACTTCAACTTAATTTTGCTTTATAAAGTTTAACTTTTTGAAAACTAGTAATCATTCAAAGATTAAAAAAATCATAAAATGTGTGCACATGAACCTCGTGCTTTGAATATTTCCCACTCAACAGCTTTGTGTAATCATTTAATAGTTATTTTGTTTATATTTTTCTCATATAATATCTGAGCATATATATATATATACATATATATATATATATATCATCTTTAACATGTTTAGATTTACCTATCAAAACTTTAGTTATCACCTATATGTATTTATCAGGTATCTGTCTTTCAATCACCTATCATCATGCTACCATCTGTTTTAAAGTCTTTCATCATCATTATTTCATCAGCATCTATCATATATCTAGTTACCTATCTATCTATCTATCTATCTATCTATCTATCTATCTATCTACCTAACTACCTATTCATCCCATCTATCTATTTATCTACCTAACTACCTATCCATCCTATCTATCTATCTATCTATCTATCTATCTATCTATCTATCTATCCATCCTATCTATCTATCTATCTATCTATCTATCTATCTATCTATCTATCATTTACCTATCTATCCATTTACCTACCCATACATATCTTCTTTTTTCTCTTCTATAGAAATTTTGTGATCTGTTCATATAAATCCATTAAATATTGTCTTCATCGATTTTCACTTCTACTAAAGGCTTCTATTGAACCTGTCTCTATTCTTTGGGTTCTTCCCAGTTTTGGCTTTTTAGGAGGCGTGGTTGTGTATAAACAGAATTACAAGTTCAGCTGTCTTAGATTTGGCAAATACATTTGCCTGTTTCTTAGGTATCACCATACCCTTCTACAGAGTCAGTGCTACCCAACTCATAATACGATCTGCGAACCACAGGGACTTCTAGTGCTCTATCTCAGACTGTGCTGTGAGACTTGAGGTAAGCAATGCAACAGCTTCACTCATAATGCTTTTTATTTTCATTGTCCTTTTCTCTGTGCAGTGTATGTTTGGGTACAAGATTATGTATAAATTCATGTATGTGTGTGTGTGTGCATTTGCATGTGTGTGTGAGTGTGAAGGAGAGACTTCAATGTCAGGTGTCTTTTTCAAGTTACTCTCCACCTTACTCTTTGAGGCTGACTGATCAGTGAGCCTCTGTGATCATCCATCTTCACCTCCAAATGCTAGGATTTCAAATGCACACTTCCATGCTGAGAATCAAATCCAGCCTCATGTTCATAGAGAAATCACTTCACAAACTGGACCAAGCCACCTTCCCTGCTCACACTTGCGTTTCCTTTAATATGCATGTGATATTGAAAGTCACTTATGTTTGAAGGAAAATTCTGTATGGTTATTACTGTTTCTTGATTGTTCATTAGAGACAGAATTTCATTGGATCTCCCTCTCTAGCCTTGGATGCCTGCTCCTCCTATTTCAGCATCCTTAGTGCTAGGATTGCTGGTATGTACCACCCTGGGCTTGGTGCTGTTTTTCTCATTTCCCTCTACTATTGCAGGTTGCTTTTGATGGTTGTGTGGGAAGGCTGTCTTATAGCTCACAGTCTCTCATAGCTGTGATCTCCTTTCACTTCATCAATTATGCTTTTTCCCACACAGACATTTTCATTTCCACTTGCCACATGCATTAGTATCTTTTCTTTCATACTCTGGGTTTTTAGTGACATGAGAGTTTTATGAGAATAATATTATAAGTGCTCTATGGTATTAATGAGATTTGTTTTACATAATTTAACTGTATTTCTACATAGATATTTGATTTATTTAGATTGTTGCCGTCAGTGTTGCTTTCAAAGTCCTTGATAGGTGGTTCACACTCCACTGATGTTTCACTTGGTACTTAACCTTGTACACTATGCCTACGTCATATAGTTTCTTACATTTTAGCTCCTCAGAATCCTCCTTCTCTGTACCTCTCAAATCCCACTCTCTGACGACAGAGAGTCCTGTCGTCACTAATGATATTACGGACGGCAGAGTCAATGTTTGCCTTTAAAACTGTGAATTGCACTTGGTTTCTGGCATCATGAGCTTGTAGCAGACTCAGGAATATGAGTTCCTAGTTGGTGTCCATATAACATATCTAACAAATGAGCCCTCAGGGAGGAGGTTGTAATCCGCGCGATATCCCTGCCCACAGGAACTCACGCGAACACGCAAGATTCTTCCGACACGTGTTTATTTTCCCATGCATGGAGGAGAGAGAGAGCGGGAGTTGAACTTGGTCCCGCCTATATACCCTTTGGGGTGGACAATTATGATTGGCTGCTTGCTCAAACTCCCAGGTTTCCCTGCCACTGACATGCGCGGTTTTACTAGTCCAATGGCGGATGTGACGTGGAAATTAGGTGTTCCCAAGTCGCTGCGCATGCGCAGTTTTGTTATTTCACGCACGTCAGGTGTCAGCAAGGACAGCTTCCCACAAGAGGTCATATTTTATATTTCTATGAGCCTTTCAGTTTCTGACAAAGCATCCTGTGTTCTAGCCAGACTCCTACCATTTGATCCGGTTTTAAGTGTAGAAAGCATTTTCTCTTGGTTCTTTCTAGTTTTCTGAGGAATGTCTTGTCACTATTACATTGCCTAGAGAAAAAAATTCATTAAATTAAAACCAGGTGTGAACAGAAAAGGACAGGAGTGTAGCAATTGAGAACTGCAATTTGGACTCATTCAACTCATGTGGCCATTGGCTTTAATCTGCATGAAGGTCATTGGCACTCAATAAATGATAGACAATGGACAAAGACAGGGCTGTGGGATTTCTGCAGACTGGGCCACTAGATCTTGTTTCCTCCAGATAAATAACTTCAAAGGGGCATTCATTTTTACTCAATTTTTATTTTGTAATTAAGAAAGGATGTAGGGGTCTGTTGGTGCCTAGTACCTTGGAGAGCAACACGAATAGAAAATTGTCCTGTTGATCACAGCCGCAAAGGGAGTGAAGAGAGGTTGAAGCCAAAGGGCCAGGTACTACTGGGATGTGAGGTATAAATCACATATCAAGTACTTGGAAAACATCATTGAAGACAGGAGTGGAACAAATCAAATATGTAAGTGTAAATAAAATTAGATTATGTGAAAGAAGAAAGTAATAACAAATAAGTTTAAAACTACAGAACAGAGAAGACCTTTCTCATGTCACTCAAAACCCAGATGAAGGAAGAAAAAAGACAACAAATGTGAACACATAGAAAGAAAGGAAAGCACCCATATTTCAAGAATTGTCACTGTCAAAATTAACGTTTGTCCAGTGAGCCAGAGTTAAGACAGAGTGGGATACATCCTGCTTATGCAGTGATAAAGAGAGTATGTTTTAGGTTATCCAACATTTTCTTACACCACACAACTGTTTTCCTTATGAGGACTGATGCTTCACTCAACTACTGACTTCTCCTTGCTCAGAGCTGCAGATGTGAGTCTGGCTGTGCCAGGCATTTTCACCAAGACCATGGCCTCCTCCAAAGGGTCCAGAACCACTGAAGGGCTGCTGAGTCCAGAAGTATCTCCTGTGTGCTTGCACCTTGCTGATTAGTCTCATTGACGCATTCTCATGATCATATCTGGAAGCCTTGTGCCTAATTGGTGAAAACTAGCTGGCACCAGTAAAAGAACACCATGTGCATAGCAGTGGTCATTTATAGCTGCATTCATTCATTTACCTGCAATGTACTAATTAACTATTTACTGTCTTCTAGAATATCAGGTATGTCCAGATATGCAGAATATAAGATCTAATATTGCTTCATGGGATCTTATAGTATGAAGCACTGGTCTTCTGGCATTCTTGGTCTCACGATCCAGCATTAAATACTATCATCATGTGTCGGGTGTGGAAGGGTATCCTGGTTCTTGGGTTGTGGGTTTGGCCATGCCCCCAGAACTCAGGCTCCTGACATGAAGTCTAATCTCCATTCAACCTGCACCATTCAGTCATGTAGGAGACAGGTGGAGGGCGTGATAAACAGGCCTCAGGCCCTAGAGAGATTTACATACTAATGAGGTACCTGAAGGCCAGAGGGTGGAGCCAAATAAGCATTCCTCCCCAGCCCCTTCTCAATCTTTCCCTCCCTATTTAACTCAGGTCTGCCCTGGTTTTTTTTTTTTTTTTAGGGGGGGGGATGTGCATCCAGATCCATCCACCATCCATCATGACATTAAAGCCTGTAAAAATCCATGAACTCTCTCATGTTTGGGGTCGCACCATGAGGAGCCGTGGAGAGGCCTTTAGTGAGCAGCCAGGCCCCAGCCAACTACACACAGCATGGTGTGAGGAACTCTGCATTCTCCAGCCACTATTACCCACAATCATGTTCCTCAATTACTTTTAATTGTTTATAACATGTTTTCTGTTCTAGTATGAAAAGTGTTAAATTTATATAAAATTTTATTTTACAAGGCAGTTGTGAAAATATAGAGTTGTATTATTCTCAGATGGTTTTTGAAAAGTATTAAACATTAATATGAACAAGGCATGGGCTGTTAAAGAAGATGGCTCAGGACTGGGGCATAACTCAGTGGTAGATCACTTGCTCAGACAATGTAAAGTCCTGGCTTCAATGTCAGCATCAAAATCAGAATCAAAACTAAACAATCCCATGTAGATACAAACAGAATTGAGCTGAGTTTGTTAAAAGTGCCCTTGGCATTTTTCTTACCCACAGACTAGAAATGTTGATGCCTAAGTGAACATGGTGCTGCTTGATTCAGCTGAGTCAACATCAAGAGCATGTTTTCTTCTTCCAAGATGGACTACTGAAGACACACTATGAAGTTTCCTTGGAAAGGGTTAGTAGTATGTAACACCTGCTAACAGGAAAACATTCTCAAACTGGCCCTAGTTCACCTGCAAAGAGCTGATGATGGCCTGAGTGATTGTGGGGTGAGTTTGGAAT
Organism: Rhabdomys pumilio; assembly: GCA_030674055.1. Classification (NCBI taxonomy): domain Eukaryota; kingdom Metazoa; phylum Chordata; class Mammalia; order Rodentia; family Muridae; genus Rhabdomys; species Rhabdomys pumilio. The sequence continues at coordinate 55,183,499 of JANHMN010000013.1, read as the reverse complement.
CAAGATAGATTTTTAGGGTGCTCTGTAATATTCTGAGTAGATGTTAATGGCAATACATCCTACTCTTGAGTTAAAATGCAATTACAGCATCATTTATATTTAAACACATAAAACAATTCAGATACTGAACTTGAGCTCCGTTAGTTGGTTTTAGCAAAGGATTTTCCACCTTCCCATAGTTTCTGAAGTTTGCCTTCTCCAGATATATAGTGGTAACGCCTTGCACCCTAGAATTTCTCCATAAATAATGGCACTTGAGGTTTGGGGGTATGGAATCAATTTTATTTTTCTGACTTAAATTCCTCTTAAAGTCATAGTTGAGAAATGAATCCCTTCCATGCAGAAACATGAGCACCATGCTATTTCCTAAAGACATAATTCATATCTGCTTGGTAACCACAGATTGGGACCCTTTTTCAATCACTCATGTATGGTATTTTATAGTAAGATATTAATGGATTGATGCTAAATATGAAATACTGTAGACTTTAGGTTTACCATTCAAGTTCAAAATGAAATTAAAACATTTTAAAAATTTATACAGGCAACCTCTTTAGGAGTTAGAAAACCAGGATGTCTAATTACTGAAATTGCACTGAACAGTTCTAAGATGCACGCAAGTCATTTACAAATACTCTAAATCTCTCATTCTGTACTCTAGCAGTTACACCAAAATAGTAGTAAATTTTCCAAAATTTACTTTGTAAAATCGTTAGATGCCAACTTGTTACAAATAATCAAGTTTTGTATTATGTGTCTGAATTATTGATGCCTTAATAGGTTTTAAGGCTCGGTGCAGAGTTAAGCTGATGCACATGAGCATGCCAGGATGTTGCTACATGTGCTCCTAGCCCAGAAGAGGCCTCTGCAGTCATGCCTGGGAAAGCTCTTAGTTTACCCACTCTGTGGTTGTCAATCTTAACACAATAACAGGCACCGACCTTTTATTATGTTCCTTGTTCCCATAGAGACAGCCATTAAGATCCTATCTATCTAATCACATTAAGAATAAAGTAGTTACTTTCTTCTGCCTCTGCAATGGAAAACCTTACTCATCTCCAAGATATCCATCTATGCTGAGTAAAAGTGACAGAAATTATGTAAACATTTTAAGCAGGATGAAATGGAATATATAGCATGAATACAACCTTTAGGATGACACCAAATAAGTCTGGAGTTCTGTGTGACAACTGACAGCAGGGCAGGGTTTCCTTAAGATGGCCTCTTCTTATTTGAAGTAGTACCAGAGAATATTCAGTGAGTCTTACATGGACAGTAGCAATGCATGCATACAAATACCCAGAGCTGTTGGCATACACTGCTCTAAATACCCTTTACTCTCTGCTGCTTGTGTATGTGTGGTTAGTCTATAAATCTCTTCATTCCTTCAAACATCTGTTTTACTATTTACAACCAGCTTCTGCATGAGTGTTTGTAAATAGTAATTTTAAATAAATATCAGGAGGAGGAAGGAAGGAAGAATGGAAGGAAGGGAGAGAGAAGGAAAAGAGATGAAAACAGAAGTCAGAAATGGCTTTGGAGACATGAGATAGAATGCTTTCATCATGAACAAAGAAAAAAATAGAAAAAAACTGAAGGTATCATGGAAAAAGAAGGAATCAGTGAAAGAAAAGTAAGAGAAGGAGGAAGGGATAGAGATGATAGAGGAATGCAGGTGAAAAGTTCAGTATAGCCACACTCTTGACTCTTTGCCTGGTCTTCAAACACATTGGGAGGCAGCTGTGCATTTAGTCACAGTGTTCCCACCAAGGCGCATGTATGGTGACCACACCACTGTTTTTCTGGCTCAGTTTCCCCACTTCTTTTGTCCTGGATATTTACTTGTGGGGTTTTTTTATTTGTTCATTTATTTGTTTGTTTGTTGTTTTTCATTTTCAAAAATGTCCTTATGTGTGTGGAACACAACATGAATATAGATGCTAGGCTAGGAATGAGGCTTTAGGTGCAGCTATGCATGAGCCAATATCTTGCCAATATTTGCTATTTTCCTGAAATATGGTCCCAGGATATTCTGGACCCCCATTTTCAGATTTCTCTATTAATGCATTTTTCACATGATCAGATTTAGTTCATCCAAAGTATAGGGATAGCTCCAGCTTTTTGGAAGCCAAGACAGAAATGGAATACTTAGAAAAGCTTGTTCTTAGAATTTAGTGCTGAGCTTGGTTATCACTTGCTCCTGACTTGCCTCCCTGAGGCGGTGGTATGCACCAATTTCCATGATGAACAGTCGGTGTAACTGTCTCTTTCATCAAGAACCACCATGGGGAGCGCAGAGAAGGCCTTTGACTATCTAAGGACTTTCACTGATGAGCTAAGCAGGAGTTCCCCATTTCTCCACCCTGGCTTTGTAGTTATCCTCAGCCTGTTGGCCTTGTCTCAGCCTTTAGACCTCCTCTTCTGTGTGGCACCCCAGCTGCAACTGGCTGCCTGGGAGTCAGGGAACCCCAGGTTCATCCCCCGCCCCCAAATCTTAGACTGCATTTTCCCACACTCTGAGCGGTATCTCAGCTCTTCCCGAAACTGCAGCTCAGGGTCAATAGAATCTAGTGCCCTCTCTGCACCCGAGCGGCAGGGCAGAATGTGGACCCACAATGTGATATGTTCTGATCATGGTTTCTCCTCCACAAACTCTTCCCAGACCCTCCCCACCTCCAACTCATACAACTCCACTTCCCTTTCATTCTCTATAGAAAATAGACTAGTTAGGAAAAACAGTGACTCTTATGTTTGTGTTATTATAAAATGCCAAGTCATTCAGAGGAGGAGAGAGATGCTCTCCAGATTATACAGTTATAAGTGTAGGCTTAGATTTCTCAAAACCTACTTTAATAAGTGTTTTCAAACATTTCAACTCCCTTTCTAGTCCAAAGGTAGGGAAAAAAAGGATGGTAAATAGGACAAGGGATGTGGACCTGTTTAGAAGTAGTTCTTTGGGGCAATTCCAATCTCTGCTGTCAAAATACCTGCAATCCAGTTCCGTAATTTCAGGATACCAACAGTCTAGTTCAAAACTGTGACCAAAGACAGATCAGCAGTGGCTGTTCTATCCAGCAGAAACTGCCAGGACTCCACCGAATCAGGACGGGTAAGCAATAGTGACTAGGACCAGCTGGAATGCCAAGAGTTCTTTGTCATGCTTCTCAATGAAGTGAGCAACAGCAAAGACTAGAGACCAACTAAGTGTCTCATAGCTAGCTATGCAAGCACCCTGTCTCTATTGAGTCATACTTCTACTCTCTCCAAACATCGTGTGTCCTCTCATGCATCTTGCTTCAGCAAAACATCACTTGCGTCTGCATCACATGACACAACCAGAAATTCCCACTTCGAAGCTGCTTTTTGTGACATCTTCAAGTATATGGAATTTGGAAATAGACAAATGCTCTGGTATTTCACTGTCACCTTATTTTATCACCACAGATAGCAAGTATTTAGCTGGCTTCGTTTCCTGGTGGTGACATTGTTAGGAATCTGCAGCTTGTCTCACTGAAGTATAGTGTGCAGAGAAGGAACATGACAGTGAAAGCTGGACCACAGACAGGGGTGTTTGATTCACTCTTATCCTAGATTTTCAGATTGTCAATTTATGATGGACAAGGTGCTGAGTACCTGCTTGCTCTGACCAAGAGGAGGCTTGGAGAAGTGGCACGGCTCACTGAAGATCAGATAGTTTAGCTGGGCAGTGGTGGCGCACGCCTTTAACCCCAGCACTTGGGAGGCAGAGGCAGGCGGATTTCTGAGTTCGAGGCCAGCCTGGTCTATAGAGTGAGTTCCAGGACAGCCAAGACTACGCAGAGAAACCCTGTCTCAAAAAATAAAAAAAAAAAAAAAAAAAAGAAAAAAAAAAGATTACATAGCTTATGGTGGAACAATAGAAGGGAGCAAGGACATGCACCTAACACCCAGCTGGCATATATTCTCCACAGTGTAGGTGAAACTGGTGTTGATGGGTTGTTAGTACTTCCTCTGGCTCTTGGGATGGTGATAATAGTTTTTGTTGCTGTTGCTTTCATTGATACTGTAAGTTAACATTTTCGACACATATACCCACCCAGTTTCCATGTTAGACTTCTGGCAAGGTTAAATGGGGTAGTATTCTGTATTAGGAAATGACAGAAGCCTTTCCCTTCAAGCCTGGGAGTGGTCCCCAGTCCCTACTGCTTTACCTTTCCCAGGCCACATAGTTCATTTATCTTAATTATGCAATTATTTAGGAAGATTCCGATACTGCCAACTTATCAGAAGCCTCTGGAATCACACCACACCCCTCTGATTAGGGGCGATTAGAGAAGCACCTGATATCAAACTGTTTTCACATTTCCTTCTACATCGATTGTTCAGACGTGATTACTGCGGCTGCTGAGCGGCTGTTCTCATTAGCGTTGCATTGATCAAGGGCAGCTGATGGTTTCAAACACCAGGCTAAATGTACTGCATTCCATTCATTGTGTGAAGCCCATAGATAAAGCAGAGAGAAATTAATGCCTGTGTTTTATTGTCCAAAGTCTGGTCAAATTGCAACCCTTCTTGCTGCTCACCCACCTCCTGCCTCAAAGAAGCAACATTAATTAGTCTTCCCAGCCATGCAGTCCTTAGAAGCAATATCCTTGATCTATTGAGGCCTGCTTTATTAAAATTATCCACTGTGCCTGCCCTTAATAAGGTCAAAGAAGAAATCCATGAAAGCTGATTCATCACAAAGACCCTAGGGATGCATGTCATAGAGAAAACCAATTTTATTTTCCTGTTGCAAGACAGAAGTGGGTTACAAACTCCCTTACCAGAAAGGCAAAGTCTGGAGAATCCAACATTAATTTGGAGAAAGGCCTAATCAGTCTATCTGATGTGCTCTGTGAAAGCTTCCCAATGACCAGGCCACGTGTGTGAAGTGGAGTGAGAAGACAGTATTTTAACTCTGTAAGTGAATGATAATTCCTCCCAGGAGATTCTCGCTTGTAAGAGATTTCCCTCCACGATCTCAGCTACATTTCTTTAATAGTTATTAATACTACCATGCGGGCTCTACTCTCCTGCTGTGATAGAATCTCCCCAATGGGGCTGCTTTACAGACTTTCAGCAGAGCCTGGAAGACATGATGAAGCAGGAAGCAGTTTCCTCTTTCATCAGCAGAGAACAAAGACTAGGACATACGTTTGTCCAGTAACACAAAATCTGTAAACTCACCAGAAAGGAACTAGATCTTGCACTCACCCACAAAACATTCAGCACCCCCCCCCCTCGCATGACCAATTTGCCTTATTTTGTACTGTTGACATAAGTTTGCTTGCATTTCTATTAAAAACAATTATAGTTCCACAATTTGGAGAGTTGCAGCCAGTAATCGCAAGCTGTATACAGCTTCAAATGTCCAACAAGCATTCTGTGCTTAGCTGCTGGCTTTGGACGTCTTGTTGAGACACAAAGCTGAAATTCCCCATGTGCTCATCTCAGTGCAGTGTCCATTCATGACAACCAGTTAGAGTTTGGTATTTAATACAATTTATATCAAGTAAGTGCAGCTGTTTTGCTGTGGGTTTCAGAACCAGAGGCTAGGCCAGCTCTGCTTGCATGAACCCACAATCTTCTTCTAGACTGAAAGACTTCCTCCTTATGGACTTGTATGTGTCTACCCCAGAAGATGGTTTTACAAACTGGGCATGATGTACACACAGGAGGTTCAGGGGTTCAGGGTTATACTCTGTTACCCATTGAATTCGACACTAGCTTGGCTACATGAGACCTTGTATAAAAGAAAAACAAAACAAATCAAAACTACACTTTTGCCTCGGAAATCTTAGAGGTCTCTCTTGAGTTGAGTGTCACAGAGGTTTGATTTCTAGGTCATTTAGGGAATTTACTGTGCAGCATACTGGAACATATGTTTGGCAGTTTCTAAGTGCCTTGGGCCTTTTGAGGTTAAGGGGGAAATTATGGCTAAATAATGGTTTTTATTTTGTCAATTTAGTGATCAGTTTAGTAAAATGTTGGGAAATGGGTCAGATAGAAAGATTTCTCAGAGGAAAGAGGTTTTGCTCTCTCTGTGGACATGTGTGGGATGGGAATTTTATAAACAACTGTATATATCAAGGCACAAACTCTGAAAAGATTGCAGTCTCTTCTAGGAATAAAACTGGCCATTGGGGTATCTATCCCTTTTGTTCAATTACATGGAAGGGATGCTTCCTTACCTAGAGAGATGAAGACAAGAGCAATGAGCAGACCAACTTAACAGAAGTTACACAACCACAAAGCTGCAGTTCTTTAGGGATATAGTTCTTTCACTGGGAAGGTCAAGTTTAATAATGTCCAGCAGCAGGTAGTAAAGTAAGAGGACTCTAACTGTACCTCTCAGGTTCGGTAAGATTTAGCTTAGAACACTTGTGTGTTTTCTAACCATATCTTCCCACTTATCCAAAATTCCATAGATCCCAGGATTCCAGATTCCCAGCAGGGTGCAGTTCACCCTCTACTGGCCTGAGTTCAACTCTATCTTTGCTCGATCTCTGGCTCAATCTCTAAGTTCCAGCAAGGTACTTTGAACCTCAGTATACTTTTTGCTTTTTTGCTTAGTTAGCTGGTGTTGGTTCAAACTTTTAGAGTCTGACATTAGGCAGTTTATTTAGGCATATTTAAATACAGTACAACTTTGGACAAAAAAGTTTCCTGGTAAGAATTATCTCAATCCCATGAGCACAATAAAGTTTAAGGTGTAACTACATCGGAACTCTTTTGCAAAATACGTATTACTTCTATCGTAAGGATGAGTTCCATAGCTTAAGGGCCTAGGATCTGTTCATACATATAACACAGAGGCCAACAGGCTACAAAGCACATGTGACATCTCCCCTGAGGATAAGTTCTACTGATGGAGAAATAATGCTCAAGATAAAGGTCTAGGGAGGAAAAGTCTGGGTTAAACACAATAGTCTGGGAAAATCAAGTGTGGCCAGACCCTACAGAGTACAGGTCACCGGGGTGTTAATTACATCAATCAATTTCCAGCCTTCTGGGTATGCCCTCTACATTTAACATATTATTTCATCCTATTCACTTACAGGTTTTATTTTAATATGTTTGAAAGTAACATTAATTTATTTTTTTTATCCCATTTACATCCTTATTCCAGCCATCCCCTCCTTCCAGTTTACATCTGTAAATGTTGAGAATGGACATGCTGGCCTTATCACTTTGTTCCAAGGATTGAGTCACAACAGAAGAGACTTGGCCAACACTATAACTCCTTGCTTTCTTTAACTATTTCATTCACTGGAGCTATCTCTTTTCTCCATCAGAGAACTGTAAGGACAAACTTTGAAATGTGCAGCTTGAAGCAAAAACAAAAATTCATGGTCAGCAAAGACCACCAACAACTTGTTCAAATTAGCCATAATAAAAATACCAAGTTGCTGATTCTCTCCAGGTGCAGGGTGACCAAAAGAAAAAATGAAAAGACATGCAGGGACATACCCAGACAAGCCTAAGTGAGTTATGGGCTATCTGATGTTTACTTTACTCTCCCTCCCTTTCTGGGAGGTCCGAGGTTTCATGGTCAAAAATAATTAGTCATCCTGCCAGCTCACACGTAGCCACTTCTGCAAGTTGCTGATGTTTGAAATGTCCAATCACATGTAACCATGCCAAATCTTCCCTCCTTTCCCATCCCCTACCCATAAATATTCCAAATTTCTTGGGGTCTGGGTTGAAGCCTCTATCCCCTGGATGGGATACGTTTCGACCCAAGGGCCCTTGCCATTAAACTGCCTTTTGCTGTTGCATCAAGAAGGTCTCTTGTGTGTCCTTGGGTGAGCAGCGGTCTGGATTTGAGGGAGGATCCCCTCGGGGGTCTTTCAGAACCAACCTCAGCACAGACTCAGAAGCACAGACTCATGAAGCCTCCATAGCTTCCTGACTTCACGTTCCAACAATCTGACAAACTTCTAATGCTTATGACATCTTTGTAGAGAATCTCCACAGAACTGTGACTAGTCTGGGACCAGAACATAAATAGACTTAAAAGGGAAAAATAATGTAGTAAAGGTGAAAGCACATTTTTTTGTGGTATGCTTACAGCTAGTACTTATATTAAACAGAGACAGGAAGGAAGGAAGGAAGGAAGGGAGGGAGGGAAGGAGGGAGAGAGAGAAGGAAGGAAGTCTGTAGAAGAAAATTTAGACTCCTTTGGACCAAGACTATGATTGTTCATGCAACAGACTTGATACTGATGTTGGCTAGCATGTGAGGTGGCACATGGGTTCTTTTCTCCATCAGTTAAGGAATTAAAAGACAGGAAAACAACTTATATCAAAGTGAAAGTGAAGTTTATAAGCAAACATTACAAAGGTCTCTGGTAGATAAGGGGTTGTCAGAGTTGGGAAAAACACTGACTCTTGACAGAGGTTGTTAAGATGTTTTATTTGGGTTCGACTATCTCCCTCTCAGTGACTTCCTTTCTTCCATTGGTTTTTGAATGTTTATGTGTCCCTTCCAGTATGGGGATTAGTTCTCTACCTCTGTCCATGAGCATGAGAATAACTGTGGTGGGACTGGTTTGCCTTAGTGCATAAACTTGGGAGCAGCTGCAACAGGGTTTCTGGTCTTAGTGCATGGTATGGAAACACTTGTGGTTTGGCTGATGTTGCAATGGGATCTAAACCATCCCCTCTGTTATGAGAAAGAAAAGGCTCTCTAAAGATGAAGGCAGATGGCCTTCATTTGGTTAGGTAGAAAGGAGCATACTTCTCGGAAACAACACGTATCAAAGAAAGGGGAATCATACCCTCTCTAATTCTAGAGACCCACAGATTAAGTTTCCTTTGAGACTGAATATCTGTGGTTGTAAACCAGATTTGTTTATCTTAATGGGGCTTTTCTATAAGCCCTCTGCACTAAAGAACCATATCTCTTTCTCTATGCTGATTCAATCCCATCATCCCTATGACTCAGTAACTCCCCTTTCCATCAGAATTCACCTTTCCTATTTTTCCAAGCAGCTAGTCTGTGTGACTGGCAGCCCATCTTAAACCATTCCCACTTTCTACCCATCTTCTCTGTAGGCTCCACTTCTCATGTGCCTGATACTGTCCAAATCCCAAAGTAACACATCTATTGGTACCTGTTTTGCAAAACTGTAGCCAAATGCCTAACAGAAGTAAATTAAGAGGAAAGATTTATCTAGGATTACTCTTTCAGAGGGGTCAGTCCATCATGGCAAAGCAGACTAGTTTGCATCATGACAGGCAGAGGACAGAGAATGGGGCTACAGGAAGGGGCTGGGGAAAGAACAAGACTCAAGCTCTGTCACCCCTACTTCAACTACTCTCCAGTTCCCATCTACTCCACCTCCTAATATTCTTAACATATTGTGACTCTATTAAGTAATTTACCACACGATTATGTCAAAAGTTTTAATTATTGTGTGGGCTCTATTCCAGGTACACTGAAGTATGCTTTACTATTTCCTTGAATGTTTCTTTCAAGTAGACAATCAAAAATAAGCTATCCTGATGGTGTGTAATGTAACCTGTGTTCAGAGAATCTTTGGCTATTTTATTAACAAACTCAACTGTAATGCAACAAAACCATAACAAAACACACTCCCCTGGACTGCTTTGTTACTCTGCAATGGATTCTTCTCAGTCCTCATCTTAAAGGAAAGAATTCAGGCAAGAAATACAGGCATTCTAAGTTATTCAAAAAAGCTAAGGAAATGAGTATTTTAAAGAGAGACCTAAGGGGGTGTCTCCAAAGGTGGAGGAATCATCCTTTAAGGTTCTACCCATGGATTTGAAAGTTTTTAATTAATGTTTATGAACTGGTTGGCATATTCATGGATTATGGTGACACTTTTCTCTACCAAATCATTATGAACTGGATTTCTTTTTAAAGTAATTCTTCCAATGGTTCTTATAAAAAGCCCGCAGAGGTAGGGAAGACAGCACAAACCCCTATTGTAAGTGACATTATAATGGAGCCAGGGTCCTTTGAAGATTCCTAGTTGTTAGTTGCAAGTAGGGAAGTGTTGTGGTACATCACACTGGGAGCAACTTAAGCACAACATTTAACTACAAAGAGGCATACTGACTGTCGGGACAGAGTGAGTGACAAAGGCACAGCTGTGGCTTCCTTGGCTCTCTCTCATAGAATCCCATACATTCTTGATCTTATTATTGGAGGATGGCAAGCTTAGTCATCTCTCCAGCCTTAACACTAACTTTTACCTTGGGGTAGGGAGAGTTTTTCAGGATATAAATGTAGTTAAGCCTGCAGGAATGTGGCAATTTATAAAGGTGCTGCCTTTGAAGGAACTGAGGAGGGGCTTAGAAAAAATGTGAGCCCAGAAAACAGAGAATGTGAAGGTAAGAAGAAAATTCAAGTCAGTCCTTATATTACAGTTGCAAGCAGGCAAAAGTCCTCACTAAGCGTCAGGGGTAGGAGCAACTAGTTCTTCTCAGAAGCAAAAGTCTTTGTGAGGGACAGCATACATGCCACTTTGACTGAGAGGGAAAAGGATGCATCCATCATCAGAATGTAGTGACGTTTTTCATCAAGCCTCAAACAGAGATATTCTCCTCAGCTTCGAATATTCTAGGAGATCTCACTCTGCTACTTTCTGGCTACCTGCTATCATGAGGCTATGTGTTTTCCTTCCTTCCTCCCTCCCTCCCTCCCTCCCTCCCTCCCTCCCTCCCTCCCTCCCTCCCTCCCTTCCTCCCTCCCTCCCTCCCTCCCTTCCTTTCTTCCTTCCTTCTTACCCTGTTAAAAATGTTTCCATCTCTTCTCTGTAGATCTCTGAACATAGAGCTGGGGTGGTTATCTCACTCTCTGTTCTGAAAGTTCATCTTGCTATCTGTCCCCAAACCCAGTGCTGGAATTTAGCAATTCAAATCTGGGCTACAAATCCAAAAGGCATATTGGTGCTCTAAGAACATGTCTGGAGTTTTCACTGGCAAAGTGGAGGTTTAAGCAGTACTGGAAGCAAGATTTGAGCTGAGGTTCTATTTGTTCAATCTGAGAAGTAGCAGTGAGTATAGCAGTTAATGATCTGAGAAAATCTTAACCATACCAGGGTGGGAGAGATGTATCTTGTATGATGAGTATTGCATTTCAAGCACTTCTCTAAGTAATTAGATTAATTTTCTTAAGATACAAAGAAATCGCTGTAAATAATTATTTAAAAACTGTTTTGGCTTAGAACACAGCTGGGAAGCCTCCTCAGGTGTCCAAAAATTCTACCAAGTGTTAGAATAAATATAGACTGAACTGCAAAGTATGTGCACACACACACACACACACACACACACACACACACACACACACACACGCACGCACGCACGCACACACGCACACAGAGAAATAACTGATTAGAGATCTGCTGCTAATGTGCATTGTACTAATTAACAACAGAGAAAGAAAGACAGACAGAAACAATTGAGGAAATTCGTGTGACTCACAGAGCTTGTCTTTTTAATTTAGAAGGGCTTGAGAGCTCTCTGGTCTCCAGCATACACATTACATTTGCCCAAAAATCAGCTGTGAGAGGCCCATGAGCAAGAGTCTGGCTTGTGTAGACCTGCCTGGCGGCTCAGCATGTGCATATTAGAATGTCTGCGCTTCAGTGCTTGTCATTATCCATGGCACAATAATGGTTTTTATAGCTTAGAAGAGATACTGAATTGTCTGTTCTTTAGAATTCATTGTGTTTTATATCAGAAACCATGTCTCCAAACATAGGCAAGAGTGAAAACCTTTGAACATATTTCTGAACATCTAATGTCCGGTAGAACTATCCTGGGGCTATTTTTGTTGTTACCATGGACAAGGGGCAGAGTGGTCTGGAGATGCAGGCTAGAGAACTGAGCTAAGCAGACAGGCGGACAGGATAGCAGAGGCAGCTCGTGATAACACTGAGGCCAGAAGAGGAGAGCTGCTCTGTCTGTCTCCTTTTGTGAAGGGCCAACTTAATCACACCATCCTCTTGGTCTTCTGCAAGCTCCAAGTCAGAAAGTTGACATAGGGGCCAGTGATGATGTCCCCGAGGCTATGACTAGGTCCCTGCTGCTGATAGGTTTTCTGAGCTGGTGACAGGGGGAGTTCTCCTTTTTTATTGTGTCCAGGGATTTTTGAAGATGTAAGACAGAAACTGAATTCCTGAATTCCCTAGGCCACCACCATCTTATTTGGAGCCTGCAGCTTGGGCTAAAGCTTCTGAAATGGGGCCTGTAACTAGGGCTCTGACTCCTCTCAGCAATCATTTCCTCAGCTGGGAAAAAAAAGATGTATTTTTCCCAAGTGGATGTGTGGCTGCCTACAGCAGCCTCCCTCTAAATGAAAGCATTCTCCTAGTCTCCAGGGAACGGCACTGACAGGATTTTGAATTTCCTGGGTTTGTTATTTGAGCCTAACAAAAGAAAAATCCCATCTTAGATGCAATTAGACCATTTCTTTCTTTGTCTCTCCAGAGAAAAGGAGAAATGCAAAGGGCAGAATTTTACAGCCGATATAGGTAATTTGAAGCCTGGTGTGTGTGAGATAAAATCTGATAACAAATAAGAGAGGGAGGGAGGGAGAGAGAGAGAGAGAGAGAGAGAGAGAGAGAGAGAGA
>JANHMN010000013.1:55160548-55170864 GCA_030674055.1 Rhabdomys pumilio | reverse complement strand
GAGAGAGAGAGAGAGAGAGAGAGAGAGAGAGAGAGAGAGAGAGAGAGGGAGAGAGAGAGAAGCTCAGAATACTCAAGTAATAGGTGATGTTCTGACACAGAGTGGAGTATAGTGAGGGCCCAAATAAATTAGTTTAAGGGTAAGAACTACAGACTGGGAAGGTCCTATTGATGCTAAGGGGTGACAGAGCAGCAACGATTCATTATTTTGTGCTACAAACCACATCACTGCCCGTAGGTAATGAATCAGAAACACTGGCATAATTTTCTAAGGAACCTTGTTGAGTTCTAATTTACCTACAATAAAGCTAACATGCTTAAAAGATAGGATTGGCTGGGTTTTGACAAATACATGTAATCTTCTGATTACCGTCACAAACAAGCCTCTCCCACACCCTGAAATGTTCCACTTGACTGTCACAGTCCTCTCTGCTCAGTGGCAATCTAAATCTGTTCCCTCCATCACTGTAAGTTTTTCATTTGCTTTACTCTCAAATATTTTCTGAGTAGTTAGCATGTTGTTACTCTAGCTACACTAAAGTGACTGATCTCCTTTCAGCCACATTCTTATTGTTGGCATTTAGTCTAGGCTCTGCCCCTCAGTTATCTGGCAACAGTCAGGTGTGCCTGACTCACTGTAAAAAGAGGCTGCTTGCCCGCTTCTCTCTCTCTTGCCCTCTTGTTCTTGCTCCTGATCCTTACCCCCTCTCTCCCCATCCCCTCCCCCCGTACTGATGGCTGGCTTCTACTCCTCTACTTCTCTACTCCCTCTCTCTCTGCCTTTCTCTGTCTCTACTACCTACTCAACTCTCCTCCCCATGTCCTAAATAAACTCTATTCTATACTATACTGTCGTGTGGCTGGTCGCTCAGGGGGAAGAGGTGTCTCAGCACTGACCCAAAGAGGCACCTCCTTTCCCCCACAGCACACCATGCCTCCACCAAACATATCTCTGATCCCTATCTTTTTATAAAACATATCACTTATGATCTCGGGCAGTTTTCTCTGTGAGGTAAAGACATGTTTCTACTTGGGTGAACAGAGTGTGACTATTACGTGCTTGGAGTCCAGCCTTCATTTCTTCTCTCTATTTTCAGGCTGTCTTTGAAAATTTACATCTACTTTTAAAGCTGTGAAAGGAGATTCCATATATACTGGAGTGAGGGCAAATAGATAGTGACCATTGAGAGGCAGGAGTAGTAGGTCTGGTATCATGACCTGATACCTGATAGCGTTTTGATGATATAGACCTTGAAACCAAAAAGATGGCACATTAGGTTGGCTGTGTGGTGGGTAAAGGGTGGTAAGTGAAAACACCTGTTCTTGAAAAATAATTTAAGATAGGTGATGCTAATGGGCTAACCCAGATGATGGTGACACTGGGATCATATGATGTCAGCAACCTGACTGTACAGTTCGGTATTCTGGGCAGTGTGCTGTAAGTCTTTAGTAAATGGAGAAAGACCAACACAGGAGTAGTGTGGTATGTAGATACACACTACTCAGGGGCCCCTGGGATTCATTAATATGTTAGAGACTATCCAGGTACTATTTTCTGTGGCGCTCATTTGGCCATTTGGACCCTCCACCCACATTAAATGCCATATCATTAATATCTTTTCATACCTATTTTCATAAATTTTTCATTGTACTAACTAGGCATTCATTTGTATGCCGTCTGTTGTCAAAACTCTACTGCACTTGCTGTGTTTCTCTACCATAGAAAGCTTCACAGTATTACCCTAATCATTTCTGCAATCACTGTTATCTTGTTGAGCCATTTGAAAATAGTTTTTCAATGTATATAATGACAGAGGATTTATACCGTGGCCTTTTTTGAATGGGCCATCTGTGCAATTCCCACAATCCTCAGATGTAACATTAATATAATAGCACTAGCTAATATGCGGCTCTTATTCAAGTGTACCCCATTGTAATGGTTACATTTTAAATGACTTTCTTGAAGACCAAAAGAGGTCTCGTGACTCAAAACAGGATACCTTGTGGTAGGGGCTAATAATTCCTGGGGTTGTTCCATGGGAGCAGAGCAGCGGCACTGATTACATTTGAAATCAATCTTATGAAAAGTGTCCAGTAAGTATAGTTTAATTGATCTAAGGAATTTGTATATTGATTAAAATCTATTTTCTTACTTTCACTTTTTATTCCTGGCTTTGTGAGCCCTGCTGGTAATGAAGCAGCAAGACTGAGCCATTAGCTACCTGCAACATCCATCTTAGCTCTGTTTCTCCAGTGACTTGTAACCAGCATGGTTACAGAAGAAAGCCCCTTTACTGCTCTGATTTGTATCAATCAAAGACCAAGGGAAAAAAATCCTAATACATTTTAAAAATGTTTTCATTCATCTTAGAGTTTAGTTGTCATAAAAATGGTATGCTTAAATTGTCCATTGGGTGCAAATGGCCCCATAAAATCTTGTAACTGAGTGACATGGGATAATGGAAGTACCTTCTCAAAGAACAACCAAATAGATCTTTTTTTTATTGCAATCATCCAACAGCTCCAAGGTATTGATTGAAGTATACATAACCCCGATAAGGAGCTATAAAAAGGGTGATAGCATGCTGATTCCAAACAAACCACACACAGAGAAATCTGAAGATAACTTAATTCTAATAACCTCTACAACATATGCTGGAAGGATCATAAACAAAAGAAAAATTGCTATAAGTAAAAATACATCCTGTGTGTATGTAAACTTTTAGGGTACATTGTGTGCTATTTCATCAATTAAAAGTAGGAAATGTGCATTCAAATAAGAAAGAGGCATGTTTAAACAGGGGCAAGACTAAATACTTGGTAATGTGATCAGTAGTCCAAGGAAGTACCTGAAGATGCCACGTCAATCCAAATAGTGTTCGGAGAAGGTTAAAGTCCAAACACATCTGGACAATGCTGGTTTAAACTGGGTCTTTTGTGTATTTTCCCATTCAAAATAGTAAAGTGTTTTATTTAGTTTCCTTTGAGACGTGGTCTCACCCGATAGTCTTGGCTGGCCTTGAACTTTTGATTCTCTTGGTGTCCAACCTGCTGGGTTCATGGGATATATACCTTCTTGCCTTACTGTGGAACTCTTAAATAAAACAGTGTTTCTTTGATTTCTTTTCAAGTTTCGGTTGATTGATTGAATGAATATAGTGAATGGTGTCTCCTTGGCAATGTGTATTCTTTCATAGTCTTTATCTCTACAGTATATTCAGAAACAGAAAATATGCCTTCTATTCTCTGCTTGAGTTTTATTCTTGTTGTGTGTCAGTATTCATCTTTATCACCTTCACGTTGATTCCACATCTTCTGAAATTCTCTTCTTGCTTTTGTTTGCCCAGAGAAAAAAATCCCCCCCTCCAACACTACGCTCCATCCACCGTACCTGTTCCTCAATTGTAGGTGCTAAATCTATAAAATACCACAGAGAGAATGAAGGGGAAATGACTTTGAGCTTATTAAATTATTCTGAACTATCAGATAAATAACAGTATCGGCAATAAAAAATATTGATACATTGGTTTTCTAGAAGGTTTAAAAAACTGTTCTATAAAAAAGTAATTTCAGGCAGGAATCTAAATCTTAGGCTAGAACAAGGAAGTAGGCTTTAGATATGAAAATGACTTTGGGCTAGGACAGGGAAGTAGGCTCAGATATTTTGGTCATCCTGATAAGCCCAGTGATAAGAAACAGTGATCATGGGAGTGTTCACAGAACTTTGTTTATTGCCCTGGTTGTTCTTTGACTGTTTGTGTTTATTGTCTTGCTTGTTCCTTGGCTATTTGCATTTATTGTATAGCTAGTTCCTCAACCTAGAACTGACCTTAATACTTGCATGTAATTAAAATGGTATAAAAGCAAAAAGGAGGAGGGGGAATGGGATAGGAGTTTCTAGAGAGGGAAAATAGGGAAAGGGGATGACATCTGAAATGTAAATAAATAAAATATCCAATAAAAAATAGTTTTGGCTATTAAATTCCCCCCACCCAAAAAGAAGACTGTTCTATAAAGAACCCAAAAATAGGTAAAAGCTTACTCTCATAACAAAACACAGCATGTATTTACAAAAGATTCATATGTGGAATGCAGAAGGTATTCTTAGAACTCAACAAAAGAAAGATAAAACAGGTATTTAAAGAAAAAGAGGTTTATAGAAACTTGACTAAGACATGCAAGTAGCAAATGAGTGTGAACAGAGTCCCAGTGCTATTGAATGTTAGAGAAGTACAAGTTAAAACCCTGAGCTTGCCTGCGCACTCCTCTCCAGTGACTACCGCTGAAAGATGCACAGCCTTGAGCTTTAGCAAGAAGGGTGGAGAGACACCAGGAACGCTTATCTATGCCTGGTGGGCATGTAAAATGACATTGCAACTTTGAAAATCAGTTTCATAGTTTATTAAAACAGTAAAAATGTGACTTGCATAAGACTTGTTCTACTTTTATTTGATTTTGGTGTTTACCTAAGATGAGAAAGCATGGATCCACATGAGGCTTACATATCTGGGGTCTTATCTTCACCATGCATCTCCTATAATTCAGTGCAGACCACAAGGTTTCTGCATGCATATGTATATGTATATACAGAATATACAGAATATACTCATATGCAATATATATATGTATATATATATATATATATATATATATACTAATATATACTCACATGAGTATTTAATGAGTCTGTCTATCATCTATCTATGTATCTATCTATGTATCTATCTATCTATCATCTATCTATGTATCTATCTATTTATCTATCATCTATATATCATCTATCTATCTATCTATTATATGGGGATTTGCAGTTTTGAACTCTGGCTGCCACACCCATGTGGCAAGTGCCTTTATAGTTTCTCTTTAGTAACACTTATATCTTTAAGAGATGTAGCTGTTTCTTCACATCTGCTCTGATATCGCAAGTGTAACAAACAGATACCTAACTGGGCTTCAGGGCCTCTCAATAGACAGGAAAAAATGCCTACCTGATACTGTGGCTACCTGTGGCTGGTGACATCATGAACTCTAGAAGAGAATTTACCACTGCTACTTTCCGAAACCAGTATAACTCAAATACATTCTAAATACTTACTCTGTGTTGACAGATAAGGATATCTCACACATCATCCAAGGAGAGATTTTTGTTATTATTGTTTGTTTGTCAAAGATAAACACCATCACAGAAGTACTCAACAGGTCAAAGCATAGAGGACCACTGACCATGGGTTCCCATCCTCAGTTGACGTATCTGCAACACAACTACTATACCTAAGCTCAGAGAGCACAGTAAAGAGAGGCTACACAGATTATCAAAGCCAGAGGACTGCATGCCTGCTAAAAGGTCATGACCTTTATCTGTAAAAGAGCATTGCACCTTTAAAACTGTAACAATGTAGTCTTCTAAACAATACCTGCACAATGACTATGTCATTTATATCCAAAGAGGATGGGGAAGCCTCACAAGGCCTCACCTGTAGATGAAGAGCTATGGGTAATTAATAGCTGCTAAGAGTGGGAGAATCAGTATTCTGGCATATTCTCCAATCCTAGGTGGAGATATATATGCAACACTAAATGGAGTGCACATATTGTCTATCCACCAGTCTTTTATTTATCTGTCTAGATAACAAATAATTAAAGAAGAATTTGTGAATTTGAGAGGAACTGGGGGTGCATGTGAAGAGCTGGAGAGTGGAAATATGGGATGACCATGATGAAAATACAGCACTCGTGGTATAAAATTATCAAAACTAGTATGAATGTTTAATTTTTTTCTGTAACTATCTGCTCAAGCAGAGGGTTTATGTTTTGCTTAGCAGGTGAAACATCATGGGTTTAATTTCACAATATTCTCCAAACCAAAGAAGACAAAGAGCAAAAGTTGAAAATGTGAGTTTCTTTACTGTAACAGGTGGGACAAACTTCCTCTGTGCGAGTCTGCATTCACTAAAGAAATGACTTTAGAAGCGTGCTCCCCCTAGCTCACAGTGGCTAGTTAAAACCGAGTCATATTGGGCAAACTTGAGAATCTTGATCAGGAGTATTCTGATGAGAAAAACTCACATACTTACTCTGATAGCCCACATTATATGAATTGCCTCAGTTATGCAATGTTTTCTTTAATTACACAGAGAAGACATTCAAGAACTCAAGGAAACACTTTCGCTAGTCCTTATGAAACATCCGTATCAAGTATGCCATTCACAGTATTTCCTTCAAGCTGTTCTCTTCCCTTCTCCGCCTCACATGAAAGTTCAGGAAGCGATTGCAAAACAAATACCAGTGTCCTATTTTTAAATATTTTCAGTGAGGCCACAGGAAATGTCTCTGTTAGCCTGAGGCATTCTGACACTTAGAGGCTTTGTGTTCCCCAGGATTGATCAAACCAGACAGAAAACTCTCTCTATACCACCAGGGAGCCGGCTAAGAGCTGCTGCAATGATGAGCTGGGAAGGGACTGTTCCTTAAAATGCGGCAACCATTTAAATAATGACTGTTATCACAAACCAACAAAACAAAGAGGCAACCGACAGAATCCCTTCACACATTCTGTCTTGATTAGTCTTGACTTTCCATTGCTCAAATAGCACTTGGAGTGAACTCTGTTTGCTTAGAGAAACAACTTTTTCAGGATTATTTTTTCTAGCCAGTGTTTGCTGGAAATGTAATAAGGGACCTTAAAATTCTCAATGATATTAACCTCTTCAAGAATCTGAATATGGTTTAAGATTTCTCACTCATGGGAGGCTCTTACACCCATAACAAAGCACACAGCTCAATCTCTTCCCTGCTTAAAATGGAAATTCACGATACTCTAATTACCTTTAAAGGAGACAGGTAATATATGAGTAAGTCAGTAAGCGTGGACCCTGTAGGTGACTCTGCAAATCGCCACCTCCAATCCCCATGGTAATTGCTTTTTACGTTCCTTTCACTTTTCTGCTTTCCCACACCTACAACTAGCTGGGGTATTTTTATCTGGCTGCTAAAGTCTTCTAGGGATTACTGAAGGAGCAACTTGGGATAGCACACACAGTTCTCATCCCCATTTAGATGCGTGGTCAGGACTTCAGCTCCCAGCCCCAGCTTATGGCGCATGATTAAGACCCATGCTCATTTTTCCTGATCTCTAGATGAATTCAGAAGTAGTTGTCCATGGTTGCACAGTAGTAACTTGAGAACATAGCCATGTCAGAGTCCTTCTGTTTCCTGGCTCGTTCTTTCCCAGTGTTTCTTGGGATTGCATCTTAAATGAGTTCTTGTATTTACTTTCTCAACTCAGCATCCTTGTCTTTAGAAATCTAAGGTAGGAAAGAGCTGAACACTTTTCGATTTAAATAGTACTTTATATGAATCTTCTGATTCACACGCTCTAGAGAAGGAATCACTTCTCTGCAAACTTGTTATGAGTCAGATAGCAAGGGTCAGGTCTTGTACCACTAAGAAGGATACTTCATAACACAGAGAAGGTTGAGAATGGGGTTACATCCTGGAGCTACTTTTTTCTTAGTATAATTCTTTGGGTAGTACTAAATTTTGGAGTAGGCATGTTTACTTTTAGACTTGCCAAGTGTTCTTGTAGTATGTGTTAACATGGTTCAGAATGAGACTAAATTCACGAGAAGTTCTCAATCAGTAGTAGAAAGGGGAGGGGGATGTTGTTCATAAAATATTGAAGTGTTGGTTAAAGCTGTTTTCAAGTTAAAGCACTCAGTCCCATCTCTCAACCATGGAGATGCAAAAATCCTGCTTATTTCTTAAGGCATGATACATTCAAAGGGAACAGCACAGTCAGTCCATACCAGCAGAAGTTAGAAGTAGGTGTCTACTATGACCTGTTCTTCCTTTTCTATCCCAGAGCACCACAGTTATGCACTGCGACTGTACTCAACTCTCCAGAGGCTGAAAGGGTAGGCCTCCATCTGTTGAGTGTCCACAAATTTTCATGTACTAGATACTTTCTTGCTGTCTGTTTTAGCAAATTGATGATCAGAACATGTAGATAAGTATGTGAGCCAGAATCTCAGCACAGTTCTTAATAATGTATTTGTTTGGTTCCTTTGTTCTGATTTTTCTCTGTGAGAAAGTATTTTGACACTCATCTGTGGTTCTAACCTTCTATGCTCTCTTCTGGCCTTAATTCTTTCTCTGTTGTTTAAACTTAGCAAAGAGATTTCCAGATATTTATTCAAGTCATCAGAAGGTGTCCTTCACTAGCAATGAGTTCCACATAAATACATAGAAGCATCCTAAAATTTATGATGAATCAGAGAAGAGTAGCATTTATTTAATAAATGTTAACTTCGAAGGAACTCTTTTAGGAAGAAAGTTTTTAGGACTATTTAAGATTGCTAGGCAGCATAGACCTTCATTTCAAACACCTAATCTGCCATTTAATTCGCTTTTCTATTCTATAAACATATGTCACATTTTCTTGAGAATTCTTCGATACCTGATACAGGCTACATGTGCATAAATAATTTATTTCAGGTGCTTTTTACACTATTACAGGAAGTAAAGATACATAACAGTCTATCCAGATAGAAGAAGAAAAGGCTGGAGATAGCATGTAGTATCCGTATAGAAGATCTGTGTTCAGTTTCTAACACTCTCATCAGGTGATTCAAACTACCAGCTCCGGGGCATTTATGTCTTCTGCAGGGACCTGAACTTATAAGGGACCTTTAACTTATAAGTTTAAACTTATATGCAGATACAAATATGCAACTGAAACTAATAAAAAATAAATCTAAAAGGAAGAGTCAAAACAAAACTATGAACTGACCCAGAAGGAAAATTAACCGACTTTAGCTTATACTAATTATTTCTGATCCCTGCTAGATTAATTTGTTCAATATCATCAAGTATATAGAAGAGGTGTTTGTAGCCTGTAATGAATATGAATATGTCTACAATCATAACTTGTTTTAGAGGAAGATAATTTAGAAGTTATGAGTCTGAATATTATGAACTGATACTGAAAACCATCTTCATGAGACATCCCAGCCCTTGTAAGATATATTTCTGCTATGGAATCTACTTCAGCTTCTGTTTGAAAATGCTTAATATTTGTTATGATACCTTGGATACCTTGAGACCAGAGAGACTACTAAAACATGGATCACTCAACTGATTTGATGTAGACAATAGATTTCATTTTTCCTTCTGTAGTATACTATCTCATTGGTTTTATTATACATAGATACATACATACACGTAATTACATAATATAGAGATCATGAATATCAGATATAAATTATTTTAGTTAACTACCATCTAAACTCACATATTCTTACATTTACAATTTGTTTTAATTATTTTTAAATGTTGTATGGTTTATTGATTTTAAAAGATTACTTATTACTTACAATGTAGTTTTGATGACCATTTTAAAAAACATTACTTCCTTAATATAATACCAGAAACTATTGGGCTAAAATTATGACTGTTGCTTATAATCATCACTGGTCCAGCTTTATGTATTTCTTTTGAAATTTAGAGCTTAAAACAATATTAATAGGGTATAATATCTATTGTATTTCCTTCTTTTTTTTTTATAGCAAGGTAAAATATTGTCCCATGTCTTTGCTATGTTTTCAGAAACAAAGCCTCACTTCTTTGGAAGTTTTCTTAACTTAAAGATTTAAATTAATTAGATACTCAATGTTTCTGAATTCCATGATAGATAAAACTTGGGCCACTGCTTGGGCCAACACTGTATAATTAGACATAAAAATAGATGTTGCGAAAATGAGGTAATTCTCCATGTCTGATGTTGGTTGCCATGAGATATTGTCACAAAGGGCTGACAGAACATCAATTGCTTCTGGTTTGCTGGGCTCCACCCTTCAGCAAAGGGAAACATGTTGTCTAGGTGCACTTGAGTTTCCCACAGACTGGAACAAAGAATGGGCTTTGTGGCCTGAGATAAAGACCTCTTTAATCCAAGCTCTTACCAACTTTTAACACTCATGATCTTGTGAGAAATGGAGTTTTTGTATAAGCACTTCTATTTGCATTCCAGTCCATTTTATGTGTCAGGTTACCAGGATTTCCAGAGATGGAAGGAGGGAGAAATCATTTAGTGATAGCATATTCATGAGATTAAGAATTTAAATGTGTCTTGAACTATGATATTAAAGCATGACTACCAACATGAACAGTTCCTATTAGTAAACGTATGATGGTTGGTTGGTTCCAAGGCCTTCCTTACTCTAACATGTGGGGCTGAAAGGTTTTTGGTTTTATCAGGAAGAAAGGAAGAAAGAAAGAAAGAAAGAAAGAAAGAAAGAAAGAAAGAAAGAAAGAAAGAAA
>JANHMN010000013.1:55099156-55140194 GCA_030674055.1 Rhabdomys pumilio | reverse complement strand
AGTTGGTCACTTTGTGAGCCCGCTCTCAGTTGGTCACTTTGTGAGCCTGCTCTCAGTTGGTCACTTTGTGAGCCTGCTCTCAGTAGGTCACTTTGTGAGCCCGCTCTCAGTTGGTCACTTTGTGACTCTACTCTCAGTTGGTCACTTTGTGACCCTGCTCTCAGTTGGTCACTTTGTGTGTGACCCTGCTCTCAGTTGGTCACTTTGTGACCCCGCTCTCAGTTGGTCACTTTGTGAGCCTGCTCTCAGCTGGTCACATTGCTCAGTGGATATAGTAGATGCTCGGTACAGCCTTTCACATCTGTCTAAATGATGACTTCGTAAGACTGGAGAAGGGTAAACAACGATGTTACTACAGATGTGAAACCATGCCGATTCCTTCTGAGATTGCCTTTACCTATGCAACCCATACTGTCCTTGAAGTCCTTGAACTCTAGATCCTTCTAATTCAACATTCTTTGTACTGAGATTACAAGTATGTGTGGCCACTCCTGACTCTCCTGCTTTTGAGCAACAATCTTTGTTTTTCCCTAACACATAAATATTGAGCTCCCTGTGAGGGCCTCTTCATCTCTTCATTCCTGACCCTTTGGTTGATGTGCTAGGGTTAGAGCTTCAGGAATGCGAGGCTGCTATTCTTTCTCTGAGACATGGCCTCTAGCCTGTTTTTCTTAGTTTATAAATGCCTTTGCTCTCCCCATGAAGTAGAACAGGACATGCTGATTGTGGACAAATAGTACCCATCACAATTAAGAGTGTAGTAAGTTTTAACTTCAATGTCTCTGAATTAATTTTTCCTGGAGACTCTGATCCTGACTTTGGTGGCTGTTGGACCCTTCTTAACGTGTCCAATTTTAGTATGAAACAAATGAAGTTGGCGAGTTATATGTTTATGGGGTTTTTGTTTGTTTTTACTTTTCATTTCTGGGACTCAAACTGCATATTAAATTAATTTGTAGTCTCTGGATTTGGAGATGATTGTGAGTCTCTGTTTGTTCAGTGTTGGTACTTTGGAAAAGGCCACAGTTTAGGGTGGGTGATTGTCTGCATCAAAGCCAAGTCGTATATGCTTTATACCAAACAATACTAGAGAACTAAAACACTCCATAAAATGTATATTGTTTGTATTTTACCTCTCAGTATTTAAATAATTATATTAATGTCTCATAGAAAAGAATTCTGTTAGATAATCCAGTGATTCTTAAATAAATTGGTATTAAATAATAATAATAATAATAATAATAATAATAAGAAGAAGAAGAAGAAGAAGAAGAAGAAGAAGAAACAACCCAGGATAGAGAAAACAATTCTCAACAATAAAATAACTTCTGGGGAATCACCATCCCAATCTCAAGCTGTACTACAGAGCAACAGTGATTAAAAAACTGCATGTTATTGATACAGAGACTGGCAGGAAGATCAGTGGAATAAAATTGAAGACCAGAAATGAACCCACACACCTATGGTCCCTTGATCTTTGACAACGGAGCAAAAACTATCCAGTGGAAAGAAGACAACATTTTCAACAAATGCTGGTTCAATTGGAGGTCAGCAAGTAGAAGAATGTAAATCAATCCATTCTTATCTCCTTGTACAAAGTTCAATTTCAAGTACATCAAGGACCTCCACATAAAATCAGATACACTGAAACTAACAGAAGAGAAAGTGGGGAAGAGCCTTGAACACATGGGCACAGGGGAAAGTTCCTGAACAGACATCAGTGGCTTATGCTCTAAGATCAAGAATTGACAAATGGAACCTCATACAATTGCAAAGCTTCTGTAAGGCAAAGAACACTGTCAATAGGACAAAATAGGAACCAACAGATTGGAAAAAGATCATTACCAATCCTACATCCAATAGAGGGCTAATATCCAATATATACAAAGAACTCAAGAAATTAGACTCCAGACAATCAAATAACTCTATTAAAAATGGGGCATAAAGCTAAACAGAGAATTCTCAGCTGAGAAAACTTGCCTGGTCAAAAAGTACCTAAAGAAATGTTCAGCATCCTTAGTCATCAGGAAAATACAAATCAAAACAACCCTGAGATTCCACCTCACACCAGTCAGAATAACTAAGATCAAAAACTCAGGTGACAGCAGATACTGGCAAGGATGTGGAGAAAGAGGAACACTCCTCCACTGTTGGTGGGATTGTAAGCTGGGACAACCACTCTGGAAATCAGTCTGGCAGTTCCTCAGGAAACTGGACATAGTATTACCTAAGGACCCAGCTATGCCACTCCTGGGCATATACCCAAAAGCTGCTCCAACATATAAGAGTGACACATGCTCTACTATGTTCATAGCAGCCTTATTTATAATAGACAGAAGCTGGAAAGAACCCAGATGTTCTTCAACAGATGAATGAATACAGGAAATGTGGTACATTTACACAATGGAGTACTACTCAGCTGTTAAATACAATGAATTCTTGAAATTCTTAGTCAAATGAATAGAAGTGGAAAATATCATCCTGAGTGAGGTAACCCAATCACAAAAGAACACACTTGGTATGTTCTTACTTATAAGTGGATATTAGCCCAAAGGCTCACAATAACCAAGATACAACTCACAGACCACATGCAATTCAAGAAGAAGAAAGATCAAATTGTTGGTGCTTCAGTCCTTCTTAGAAGGAGTAGCAAAATACTCACGGGAGCAAATACGGAAACAAAGTGTGGACCAGAGACTGGAGGAAGGACCGTCTGGAGACTGCCTCACCTTGGGATCCATCCCATGTGCAGTCATCAAATGCAGACCCTGTTGTGGATGCCAGGAAGTGCATGCTGACAGGAACCTGATATACCTGTTTCTTCTCTGCTCTGCCCAGAGCCTGACATATACAGAGGTGGATGCTCACAGCTAACCATTGAACTGATCAAGGTGTCCCCAATGTAAGAGTTAGAGAGAAGACTCAAAGAGCTGAAAGGGTTTGTGGGCCCCATGGGAAGAGCGACACTATCAATCTACCAGAGCCCCTAGGGTCTAAACTGCCAGTCTGGGAACACACGTGGAGGGCCCATGGCTCTAGCTGTATATGTAGAAGATGACCTTGTTTACCATCAGTGGGAGAGGAGGTTCTTGGTCACGTGAAAACTGGATACCCCAGTATGTGGGAATTTGAGGGCAGGGAGTAGGTAGTGGGTGGAGGGGGGCACATCCTCATAGAAGCAGGAGGAAGGGCAATGGGATAAGGGTTTTCTGGTGTGGTGGAAGTGGGGAAAGAAGGTCATATCTGAAATGTAAATAAATAGAATATCCAATAAAAAAAAAAAAACAGATAATGGAACTGGCTATTGCAGTCGAGCATTTGAAACTTTTTCCCAGCAATTTAATATCACCCACATTACTGGTATTCCTTATAATCCTCAAGGAAAAGGTATTGTGGAATGGGTCAATGGAACTTTAAAACAATATCTTCATAAAATATAAAAGGGGAAGTATATTCTTACATACCACAAATTTATTTAAGTCATGTTCTTTTTATTTTAAATTTTTTTAAAAAAAATTAGATGCCAAAAAATGTCTACTGAATGTTTATGGCACCATACAACTAATCATACTTATGCTGAGGTAAAAAGGAAGGATCCACTTACTGGCATATGGCATGATCGAGATCAGGTATTTAATATGGGGAAGAGCACATGTATGTATTTTTTCTGCAGGATGCTAAAGGAGCATCCTGGCTGCCAGAGTGGTGGGTGAGACATGCTGATTCTGAGATAAAGAATGATGCTGACATGTGATCTTGCTGAGTGCCCTGACAATGTTGATGGGGAAGCTGTACTGGACATGTGTTCCTGACCCACCTTTGCTTTCCTATATCCCAGATGGGACAAACTGTCTTGTCTCAAAATTTTACACCTTGTGGGACAGAGAATCAAAAAAAGAAGTTATAATGACTCTTGTATTTTTTTTAAATGTGACCATTTATTCGGATTTAACCATGGACTGGTCTAGAAATCAATCCAATATTGGATATAACAGCTTCATTTGGAAGGCTGGTTCTGGACATTTTCAGAGACATACTTGGAAGTTAGCTGCAGTTCTCTATGATGTTACATTGGCAAGAGATAAAGTTGGGACAGGATATGATTTTCAAACAAGTGTGAGTGCATGTGTTAATGCTCTTTTAATTGTCACGTTAAAATTGCTTTTGTTTCTTCTGCAATATTTAATGTAAGTCATATTCATTGTACACTTTCTAAATGTGTTAGTGTGTTGAAACCCTGCATGTCTGTGACAGGGTTCTATCAACCAGCTTTTGTTTTATTGCCCTGAGTATTACAGGACTTTGGTATTCTGAAAAAAGGCTTGCAAGTACTGGAATAAGTAAGTCAGGCTTTAAGCAGAAGCAAGAGGGTAGTGGGCTTGATTATTGCTGGTATGACAGATTTAATTACATTAATTGCTAGCACCACTGCTTCAGCAACTGCTTTGACACAAGAAGTTAAGACAGCTACTTTTGTTAAATAATTTAGCAAAAAAAAAATTGTTACTAATGCGTTGAGTACACAAAGGGATTTAGATAGGCATTTGGAACAATGGATTGATGCTTTTTATCCTATTCAACTTATTAGAAGGAGGTTCATAGTTTAAGAGTAAGAAGCCATCTCGAGTGTCATGCCAAATACCAATGAACTTGTATTACTTCTAAAATTTACAATGATAGTCATTATGATTAGGAAAAAGTTTAAAGACACTTGCAGGGTAGGTGTTTGACCTAATTCTAACATGTCTCTGGATATTTTAACTTTGAATATTGAGATTATGACTTAAAGAATGCTGCCATACTGAGCTTTGATGGATCCGATACTGCTGATAAAAATCAGTATTTCCGTTTTGCTCAAGCTTCAAGAATGGCATATGTAGCTTGATCATGCTAGCCCGTTTTGTCCTCAGAATACTTTTATTCCTGCCCATCATGTTAAAACTTGTCTTTAACAACATCAACATGTTTGCAGCCAAAGGACATGACTTGAAACTGAAAATGGACCCCCAGACAGAGTTATTAATTTAACAGGCTGGCAAGCCAAGGACAGGTACGATTCTGCACAGAGCCCTACCAACCTAAGATGGAAGTGCATAGCTTTTGATAATGCATATTGAATGATGGTTAAGGAAGGCATTCTTCTCAGAATGACCTAAGACAGGCTCAGTCTTGTTTATGCAGTAAAAAAGAGGGAGATGTGGAGAGATTTTGGGGGCTGCTTGGCAGGAATCTGACATTGGCCAAGGACAAGGAAATGGGCTTCAGGCAGGAATCTAAATCTTAGGCTAGAACAAAGAAGTAATTTCAGGCAGGAATCTAAATCTTAAGCTAGAACAAAGAAATAGGCTTCAGGCATAAAAATGACTTTGGGCTAGGACAGGGAAAGAGGCTCAGATATTTTGGTTACCCTGATAAGCCCTTAGAAATAGTGATCATAGAACTTTGTTTATTGCCTTGTTTGTTCTTTGATTATTTGTATTTATTGTCTTGCTTGTTCCTTGGCTATTTTCCTCTATTGTATTGCTAGTTCCTCAACCGAGAAGTGACCTTAATACTTACATGTAATGAAAATGATATAAAAGCAGATTGGGAAAAAATAAAATATAAAAATAAAAATAAAAGGAAAGCACAACAACAAAATACAAATTAATAAACAATACTTCTTGAGATATTGATTAGAGACAAAAATTTCGTTAAAACATTAGTTAAATTTTTATTATAATAAAACATATGTAACACAAAAATTTTCATAGCAACCATTTTGAGATGTGTTACTTAGTAGTAATTGGTACGTTGGTAGTACTCCACAACTACCAATATTCATCATCCAGTCAAAGACCTTCTAAGAGCTCTGAGGCTTCCCAAATATATATATATATATATATGTGTGTGTGTGTGTGTGTGTGTGTGTGTGTGTGTGTGTGTAGAAATATTTAAATGTACAGTCTAAGTTGCTAAATTTTAGAGCAACTTCTTTGTATTAAAAATAAAATCATAGTAAATAAAAGTGCACAAAGCACTTAGGTCTGCTTTTATTTAAAGGTGTTGATTTGTTATTTAGGCCCAGAAGATTCCGAAAAGCAGCATGAAAGCCTGACATCGCTGCCTTCATTTGAGTCTGTCTTCTTTACTTCAGGTCAAACTCACAGGCACATTGCTCAGTCAAGAAGAACCTGTCTAACTTATGTTACTCTTTTTAAAAATGAAGGCATACAAATAAGTCATTGCCTTAATCAGTCACCCTGGACAGCAGAGAGGGCAAATGCATCCAGAACCTCAAGAATCATGGAGAAGGGATAAGCTGAGGTGTACCCTAGGACAGCTGATCACTGACAAAGCTGACTGGTAACTCCAAGAGATGGCAGGAGTAAGAATGTAGACCAACTCAATTGTGTCTTACTGAGAGCCAGAAGTTGATAAGAGTAAAGACAACCTGTGTGAAGTTAGATAAGGAAGTTTGTTGAAGGTCTACAGCAAGCAAGCCTTGAGAAATGTAGATTTAAATGGTTCTAGAATCAGGGCAGAGGGTAATTCTTCACTCCTGGTCAATGATGCCAATGCCATGGATCATTTTTTTCCAGCTCAAGTTCTGGAAGGAGGTCAGATGTATAAATGGGTTGGTCTGATCCTGCCCTATAATGTTCTCCTCATTCTCACTAAGGTCATGTTTCTTCTGGTGACTCACTGACCATTTGGGAAGATCCTGGATCCAAGGAAGCTGCTTTTTCTTTTTTCTTTGCAGCAGATACACTGAGACTATCTATTCCTTTGATAGTTGGAACACAACCATGTTTTAGGGAAATAGAGCTTAAGTTCAGTTGCCTGCAATAATTTGTGGTTAATGAATTGTCTTAAAGGTTTTATGTGTCTCTATCCCACTCTGTGGCATGGTAGCTGTCTCATTAAAAGACTTTTCTCATTTGAACCATTTTTTATGAATAAGGGCTCTTTCATTCTTCACAGCCTATTTCATTTTATGGTCTTTATTGCATTTTAACAGGGAGACAAATGACAGTGTAAACAGAGGTGTGGGAGACTCCCTTGCCTTGATTTTATGTGTTTGAACTAACCTCTATTCATCCCTTAGCTCTGGTCGGGGAGACCTTTACTGCAAGTCATAAAGGAATTGTCAGGGCTGAAGGTCTCTGGAAGTGCCTTCTGATGGGATGTGAGGAACAATATTTGTTTTCTAAAAGTGTGCAAGGAGTTGTACTGACAATAGTAAGAATGAACAAGTAACTCTAGGCACAGGGTACATAAGCACAAGGAAACATTTATTTATTATTCATTATATAAGAGGCATATTTTATACTTCATTTACTATACAAATAATATGTTTTTATGATGAAAATTTAAAAGTTTTAGGAGTGTATATAATCTATACTGACATTATATTTATTTTTCTCCCATCAGTAGTAGTTACTAACAATTTTATTTATATGTACACATATGCACTTATATTCTTTATGTTCTGTTTACTCATAAATGAGTTAAACATTCAACTTCACAAATTTAATTTAATTTATTTTTACTTATCATGTTCTAAAAATTCTTACCATTGCCTATATATCATTGATTTAGCATTTTCTTCTTGTCCTCACTTTAATTACTCTTGTTATTGTTGTTATCATTAAGGTTGCAGTGAACATCCTTTAACATCTATCTTGCTATAAGATACATGACTAAAAGCAGAATCTATGTGTCAAAAGATGTGTGCCTCTTACTGTTGCTTAGACATGACAGACCTTTCCAGAAGCTGCATCCTTCAGGCCACACAAGGTGCTGCATTGTGACTCCAGGCTCTTAGCATGTCCTTCTAATCCTCAGGATTTCTGACAAAAGAAATCTTTAATCCTTATTTCTGTCAGCTGAGAATAAAAGCTCCAGATGCCTTGAATGAAATTGCCCAAGGCTACACAGTGGCAGTGTGGAAGGCGTGTTTTATCCAGGACACAGACCCAGCTCTTCCGTAGCCAG
Organism: Rhabdomys pumilio; assembly: GCA_030674055.1. Lineage (NCBI taxonomy): Eukaryota > Metazoa > Chordata > Mammalia > Rodentia > Muridae > Rhabdomys > Rhabdomys pumilio. The sequence goes on along the minus strand of JANHMN010000013.1, from coordinate 55,132,217 downwards.
GACTTGCTGACACAGAATCCGCACTGAGTTTTGTCACTCCATTGGTTTTTATGTCTTGAAGAAGCCCGATTGAAACTGGAGTGCTAAAACACTGGAGCCCAAAGAAATAAGAAACTCCATGCTGTGGGAGGGAAAACTTAAAGCCCAGTGTCAAAGTAGGACCTTACTGCCCAGGAGAGGATGGCAGAGGTCTGACGCCTGCCTTTGTTAACTCGAGTTAACACATGTGTGTTTCCTGGATTTTGTCTTATCTTTTTAATAGTATAGTAATACTGACAGAGGGAAAATAGTGTGGAAATAAAAGTCCCATTTTCTTTTGAAAATTTCCATTTCCTAATTACCTTTGAAAAACAAGAATACAAACGGAAGTGGTGGCCCTCTTGATATAAGTACACAGAAGTAATACCATGTCCTTCATTCAATTTTCCTTCTCTAGAAATTCAGTTAATTTGGACTAGATGGTTTTAAAACAGGTTTGTGGTGACCTTTGACCTTAGATCCTTCTACCTCCAGCTTCCAAGTACAAAAAATGAAGTCATATACCATGACACCATGCTATTTTTCTTTTCAAATTTTGTTTCCTCTATTTACAGTGTAACTTTCAAAGAGGGAAAACATTAGGACTGGAGTTAGATGTAGTGATATCAGTAAGGTAGCAGTGGATTTAAAATCTCCTTTCACAAGTGAAGTGCGTGAGAAGGTCCTGCATGCTGACTCACCCTCAAATGTTTCATGCACTAATTTGTGATCTCCTTCCTGTGTTCTGGGGAGTGACATGCAGCTCCTGCCTTGGTTTTACAGAGAAAAATGATAAAAAAGAACAAATAACTCGATGAAGAGCACACAGCTCATGGTTCGTGTTTGAATATACTGTCAGCCTTCAGGACCTGGGCTTTCAAAATGGTCTTGTTTTTCAGAAGCAGTTGTGCAGGAAAAAGATATTCCTCCCTTTCTTCCTTCCTTCCTTCCTTCCTTCCTTCCTTCTTTCCTTCCTTCCTCCCTCCCTCCTTACCTTCCTCCCTTCTTTCTGTCCCTCCCTCCCTCCTCCCTTCCCTCCTTTCTTCCTTCCTCTCTTATTTCCTACCTTCCTTTCTTTCTCTTCTTTTTTGACTCCTACTGTAAACAAATCAAAAATTTTCTAGACATCTAAAACTTACCTTTGCTGTGAAGTTAGTCCACCAAAGATCACCACATGCCATTCTTAAAGCCAAAAAGAATGTCTTTACTGTAGGCCAGTTGTTTCATGGAGACTTATTTAAAGTGTCTTGTAGCCCTGAGCTCTTTATCTTTTAGGCACACACACACACACACACAGACACAGACACACACAGACACAGACACACACAGACACAGACATACACAGACACACACAGACACACACAAACACACACACAGACACAGACACACAGAGACACACACAGACACACACACATACACAGACACACACACACAGACACATACAGAGACAGACACACACAGACACACATACACACACACACAGACACACACACACACACACACACACACAGACACACACACACACACACAAGCACATCCTGGTTGTCACATTTCACTTAGCAAGAAACAGAACTAAAGAAGCCAAAAAAATAAAGCAAGAGTAGTGGATTTAGGAACTTTCCTGGAACTCCGGGGGGTCTCTGATGAATCAGATCTTCCTTCCCATTTTACTAGGGTTGGGGCCTATGTGCTAATTAGAGTGTTACTGCTAATGTGGCATTAGTTGTGCTATGATCTGAGGGCTTGTTACACTTACTAGAAAGAAATTGAAGAAGGCAATAGTAGACTGAATATTCCCCCATAGCCATGGGTTGTCAGAATTAATACTGTGAAAAAGTTATGTTGCCAAAAATTAACTCTACACTCAATCTCCCTCAAAGTTCTAATGACACATTTTGTGGAACGAGAATAAAAAATTTAAAACCATATGGAAGCACAAAAGATTCTCAATAACCAAAGGAATTTCAAGCAGTAAGCTTAATCCGGGAGACATCACAATATAGAATCTCAAGTTGTGCTACAGAGCATTAGAAACCAAACTATGTAGTATGAGCAAAATCAAACAAACAAAAATCAGACATGCAGACCAACGTAACCACATGGAAGAGTCAGAAATAATTCAAGGCGCATGTAGACATCAAACTTTGAAAAGATAGTCTCTTCAAACAAATTGCAAAGAAAATATTTTACTCTTAGAGAAATGAAACCAGACCTCCATTCCTCATGCTCCACAAAAGCCAGTTCAAAACAGATTGAAGACCTGTAAGTGATATGAGAAACTTGGACTCTGCTAAAGTAAACCGTAAATAAAGCATTTCAAGAAATGAGCAAAGACAAGGGATTTCTGGAAAGTAGCATAGGAAATAAGCATAGGAACTGTCAAATGAAACTGTACGAAACTAAAAACTTTTGCACAGAAAGGTAAATAATCATGACCCCTAGAGGCGTTGCAGATATAGCCGCTGTGTCATATGTGTAGGTGGCAGAAAGGAGAGAAGCTATGTCTATGTTCAGTGTTCTGACATGTATTAAGAGGTTTGGCTTCTTTCTTGTATTGTAATGCTAACTGCCCCCCAAGGCCTGGTTGCCACCAGGGGTAAGAGAACCTGTACAGACACAAATGATGCTAAGTGATCTTGTTCCCCCTCCCTCCATGTTATCCACTATTGGTTAAAGATGGGGACAGCCAATAGTTGAGCAGAATAGGCAGGGTTTGAATTTACTTAGACTTGAGGCCTGAGGAGAACCATGAGAAGGGAAAAGAAGGTGGAGAGAGGAGGAAGCCGTCATGGGGAAGGTGGATCATGAAAGCATAGTCATGAGGGATGGCCAATTTGAGTTAATCGCTGCCTAGATGGAACATGGCAAATTATAAAATGGGGTTAATAATGGGGAAACAGACTCTAAGAACACAAGTAGATAACTGCCCAACTCTAGTGCTGATTTAGGCTTATTATAAGTATAAAAGTTGTGTGACTTTTATCTGGGAGCTGATCAAAGGAAGGGTAGAAACCCCTATTTGAGATTTAATAATTATGACAACAGACATGAAGATCTGAATGATTAAGTAGCCTAACATTCTCTGGAAAAAAGGCAAGCCTAAGATGACCACCAGTCTTGTTCCATGAAGTCCTGGATTGACTCACAGGGTGAGACTGAGCAGGAGACATAAAAAGCTCCCTCTGGGACTGCAGGCCTTGGGTGGGTGTGAGCCTGAGACAGATGACCCTCGCTCACACAAGGCCCCTCAGGCTGGCCTGGGTGAGAAGTGAGCCCAAGAAGATGACCAGACCAGTGCCATGGGAACTGGACAGGGAACTAGCCTATGATGAACACCAGCTGGGCACCACATAGGGCTCAGACCATGCATGAGGTGACCCCTACCAAAATTCACTAGTGGGACATATCACTCCTGAGACTGCCCCATACTACAACAGACACTCAGAGATCCCAGGCACCACTACGAGGATCAAGTAAGTGGTATAAAAATGGAAGAGAAACAGGAGGATGCGGGCACAAGAGAGGCAGAACTGGGGACTCCAGGGCAGTGAGGAATAGCCTGATGTGAGTAACTCATGATGGTGATGTCACCTAGGACCTTGTGTGGTGAGGTCTTGGCCTCTGCTACCCCTGGGGGCCATGTCCGAGTCAATAGCCCTGCAGTACCAGGAGTCTGTTATCATCAAAGGCCAGGTGGAAGTTCCTTGTCTGGGCTCCCTCCTGGGACCATGTTCATGTTTGAGGGCTGTGCGGAACTGGCTCCCTGGGCATCATGGAAGAGCTGGGCCTGGAAACATGAAAGCAGGAGAGCTGACCCACAGCTAGCCAGCTGCAGTATTCAAGAGAGTAGACCTGCAAATTGTGGAAGCTGCAGGTAAGCTGGCACTGAGGATAAGAGCATGGGAGAGTTGGCCCTAACTCTCATCTCTCATGCAGTGGCATGGGCAAGGGAGGGATGCCCTCCTCCCCCCCCCCCCATAACAGACGGCAAGCAGGACACCTGATGCTGGGGTCATGAGAGCAGGAGAGCTGATCCTGCCCTCAAAAGCTTCAGCACCCAGGAGAATGGACCCTGCACCTCACCTGGACAGCAGAGTAGAACAGGCTGAGGTTGCAGGGGCTGTTAAGTGGGAAGAGCTGGAGATCCAGTGGCCTGATCAGTTCATACATCTGTCAGGCCCAGATCCAGGACTTTGAATTGGAGCACCTCAACATCTATTCCTGGAGTACATGAAGGGTCAGTCCTACAGATCCAAAACTATAGGATCTCCATGACACAGGAACGCAACAAGATGTGTGAAAGGAGTCCTAGTGTCAACAGAGTAGTGGCAGCCAGAGGCCTTGGATAAGAGCAATGAGTCATGGCAATGAACATTTGCAATCAAAGAAGAGTGGACCAAAGGGTTACTGTAGGCTGCACTGTGACACACCACAGCTTCCATAATGAGATGTTTTTCTCTCTGTTGGTGGGGAAGGTTGCAAGGGTGGAGGGTGTGTATGAAGGGAGGGGGAGGTGAGTGAGTTTGGGCTGCTTGATGTGAAATTCACAAAGAACTAGAAAAAAGTTAAAAAAGAAAACAAATAATCAGCTAAGAGTCAATACACTGACAGAAAACAACGACGACGACAACAACAACACATCTTTTGCCAACTGCGCACCCAACAAGGGGTTAATATTTAGAATGTATAAAGAACCACAAAAATTAAATATCCCCAAGCCAAATCATCCAATTTATCTAGCAGCAGCAGCAACGCAAAGGACAGCAGATACTGGCAAGGGTGCTTAGTTTCTTTTCTGTTACTGTAATAAATAGATGCCATGACTAAAAACAACTTGGGGTGTCCTGGTTGTATTGGTTTGTTTCTTTTTTCTTTTTTTTTTTTTTTTGTCACCTTGACCCAAACTAGTGCTATCTGAAAAGAGAAAAACACAGCTGAGAAAATGCCATCAAAAAAAAAAAAAGTCTATAGGCAAGTCTCTTGGGACATTTTCTTACCTAGTGATTGATGTGGAAAGGCTTAGCTATTGTGGGTGATAGTCAGCTGGGCAGGTGGTTCTCAGCTGTATAATAAAGTAGACTGAATAATTAAGCAAGCATCACTGCTTTGTGGCCTCTACTTCACTTCCTGCCCTGTTTGAGTTTGTGCCCTGACTTCCCTCAGTGATGAGCTATTAACTGAAAGTGTAAGATGAAATGCACACACCCCTGTCCTACACAAAAACTGATACCAGGATTGTGGGATATCTCCATGATAACCTGTGTTGTTTTGGGAAGATTGTGTAAGGACTTTGGAACTTCGGACCAAGAAAGACATTGACTGCTCAGAGTTTAATGGGGAGTTGTGAGTTAGGAAGTTAAGAATGCTTAAAGATTCCTAAAACCTTGGAAGAAAGAATGCAAATGATGGAAGTCTGGGCGGTAAAGTTTTGGAGTGAAGTAAAGACTCTAATAAGGACTGTTTACTACTCAAGAATTTGGAGTTCTGGTCAGCTGGAGATGAAAATTTTTCTATAATTAACAGGAGACCAGAAACATTAAAGTGAAATCTTTGATACAATGAGACAATTGACACTGGTCAGCTCAAGTGAAGAGTCATTTATAATTTAAAAGAGAACAACATCATTGAGGCAAAATCATTTGAGAGGTGTTTCTGCAGAGTCAGCACACAGACGGTGTGGTACAAAGGAGGCCAAGGCTGTGCCAAGCTTGTACTGTCAACTGAACCTGATGTGGTGCTTCCCACAGGGGGCCCACACCAATCATCCACTAAGACAGTTCCTTACTGGTATGACCTCAGACCAATTTGATCAAGGCAGTCCCTCAATTGAGGCTTCTCATCCAAGGTGGCTCTAAATCAAGATGCCAAAACACTAACCAGTACATGATGAAAAGGGGGCACATTTATTTACTGTTTGTAGAAGAATAAACTGGCATGACCATTATGGAAAAATCCGTGTAGAAGTTTTTCAACAAACTAAAATTAGATCTGCCATGTGGTACAGTCATACTACTCTTGAGGTTTGCTCTTTTGCTGTGTATTGTAATGCTAACTGCACCCCCCAAAACCTGGTTGCCCCAGAGATGAGTCTGTACATGGATCCAAGTGATGCTATGTGATCTTGCTCTCAAGTTATTTCTGATTGGTAAATAAAAAAATGCTGGCAGCCAATGACTATGAAGAAGAGACTTAGGTGGAGTTTATGTTTCCTGGGCTCCCAAGCCCAGAGGAGAACTACGAGGGAGAGAAGAAGGTAAAGAGGGAAGTTAGAGACTTCATGGGTTAGGAGTCAAACAAAACAAAACAAAACAAACAAATAAATAAAAAACCATGGCCCTAAGGGCTGGCCAATTGGAGCTAAGAGCAGCCTAAATAAAACATAGTAATAACTCAGGGTTATCAATAGAAAAGTAGATTCTAATAGCTTACAGGGTAGATATCTGCCCAGCTCTTTTGCTGCATAAGGCTTATTGTAAAAAAATGAAAGTCATATGTGTCTTTTGTCCAGAAACTAAACCATTAAGAAGGGGTAGAAATCCCGAATTAGGATTAAAAATTTCTACAAGACACTACTCTTGGATATATACCTAAAAGATTTGAAGTCAGTATATTCAGATTCTTTTCTAGCCATATTTATTGTTACACCAATTCCCATTGCTAAGAAAGGTAGACACTCATCAATAGAGAAACACACACACACACACACACACACACACACACACACACACACACACAGGTCTTCTGATATTTTTAGAATACTGTATAAAATTGGATATTATTTTGGTAAATAAAATAAAGCAGACCCTGAAAGACAAATATGGCTTCTATTATATAAGGAATGTAGATTTAAATGTGTTTGTGTGTGTGTGTGTGTGTGTACGTGTGTGTACGTGAGAGAGAGAGAGAGAGGAAGAGAGAGAGAGAGACAGAGAGAGAGACAGAGACAGAGAGAAGAGAGACACAGAGAGAGACAGAGACAGAGAGAAGAGAGAGACACAGAGAGAGACAGAGACAGAGAGAAGAGACAGAGAGAAGAGAGAGAGAGAGAGAGAGAGAGAGAGAGAGAGAGAGAGAGAGAGAGGAGCAGAGAGAAGAGAGAGACAGAGAGAGAGAGACCTGGAGAAAAGTAGAAAATAGACTATGAAAGAGAAGAAACGGTTATAGAGGAGAATGAAGTAATCAAACTTAATAATATATACACAAATAATAATATATTTTTTCTTTATTTCTGAATGGTCCAGACTTAGCTTGCATTTTCTATTGAAGTTTCCATTGCACCAAAGATCTCTCCTGTGTGGAGAACATGTGTTTTGTAGAGAGAGGACTCTCAACTTCACATCCAAGCAAGACACACTGTAAAAGAAATGGGTTCTGCCAATACTTGACTTGGAAGATGTGAGATGCTGTTCTAACTTGAGAGACCAGCTCCAAAGTTTGATTGTCTTATGGGTTCTTGGCAAGTAGTTATTTAGTTCTCTAAAGGGTTTCTTCCAGAGGACACCACCCTGCTAATTTGTTGCAAGGAGAAGAAACAATTTAAATAACCCTTTTAGTACACTGTAGGTTTCACCTAGTGCTGCTACCACACAACTTGTTGAGAAGGACCAAAAGTCCAGATCTTATACAGTAGCCACCCCTTGCCTGTTAACATTATTAATGTCAGATAATTAGCATCTTGCTCCCACTTAACATATCTATGCCTGTATTCAGTCTTTTCCATCTGCATCCCATTCTTAGCTGCTTGCAGTCTGATGTGAGAAATAAGAAGCTAATCTATTGCTATTGTGGTAAAGTCTCATCTGGAAGTCAGATATAACTCTTCCCCAGCACAAGTTTTCATCTTTAACTGCTTAGAGTAACAGCTTTGACCTCGTGCACGACCTAAGTAATAAATGCTGTTTACAACTGGCCACTGTATAGGTGATGGCTCTTGTAGGAATTCTAGCTGCAAAAACACTGCAGTTTAACTCCAATGGATTTTTAAATATTAAGGTAGTTCAATTCCATAAAAGCTAATTTTCCACTTCTTCCTAAGGAGGAAATCAGTGAAACAGGGTGGAACGGAAATTTTATGGCATCTGATAATTTGGGAGGTGAATTTTCAGAGTGCACAGGGCTCAACTATTTAATTTCTTACTTCCCAGGAAAACAAGGCATATTTATAACTACTAAGAGGGAAATGAACTTAGCTGTACCTTTTAACATAAAGGGCAAACAATTACATGAATATGTAATGCACTTTAATATCAAAGGGGCATGCAAGGTAAATTAAATGGCGCTGTAATTTTCCTGCATAGCTTAAAATATAAGAAATTGATTTTTCATTGTTTTTTTTTTTTTTTTTTTTTTTTTTTTTGGTATGGGAATGGGAGCAAAGGACATACCTGCTTTAGTCCTTTATTCCTATTGCAGGCTCAGACACATGGTAGATTCTGCTATGCTAATTAATTGTTGAATGAATGCGTATTGAGGATGCAGTTGAGTATAATAAAATCTGCTGAATTAAGAGTTTTACAGCCCTCGATATCTGTGAGAATGTGCACAGGATAAAAAAGTGCTTGCTGTGTTCATCACCATTTTCAGATAGCCTGGTAGCTTGTTTTTAGCAAACATTGATCATTTTAAGGAACTGAACTACCCCAGTAGGTGAGCATAAAGAGTAACAGTATCTGCACACACATGCTCCTGGTTACATGGTAATGATTTATTTAATTCTATCACAGTGTCTGCAACACATGAGTCATTGTCCTGTGTGCAAGGCAGAGCCAAAGAGGAAGCCATGGGGAATAATGGACTGTACTGGCTTATTTACTTTTTGTTTGTGTGTGCGCCTAGGTATTGTATTACACACGTGCAGGAGACTCTAGGTTTAGGAAGATACTTTAGCTTTTTAGTGTATCAGTCTCTCACCACTGAGAGATAGATCAGAATCTTCTCTGCTGTGAAGGCAGACTATAACAATGTTGACAGTGTGCCTTGATAAAACTGAGGTTATTATTATTATTATTATTATTATTATTATTATTATTATTAGTTTGGTTTCTTGAGACAGGGTTTCTCTGTGTAGCCCTGGCTGTCCTGGAACTCACTCTGTAGACCAGGCTGGCCTCGAACTCAGAAATTCGCCTGCCTCTGCCTCCCAAGTGCTGGGATTAAAGGCGCGCACCACCACCGCCCGGCTATAATTATTATTTTTACTTTGCTTGTATGAAAACACCATAGCAATTGTAGTGCTGTTTCTTCCCAGCCAACCCATGTCTGTGCATCTCTCTGTACAATTCTTAGAAAGACCTGGGCCTTTTTGTGAACAACTCCTCAAGAAACCATACAGAATTAATCTGAGCTCTACAAATGCCTGAAGCTTGAGACACAGTGGTCTCCTGGTCATTGTCTTATCCCTGTAAGACTCTCTACTTGTTTCCAGTCATCCCAGATGACAATTCATGGGAACAGTTATTATCATCTTCTGTTTATAGAAATGTCTATGAAGAGACAATGGAGGGAATAATTTTAAGATAAGCCTAAGAGGCTGGGTTTGTAAAAGGAGAGAGATCTTAAATTTAAGAGACTGCAATCAAACAGTACAAAGTCTCATGTGAATGGCAGAGTGGAGGTGGGCCTTGCAACTAGGTCTTTGTAATCTTTGCAGTTTAAACAACTGCATTAAATCTTGTTGTGAATCTACCTTCTAATGTGCTTTTAAATTCTGTAATATTTCCTCCTCCTCTACCTGCTCTACAGCTGTTTCATTGATGGAAGATATTGAAGATAGAAAAACCAACTACTGTGCTAAAAGAGTTAAATCATTGCAATAGTTTTAGATGCTGTAGACAAGAGACATATTCTTTCTTGCATGTAGGTCTCCACCCACTTATTCTGTGAATTTATTATAATCTAGAGTTTATGTAGATTTCTCAGCATGCCAAGAGTTGCTGTGACCTCTGTGCATTTTAGACTTGGCCTTGAATCCATCCTGTCCTCTGAAGGGTTGTGTGGAAGTCAGCCAATCTCCAGAGCTTTTGGTCTTAATGTTTCTTGTGCCCCTCAAACTAATATCAGAAAACCAACCCTAGCCCAACATCATCATTAAATATACTAGGCAAAATCAAGTCTAATTAACTTCCCTTTGCTCTGATCCCAAGCTGACACATGACATAGATTTAATATAAATATTGATTCAGATAGCTTTTGGCCCTGTGTTACATCTGAAATGTTTAAATGAATAGGTCTAAAGAAGTCATGGGCCTCAAAGAATGAGATGTTACACTTATTCCTCCCCTAGATCACGGTCCACAGGTAACAGAAATCTAAAATGATTTGATGTGTGTATATAATGTTGGATTGCTGTCAGCCTGTGCAATAACATGGCTTGCAGAGGGGTGACTGGCATCTTGTGAGCCTGCTGTGGAGTGATCACTTTCCTTCACCAAATCCAAACCCCTTTGAGTGAAACTGAATGTATTGAATCAGCGAGGGCCTTCTACAGATGATACCACATACGACACTGGAGAGCAGAGATGTCCGAGAATAATAGCCGCAACCTCATATTCAAGGAGATTATATAGTAGAAACAAGACAGTGGGAGGGAAAAAAGAGTCAGAGATAGAGAAGCTTGGGTGAGTGGAGGCATTGGAGTTGAGCCCTGAAAAAGGCAGAAAGGATGTAATATGAGACAGAAGGAAATAACTAATTTCATGTAATAAAACACCTATGAGACAGGCAATGATTAAAATTAAAGATGGAAATAAAAATTTCCCAGGGAATCTATGAGCATCTTAACCACATAATTTTTTAATGCGGTTGTCTTCCTCATTGCTATTTGTCTCATCGAACATGATCTCATATATGGATTTAGATAGACACTACACAGAAGAGAGCTAAATTATTAATAAATAAAATATTGTAAAGCTTACAAAGAGATAACTAGTTCTTAATCCATAAGTTGACAAAGATTTGAATAACTACATATTACTGGCAGAGATGCAGACAGCATGTGATTGAGCTTGTAGCAGAATGAAGGACTTGGCTGATTTCCTAGAGATTAGAACTTTTTAGGACCTGGCCATTTACCACCTGTCTAACACACAGCTGGTGGAAGACACGATGTAGTTATTGGGTAATAATTTGGTAATGTGTGTCAAAGCCTTAAAATGCTTTATACCCTTTAAAGGATAAACCGCATCTTCTATTAGTTCTTTGAAAATTTTGTAGAATGTGTTTTCATCTTATCCCTGTCATGAACTCCTCCCAGATCTACAATGCTCCCAATTTTGTGTTTCTCTCTCTCTCTCTCTCTCTTTTTAAATAAACCCATCAGGTCCAGTATTTGCTGCCCATATAGTCTATTGTATGTGACCTTCCATGGAGTTTTTGCTATATTTACTCTCGGAAGCTGTCCCCTTTACATTATAAATACTCCTTGAACATGTGCAGGGGACTGACACTTGACAAGCAACTAGAGACTCAGTAGACATGAAGCCTGTGTTTTCAGGAGTCTAAAAGCCATAGGCCTATTTTAAGTCCAACCCTTTTGGGATTAAAGCACAACATGAGTGCAAGACAAACCTTCTTGGAAGGTGGCACAGAAGATCAGCTGCATGCCTGCTCCAGTGGTGACATATTGACATCAGAGTCTGGACTGAAGCTTATTCAGAATTCATCAAGCCCTACTGTTACATGTTCGTGATGACATCAGGGGACTCTGTTATGATGTTAGAAACTGTCATGTGCTAATAGGAAAGTGCTATCGTCCCTTTCCATAGTCCAGATGAGGGGTCAGAAAACCTACCCAGTTAGTTAGCAAGAGTCAGTCTTGGAGCTCATACCGTTCTCACTCAATCCTGGTATGGACAACATGATATATCTAGGAAGAAAGAAGGTAAAGAACGGGGAGGATCTTCTCTTACGAGGGTGTAGATTGGTCTGGAATGATGAACTTAAGGCAGGCCATACGAAGGAGTATGGCTCTGACTTTCTAGGAAACTGGAAACTACTAAAATATTAAGCAGGGAAGAAATATGACCAAGCTTCCCTCCTAGAGTGATCACGTGTTTGCCAATCAACAAAGTTGGGGAGGTTATTCTTTCAGTGTCTTGCCCCTGACCGTGGCCCACGGTACAGCTACATGCTCCTTCCAATAAAATAGAATGGCTCACAAATGGAAACCGTTGCTACAGGGGGTTAATAAAATCGCAGGAGGCCAGGAAAGTCAAATCACAATTTAAAATCCTCCTTTCCCAGTTGGCAGCCTGGGAGTGACTTGTGAGCGTGGGCGTCTGGCAGTGAGGCCTTCCTTGGCAGTATATTGCATCTCCTCCTCCTCATAAACCTTTCTGTTGATTTTGTGGGAGGGTAAAGTGCCTGACAGACTTTATTCAGCAGGAAGCCTTAAAATTTTTAAGCTCCAGCAACCTCTAAGCCAACACACACACACACACACACACACACACACACACACACACACACATACACATACACACACACACACACTCACACACACACATCTCTCAGATATGGGGACCTGGCAGGTGTGGGCTTTGTCTGTCTCTCCCTCCCATCCCCGTCTCCCACTTCTGTGACACTCTCCCTTTCTCATCTGGATTCTGCCTCCCAGGGGTCCAGTGCTCTTCCACTGCCACAGCCTCTCATTGCTGCTCCCCAGGGCATGTCTGCCCTTTGCACAACTGCACCCACCTTTCAAAATTACTTTCCTACATTTCTAGTTACAGGCATTAAATTCCTCCTGAGAGCGAGCTCAAGTACATGTTAGGAGAAGAGCAATTTAATTAAATTGCCCTCCTATAAGGTATAAATAACTCACAGAGACACCCTGCCTTATTTATCCAATGGTTCCAGGTATGTGGGCAATTAATGAATCTACTGAATCCCTATGGCTGTGCAAAGAAGTGTGATAACAACAGCATTTTCTACATGGGGCCATGCTTTAGGAACCTGAGCAACCTGTATGCTGCTAAGGCAGTTTCCATCCCATATGTGAGTGGTTCTACTCCCCAGTGCCAAGCACTCTTATCAGTCGTGGCCCTTCTCAACGTTTCGGTCTCCCTTGTCTGAGTCTTACAGACCCAAGCTTGACTATTTGTCTTTGCTCTGTGGATGACATCGTGAAACAGAATGAAGAAGCAAAAAAGGACAGATAAAGGATTAGGATAGAAAAGAGGTATCTGGAAGCCCAACTTGGTCTATGTTCAAATGAGAAATACAGTTCGTTAAGGAAAATATTGTAAGCAATCATAGGGAAAGTATTAATGGGGCACAGGATAAGGGACATGGAAGGGACACTTTATATTCTATAGTATGAAGACAAACTTGTACTGCATATTGTAAAAGGCATCAGCATATACATGTGATCAGCAACACACACGATCAGCAACACACACGATCAGCAACACACACACACACACACACACACACACACACACACACACCATTAAGGGTTTGTTTATTCTAAGTGAAACTCCTTTCAACCCAAGTGTTTCTGGAGGGATACAGTGTTGGTACTTAACAACAAATGGATAGACTCGGCATTTCAAGACTTGATTCAACCCAGACACCACAGAATAAAGGCAGGATACAAGGGATGGTAACAAGACAGGCACATACAACGCATGTCTCAGAGATCTGGCTTGCCACCCGAGCAGAGGCGAGACTGAGCTTTAAAATGACGGACAGCCTATGTCGCCATTTTTTCCCTGTGTAATCTGCTGGGTAAAGATTAGGTAAAAGAAAGGTCTTTAGATGGTTAATCCACTGTCTTCTCACTGTTCTCTAAATAAAATGAGGTTTTAAAGACCTGGTTGCTGTTTTTGCTTGATATCTGCAAATGACAGGTGGCAAAGAGCTCGGTGCTTCTGATTTCTCTTTGAGGAGACAGTCAAACAGCAGACACATTAACATTCTAATCTTGTATATGTTTGCTAATGTCCTTGAGTCTAAGTGTCATCATTTGTAAAGTTAGGGGTTGATGGGTATAGCTGCAGGTCCTGTGAGACTGTGAGAGCTGATTGGTACTTACCACTACCCAATGCTAGCGTCGTGAGAACAATCTAGACTTATGGATCAGAACCTTGGCCTGCTTTTCAAATGTACTGAGGACCAGGGGTTTGTGTCATTGTAGTATAGAAGAAAGGCCATATGCACAGAGAGATGTGGTAGAAAGATCTTTTAAGTTGCCAAAGTCTTGGGCTCTTGCCCTGGCTCATTCTCATAATAACTGAACTTTAGTTTATTAATGTAATTATATTGAGACTCAGTTTCTTTCTAACAAATAGGGTTATAAATATCTCCCCCTCCACCTTATTGCAAACTTTGAAGTTGCATAATTTCTGACTTTTCTTATTGTCCAGACCAATTTGTGTCTTGATAGTCCAGTGGAAGTAGCCTATTGTCTAGTGTCTGTCAAGGCAAGTAGGGACAAATGGGGAGTGAGTCTAGAGTTTCTTGACATCAGATTTAAAAGAAATTACATACCAATGACTTGTAACTGTTCTCTTTGGAAGTCATCTATTGGCAAGTCATGTTATAATTCTGAAAATACAGTTTTTATATTAAATACTGAATAAACTACAATATACAATACAGTAACAGCCTTGTTTCTTCAGTTGAGTAGTTCAAGTGTATCTTTTTCTTACCTTTTTAAGGGCAGTGTTACAGAAAGATAACGAGACAAGAGATTATCTAAGACAAAGAAGCTTTCAGTTTAGAGTATAAATGCAGATCCTGGGCTGTCAACTGTGTCAACAAGAAGGCCACGGTTGTGAGGTTACCAACATATTTGTCTGTTCCAGGCAAAGAGGATCTTTGCTTTTGTTAGTTTATTTGTTTGTTTGGTTTGTTTTTTTTTTTGTTTGTTTGTTTTATCTATCACTGGAAAGACTCTGTTAGACTATATGAGTTTCAAAGGTCTCTCTGGGAGGAATGGATGATTGACAAACACATTTCTCATCCCAGACCAAGGTACTAATTTCAGGCTTAAGGAAAAGGCGTCTTGGTCTCAGGCCCCTTCAATAGCAGAGCCCTTAGAGGGTCAGGTTTGCTTTGTCTGACCTGGAATGGCTTATCAGAGCTTCTCCTTCTGCCATGTTTCACATTACAGAGAGTGTGGATGTCCCCTGCATATGACAAAAGCCATCTAGATTTGACTCGGTCACTGCCCTCATTTGCACGGTCTGTTCCCTGTGACTTACTCATCCAAGCAGAAAAACCATTTGTAGTCTCACTCTGGTCCTGTTCATGTGTCTGTGCCCGATGTTCCAAGTGATGCTAAGCTCATCTGGATTGAGGGTCTGCTCTGCCCAGCTTTTAACTACATGTTAAGTTTCTAAATCAAAACCTTGGATGTGAACGACACTGAGATAGGCATAATAGAGAAAAGAAGGAAAGAAGCTCCCTAACTATATTGCTATTTTAGTAAGTGAATTAATTGTCTGTCAAAATGCAATTAAATTGAAGTTAAGGAAAGGACGCATACCCTAAAAGGCTCAGAAGCAAGATGTGCTGTGTAATTCATGGTTAGGGACTGGTATTCAAGACAAACTTCACTTTGCAGTGAGTGACACAGAATTACAGCAAGATCTATGTCAGCCCCAACTGGGTCATTGCACATCATCTATCAACTTCTGCTTTCAACTATGATCATTTACTTAATTGAATAAAGCTTTCCTGACTTCCTTAGATCATTGGTCCTTTTAAGAAGTGATGTGTTTTGCTGCCACAAGCCTGTTTGTTTGAACTTCCTTCCCTTTGTAGTTCTTATTTATTAAGCATCTCCTATGTGCAGATAGCTCCCTGGGAGCTTACACGGCATAGACAATAAGAAACACCCACTCTGGATGATGACAAGTCTTATGAGAGGGACAGGGAGACAAGTATTTATTATGGGCTAAAGTTCTTTTTTTCACCCACTTCATATATTTAAATGGTAACCACCAATACATCAAAGTGTTACTGTGCTAGGAAAGAGAATCTATAAAAAGACAACCAAGGTTAAATGACCTCACTGGAGTAGACAGGAGTCAAAATGACTGATGTATTTGGAAAAGGGGGAAACTGGGGCACAGACATTCAAGAAGAAAATCAGCCAAGGAGAGGGGTCTTGATGATGCCATCCCTGGCAACTCTGTGAACTTGACTCATTGCTGTTTCTTTCTTTTCTTAATTTACATATGATTACACCATTTTCTCCTCCCATTTCCACCCTCTAACCACTCACATGGACCTTCCATTGCTCCTTCTCTCAACCTCAAATTCATGCCTCTTTTGCTATGAATTTATATATGTTTTATAAATGTATATAGATACATATGTACATCTATATATCTTACAAATGTGTATATATATACATATATATATATATATATATATATATATATATATATATATATATATTTTATAAATGTATATAGGTACAACCTGCTGATCCATATAAGACTTTTTGTATATGCTATATGATTTCGGAAGTGACCACTTTGTATTGGGTGTTAACCTTCCCTGGGGAAGACTATTCTCCCTCCACCAGCATCCTCTAATTGTCTATAGTTGAGAAAACTAAAGGTTGAGGCCCTGTGAGGTTCGCTGTTCCATGTTAGAATGTATATTGGTAGCATCCTGGTTCAAACCTAATTTAGGTAGCCATGCTGATGGGATTTCATGGATGTAGTTTCTCTGACATTTCTAGAAAACACAATCTCACAGCAGGTTTCCTGTTCCTCTGGCTCTTCCAATATCCTTTACTGCCTTAGACAATGACCCATGAGCCTTAGGTGCAGGAGTTGTGTTGGAGATGTGTCCTTGGGACTGAGCAGCACAAGATTTGTGTTCTCATCATTTCTGTGCTTCTTGAAAGTAAATACATTTCTGTTGTTGAAGTTGGCTTCTCTATGGCATTATTTAGAGCATCCCTTACAACCTAATGCATATAAATTAATTCAGCTCAGGAGCATGGACTGTGAGGAAAGATGTCTCTGAATGACAGATAAGTATAGAATAATGACTTCTCCTTTAACAGTTCACATAGGCATAGAGGCGACTGTTGAGGAGAATCTATAAGGAGCTCTATTACTATTCTTACTTTGCAGATAGAAAACTGAGTCACAGAATGGTTCATAAATTGCTTTCAGTACAGAGCTAGGAAGTAGCATTGCTTGCATTTAAATAAAGGCAAACTTTCTCCAGTTACTGGTTTTGTGACTGTGCTATGTTGGTCCTATTTAAAGTTACCAACAGTAGTAATGAACTGGGGAAGGGAAGCATACAGCCTTCCAGGAGCTACACAAATATGGTTTGAACACAGAATCCAATGCTGGATGGACCTGAGAGGACTTAAGAGTGACACTGGTTGAATTTCAACTGGTATAAGTAGGAGCTTGTTTGTATTTTATAGGTGTAGCTTAAGCCTTGATGACCTAAGTCTTAAAGTTAAAACATTGTCATAAACTAAAATATGCTTATAACGGCTCCACACATCAAGAAACGAATTATTACATGCCTTCAGATATTTTTATATGTGTTGAACATTTTCTCTACTACACACTGACTTCTGAAACATGAACTTGATGTAGCTCATTTTGGTCCTTTGTATAAACGCAATAATACAGAACATATTCACTTACATACAGTTGTTTTGGTCATTCTGCTGCTGAGAGAAAAATGTTGTTGCATGTATTTGCATATATTTATGATGAGTCTTTTCTCTTTGATGTGCAATATTTCAGGGTCTATCTGCCCCAATTTCTGTGTCCATTCTATTGTTCACTGATACATAGGTGGCTTCTGGTTTAAGGGCTAGAATGAAAAAAATTAGATATGTTAATTTTTACATAATGAGCATGAGTACATGTGCAACACACACACACACACACACACACACACACACACACACACACATACAGAGTGATTTCTGGGTCCTAGAATTTTCATGCACTCACCAGTAGTGGATACTGCTAAATACCACATGAATTTGTCTGTGAAATACTAAAAATTTACCACATTTGTATTTTTTCTATCTACCATTAAAAAACAAAAAACAATTTAAAAATTTACTATGCTCCTTAAATTATCAACTAAGCTGTCTTAGTGTTACTATTTCTATGATGAAACACCAAGACCAAGGCAACTTAAAAGACAGTATTTCATTTACAGCTTTAGAGGCGTAGCCCATATTCATCATGTCAGGGAATGTGGCAACAGGCAGGTAAGCATGGTGCTGGAGCAGTAGCTGAAGAGTTTACTTCCTGATTTTCAGGTAGCATGTAGAAAGATTTAGTTGGGGCCTGAGATAGGCTTTTGAAATCTCAAAGCCCACCTCCAGTGACAGAATTTCTCCAACAAAGCTACACCTCTAATCCTTAACAGTGTTGACTGTGCTACATATAGACATAGGAATGAAGGTTAGTTATGCACTAGTTCAGCATTAATTCATTGCTGTCTGCTTTTGATATGGGTGTCATATGACTCACTCTTTCAAGTTCGTGTCCTTTCGATTCCCTCAAACTAATGGATTGTAACATAAAATTGTAAGCCAAATAAATCCCTTTTCTTTTAAGTTGCTTTTCTTAGAATATTTTCTCATATCAACAGGAAAAGAAGTAAGGGTGATAGCCATTGTGAATGTTTCCAGATATTCTTCTATAGTATAAAATAGAAATATACCTATGTGATTATATCAAAAATATATCATACCACATATGCTGTTTATTCTGAAAGCTGCTTTTATCAAGTTATTAGACTAATGGTAACAATTTAGAATGATCATCATCATTTT
This sequence comes from Rhabdomys pumilio, assembly GCA_030674055.1. Lineage (NCBI taxonomy): Eukaryota > Metazoa > Chordata > Mammalia > Rodentia > Muridae > Rhabdomys > Rhabdomys pumilio. The sequence continues at coordinate 55,113,421 of JANHMN010000013.1, read as the reverse complement.
AAATAGCTACATGCCATGTACCTGTGTACTATTATTGATATTGATTATCAGATAGTGAATTCATTTCTAATTATTTCATCTTATAAACAACACAGCAATAACAAGACAAATTCATCTATAATTTTATATTTTACAAAAGTTGAAGAATGACTTCTGAAAAGAGATAGAATACATATCAGTATTTATTTCATTGAATTGTGAAAAAAACTTCAGGGTAGTAGTGCTGGTACAAAAGAGGCCAGGTGATGTAGGTTTGCTAGATTTGAGAGAACATCCCAGAACAACGTGGCTCAGTTTTCCATTTCATATCTATACCAGACATATCATTAGCATTTCTGTTGGATAATAATCTACAAGTCATCATGCAAGATAACAATGTCTGGGATATCAGTATCCCAGTCATTGTAAAGCAGAGCTATTGTCCAAGAGACTCAATTCTTCTCTGGGAACACCCATGTGACAGTCATCCAGGATAATGTCTGAAGGATCTGCAATCCTTTTATACTTATTTCTTAATTTTGGGTAATTTTTCCTGAGAAATATTTGCTGTTATACTCTGATATATTGAAAAATGGATATGGAATAATAAATAAAGCCTGGGCTCTAGAGTAAGAAAGCCCATCGGGAAGAATGGTGGAGATATGGCCTCTCATGCAGCCTGTGAAGAGCAGCACCGGGAGCTTTGTTACATCTGTTGACCGTAGAATTCCATCTGAGTTATAACCTCCTCACAGGTAGGAATTGCATCTAAAATTTTTTCTATATTTGTTTTACTAGTTAAACTGTTTCATTGAAACGACTAGTTTGAACTAAATTAGAAGTAATTTCAATATTTATTTAGAATGTGGTTTTTTAATGGCGATGGCTGTGAAATTCCTCAATATGTAAATTTATAAAATGTTTCAGAGACCATTGAGCATTATGGAATAGGAAAGCACTCTCTTATGTGGGTACCTTAGATCTGGATAGTGAATTATGCTTTTAACCTCAGCACTTGACAGGCAGAGACAGGGGGACAAAGATCTCAAGGCCAACCTGAACTAGCAAAGAAGACTACCTCATTAAAACCCCAAACCAAATATTAATGTATTAAATAAATAAAAGGATGATAAGTATTTGGTCTGGAAGATAGGGCTGCATGCTGAGGTATTCGTATATATATATATATATATATATATATATATATATATATATATATAAATATATATTCATATATATATACACACATATATACATACATATATATGTATATATACACATTATATATTATATTATTATATATAATGCATATATATAATTATTATTATTATATATATACATATATATTATATTTAACAAAAGAGCTACATTAATTGGATTATATTTTTGACAGTTACTTATTTTCAAAAGTCTAGATTAGTAACATATTTTCATAATACCATTTTACTATAGATACTATGTAATATAGTAATCTATTAGTATGTAATATAGTAATAGATACTATGTAATATAGTATCCTATATATAGGATACTATATTATAAGATTCTGTTTTAATTTCTTTTTCTTTTCTTTATTACTAACTTTTTAAAAATGTTAATCAAAGGATTTATAAATTTGGTAATGCTCAATAATAAGATGCCCATACAATCGGGAATGTAACCCCATACTTAACCAAGATATACCAACTATCTTTGACTGGCAGAGATGTGAACATCCGCCTTTCTCTCTCTCTCTCTCTCTCTCTCTCTCTCTCTCTCTCTCTCTCTCTCTCTCTTCTCTCCTAGCTTCACCTCTCCTTCTCCTCCTCCTCTTCTTGCTCCTCCTCTTCTTCTCCTTACTTCTCCCACCTTAGCTCCTCCTACATATCACCTTTCCTGTTAAAATAAAACTTTTCTCTCAAAATACAATTAGAGCATAACTATAACAATTTGTATCAGTAAGGTACAACATAGACCTAATACCCAGCCCATCATTTTGTTGACTAACCAGAACCTCTGTCATCTCTCCTAACTAAAAGACTTAGTTCTGAACCTGGCTTTTTTCTTGGCTTTAGAATGAATGTCAGTTGAAAACCATTCTTTTAAATCTTTTCTTTCAAAGTAAATAGCCGGGATAGACTATGAGTCTATAAGTCTTCAACCCCATCAGAAATCCAGAATGACTGAATTAACTGAAATTATAGGAAGCACAAAGCATAGCTTCTAAAACTTAGCCAATTTATAGAAACCGCTGAACACCTGGACAGTCTCTATAGAACAAAATGTTGGAGCATTTGATCTTCAGCCTTCTGGCCCAGGATCTTCTGACAGACCTACTTATGCAGAATTATTAAGGGCTGATTACTCTGGTCTTGGCAGATATAATCAGTCGACTATTCTGCAAGTGTGTTTTTTTCTGGACAGTAATTTGTCTGTAGATAAAAAAAAAAAGCAATTCTTGCCTAGTGGCTGTCTCACCATAACAGGAGTAACTCCAAAGATGTTCAATTTCTATTTAGAATCAAAGACCGAAAGTTATGAGGAGCAGACAGGTCTCTAATCAAAATGAACATTAATACAGAAATGTTTGTACCATCAATTATGTGGACTTCTGACGTTTTGAAAACCAACTATCCATGTAAGGCAATTTGGACTGCTGCCTATTAACTCCTCTCAGCTATTTCTAAATAAAATATAGAAAACACCCTAACAATAAACCCAGAGCCATGAATTTGCTATAGGCCCTTAACTCACAGGCTAACCATCTCAAATCAGTTAAAAAAATTACAGAAGGACTGGGTCTAAGCCTTGTATTCCTAAATGTGTTACATAGGCACAATGCCTATGAGAGTAACAATATTAATTTCACTTTTAAACCAATAAGAAGCTCATATCAATGAAAACCTTAAATATGAAATAAAAAAATTTTGTACCATTTAAGAAATTATAACTTTATCTTAATAACAATTATACAGATTTCTACCAATAGGTTATGGCTATGCAATAAATCCTAGCTAATCCTCCCTGTTTCAACAAAGCCACTAATTTTTCTCTAGAAAGACAGTCCAATATTAACCACCTCAGTCCCCAAGCCCAGAAAATAGGGACGCCGACTCTTCATTAACTTCTTCAAGCTGATTATGGGCATTGAAATATTAGAAGAAGGGCAGGGGGAAGAGTAAATTGATAAGTCTCTGACGTCTGTGTCTTCACTTCATCCAGCTGGAATTCCAGGACATCAGAGGTTCAAGCGTGTCTACTTAGCTTGCCTCATGAGTAGATACACCAAGGCTGTGTATTCTGCAATATACAATTCTCAAAACAGATTTTAGTATCAATATTTTTTTGTTTGAATTCTGGAATCTAGCCTTCTGGCAGCCTGCCTCTGTCATGTCTAATCCATATAATTCTTAGAGTTTCTATGAGGGTGTGCTCCCACCATCCTCCCATTCCCACCTCCTTGATCTCAAATTCTCCCAAACTAGAGAATTTAAACTTTCAGGCACCAAGGCCCTCCACTTCCAATGATGCCTGACAAGACCACCCTCAACTGCCTATACAGGTGGAGTCATGAGTCTCTCCCTTTGTGTTCTTGGGCTGGAGGTTTTAGAATGGCTACTCCAGCTAGTTTCTTAGGATAATTTGCTTGAAAAATTGTTTTTCAGCCTTTTATACTAAGGTAGTGTCTGTCTTTGTCACTGAGGTGGGTTTCTTGTATGCAGGAAAATGCTGGGTCCTGTTTACGTATCCAGTCCATTGTCCTATGTCTTTTTATTGGGAAATTGAGTCCATTGATGTTTAGAGATATCAAGGAACAGTGATTGTTGCTTCCTGTTTAGTTTTGTTATTAGAGGTGGAATTATCTTTTTGTCGCTATCTTCTTTTGGATTTGTTGAAAGAGGATTACTTTCTTGCTCTTTCTATGGTATAATTTTCTTCCTTGTATTAGAGCTTTTCCGCTATTATTCTTTGTAATGCTGGGTTTGTGAAAAGATATTGTGTAAATTTGTTTTTTCATGGAATATCTTGGCTTCCCATCTATGGTAATTGAGAGTTTTGCTGAGAATAGTAGCTTGGGCTGGCATTTGTGTTCTCTTAGGGTCTGTATGACATCTGTCCAGGATCGTCTCACTTTTGCAGTATCTGGTGAGAAGTCTGGTATAATTCTGATAGGTCTGCCTTTGTATGTTACTTGGCCTTTTTCCCTTACTACATTTAATATTATTTCTTTGTTTTGTGCATTTAGTATCTTGATTATTATGTGAAGGGAGGTATTTCTTTTCTGGTCTAGTATATTTGGTGTATGTTTATGGGCATCTCATCCTTTAGGTTAGGGAAGTTTTCTTCTATAATTTTGTTGAAGATATTTATTGGCCTTTTAAGTTGTGAACCTCACTCTCATTTATGCCTATTATCCTTAGGTTTGGTCTTCTCAATGTGTCCTGAATTTCCTGGATGTTTTGGGTTAGGAACTTTTAGCATTCTGCATTTTCTTTGACAGTTGTGTCAATGTTTTCCATGGTATCTTCTGCACCTGAGATTCTCTCTTCTATCTCTTGTATTCTGTTGGTGATGCTTGCATCTATGATTCTTGATTTCTTTCCTAGGTTTTCTATCTCCAGTGTAGTCTCCCTTTGAGATTTCTTTATTGTTTCTACTTTCATTTTCATGTGTTGGATGGTTTTGTTCAATTCCTTCACCTGTTTGGTTGTGTTCTCTTGTAACTTTTTAAGGGATTTTTGTGTTTCCTATTTAAGGGCTTCTGTCTGTTTACATGTGTTCTCAAATTCTTTGAGAGTGTTACTTATGTCCTTCTTAAAATCCTCTTTATCATCATCATTAGAAGTGATTTTAAGTCTGAATCTTGCTTTCCTGGTGATATGGGGAATTCAGGACTTTGTAGTGTGGGTGAACTAGGTTCTAATGATGCCAAGTACCCTGGGTTGCTGATGCTTATGTTCTTGCACTTGCCTTTCACCATCTGGATCTTTTTAGTGCTACCTGACCTGTCTCTGACTGGAGCCTGTCTTTCTTATTATCTTGGTTGTTTCAGAACTGCGTGGGGTGGGTGTTACTACTCGGGTTAGATCTGGGGCACAAGATCTGCTTAGTGCTCAGGCGCAGACAAGACAGAACCAGTGCTCTGAGCCAGGAGTGAATTCCTGGGTCCCCGTCAGTGTTTGGGGCTGGTGTCCCTGTCTCCTTACCTAAGATATTGCCCGGGTCAGAGATCCTGGGAGGCCCACTTCCTCTGTTTTTTGTGAGGTTGGGTGCAGAGCTGCTGCCAGGGATCTGCTCAGCGCTCGGGCCCAGACCAGAAGGAACCAGTGCTCTGGGCCAGGAGTAAATTCCTGGGTCCTAGTAAGTCCCAGTTACTCCCTGTTTGGGGCAGGTGTTGCTGTCTCCTTACCTAAGATACTGCCCAGGTTAGAGCTCCTGAGAGGTCTGCTTCCTCTGGGTATCTGTGAGATTGGGGGCAGAGCTGCCACCCGGGATCTACTGAGTGCTGAGGTATTCTTAAGAAAACATTAGCCATCAATTTGCTATTAGCCTCCCAGTCAACCCTTAACCAGCACTCTACTCCAGTTCCTGGGAGAAATGAAGTTATGTGTCAATTTTTGATCTTCATGTTTTTTTCTCCATTTTTGTCTTAATCTTGGCTTTAAAATGAATCATGACTGATTTACTGGAGTGAACCAACATTGTTATCACAGCTTGCCAACCTTCTCTTGGCTGCAGCAAAAAGAAATCTATCTGAAGGCTGTTTTTATGCTGTAGTCTGCTATGCAGCAGCACACGCATGCTGCCTGGGACTCATTACTCATTTCTAGTTATCATTCCCTCTAAGGGTTTCACCTGGGTCATTTGCCACCTCTATTCTTCCAGCTTGTTTCCAGTTAGATAAAGAGTAACAAGAAATATCTTAAACAATAACACAAATTGTTTTAGGGACATCAGTGATTTTGTCAGAAGTTTTTCTTTCTGTCACATAGGATCAAAGTCACAGAGTAGGACAAGTGAGTGGGTAGATTGTTCTAGCTTGTTTATCTGTCTCTTGAGTCTTGTGGAAGAATTAAATAGAATGCCAAAGAAAGTTTTCAATAGGCATCTCTTCTTTGGACATAGTAACAGCATCAGTGGTCTTCTTTTAATATTAGACATTCTGTGGGATAATTCCTCACATGCCTTAGGGAGGGTATGTGACTCCTTTTAAATTAAAGTAAGATCACATGGTGAAATTGACTAGCCTCATCGAGCCCTTCCTTCTGAAACCACCTTAAAGGAGAATTGTCAACATTTCAAGGTTTATTTTAGAGCATTATTAAAAAAGGAAAGAGTGCTTTATGTTTATTCCTCTGAGATCAATATAGATTGAAGCCAATATGCAATTATCTCTTCATTTCTGTGTGCAACAAAGAATGGTATGGGTTGTGCTCATCTGCTAGCCCTGATCCACATACTGGGCTGACCAGAGAGGAAACTGATTGGCTATTTCAGTATTTCAAATTAAAAGGTAAATGCAATATCTGTGATCAAATGACTTGGGAATTTGGTATGAAAGATACAGTTTTGGAAGAATAAAAATCTTAGAACTCTTATTGTGTCTTATTGTGAAAAATAAAGATGAAGATTCTGTGATCTCAGAAAAAGCATGGAGTTGCACCAGAGAGTGAGGTATGTGTCTGAGAGACCTGCTTCCCTCAGATTCCCTCAGGTGTATGCACTGAGAATCTCTTTCTTGAATGCACTGCCTTCCCTCACACCCTGGAGGAGCTGAGAAACCATGAGGGGTGTGGCATACCATTGTTTGATCTCAACGTGAAGAACTTTAGTTATTAAATTATGGGGGGAAAATTGGCATGTACATGCGTGAATATGAGGTCATCCGCTGGAGCACAGGAAACTACTTGTGGTTTTATTTCTGTTCTTTCATTTTTTTGACAATTTAATAATGTATTTAATCAAATCTAGCCCCCCTCCACTCACTGATAATTCCTCCTCTATCTCCGCCACCCCCTCCCCCCTTTATGTGCTTTACAATAAGCAAGCAAGCAAACAATACCAACCATTGAACCATTTAGTGTTGCCTGTATGTGCTTGGATGTGGGATCATTTTCTGAACCATGGCTAATTTGTCAGGGCCACATCCCTGATGAAAACATATTTCTCATTCCATAGTAAGCATCCACTGTCAATAGCTTCTCAACTATGGGTGGGTGAGTGGGACTACATCTTACTGTCAATGCTGGAACTTCATCTGATTTGATCTTGTGTGGACTTTATTCATACTCTCATAACCACTTTGAGTTCATGCATGTAATTTTCCTAATTGTTGTTTTTTTTAATGTGAACACTTAATGTTAAACCATGTGCTTCCATGACATATCTATTTTAAGTCCACACATAACTTCTCACAGTTGCGTAGCTAAGTGTCTTTAAAAAGTCACATTAAGTCCTTCTTCCCTCAGCTCTGTACCTGAACAGGATAACCATGGGTGCTGTCTCACTGAAGTGAAAGACCGAGTTAAGACTGTCCTCTCAGCTCTGTACTTGGATAGCATTGTTATGAGTGCTCTCTCATGGAGGTAGACAATCTCCAGTCATGGCACCTAGAAACCAAAGAAACATACATCTTTGTTCTATAGAGTACTATGTCTGGCTTACTTTCTCTGTTTTTGGGTGTTGGACTGCTCTAATGGATTGGTCTACAACTCTGCCTGCTACCAATATTACAGGGCCGTGCAACTTCTTATTTCTGTCTCCACCTCCTATACACCCAGGAAAAGAGAGAAAGAGATGAAGCTTCTTATTTCTACATTTCCCTTGCCATAAAGCTTGATGGTCTCTTTGGCCATCTTTAGATAAGCTCACAGCTTTCAAGCCTTGTTATAGAGGTAGAGTAAGCAAATGTGATTAAGCTCTGTGAACAGAAGAAGTCTTGGACAATATGGTAGAGACCATTATCATGGATTTGCCTACTGTAAGTACATCACAGAGTGCAGACAATGATTAGCTTACACAGGGGCGTGGGTTCTTGAATCTTGTTGGGTGGTGTTGTTCTGGAGTGTCTGCCACAGCTCTGTCGACTAGAACTGCAGCTCAGCATGGCAGCCACAGGGGAATTTGACTGAGTTGGTTTCCTGCGCAGCACCAGTCGGGTGCTAGCCAGTCCCACCTGATGTGGGTTCTGCGGGGTTGAGGGGGAGGCAGGGCTCTCAAGTGGAGATCCCCGGGCCAGGAGGTGGCCTGGGACCGACTGGTCTCAAGCTCTTGGGCGCCCAGGCACCGCTCGAAACTGCAGAAGAGTTGAGACTGTGGGTGCACCGGTGGAACCGGCCTGCATGCCGAGAGAAGCAGGGATGGAGATAGAACTTGGTGGTGCCCGCAGGAAATGATTCTTTGGTTATTCACTTGGCTCAGAATGGCTCGGCTAGCTTGCTTCAAGAGGAGGGTCTCCATGGGGAACACAGAGAAGCTCTCAGGGAATCGTGGTGACTACGGCCACAACAGCTCATTAAAGGCCTTCTCCACAGTTCCTCACAGCGCGGCCCCAATGACATGAGGAAGTCCAGGGTTATAAATGCTTTATTTTCATGCTGGATGGTAGCTGGATCTGGATGCTCCCTCCTTCTCCCCCCCACCCCATGAAACTCAGGGCAGATCTGAGTTAAATAGGGAGTGAGAATGGGGGTAGGGTCTGGGGAAGAATGCTTAATTGGCTATGCCCTCTGGCCTTCAGGTATCTCATTAGTATGTAAATCTCTTGAGGCCGAGGCCTGTAGTCATGCCCTTTACCTGTGCTCTTTGGGAGGGGCTGCATTGCCCTACGGTGACTGAATGGTGCAGATTAAATGGAGTTCTCAGATTGCACGTCAGAAGTCTGGAATCTGGGGGTGTGTTGAGATATGTGCCATCCCTCACAGGTAATGGACCTGTTAGGTCTCCGGCTATCTCTAAGTCAGTGCTCTACCAGAAACCAAAGCATCCCATCGCGGTCCCACAACAGAGGTTTCAAAGACTTGTTTACTGTAAGTACATAGCATAGGCTTTCAGAAACTGCTTCTTGTAAGTGCATGACACAGCCTTCCAGAACCTGTCTTCCATAAGTACATTCATCATACAGCCTTCCAGGACCTGCCTTCCATAAGTACATTCATCATACAGCCTTCCAGGACCTGCCTACTGCAAGATCATCACACAGCCGTCAAGAACCAAAGCAGTTCCTCTTCTCTCACCCGTCTCCATTCCTTGAGTTATAAAGAACTATCAGAGTATTACATGGGTTTGTCTTGATTTATTTTGCTTTGTACTTTTGCAAGGTGGACGACTATAGAAGAAAAGCATGCCATGTCATCTGAATTGCAGAAGTTCTGAGATGAGAAGCAACTGTGCAGGAAATCAGGAAATCTGCCTAAGATGACATAATCCAGTAATTACTTTTCCATTACTCTTGATAATTAGGATATGCATTAAACCATCCAGAGGCCTGGAATTGCAACTTCTTAAGAAGCTTAGACAGGCAGATCAGAAGTTCAATGACTAGGCCAGTGTGAGCTCAAGGCCAACCTAGGAAACTTAGTGAGATCCTGACCCTAAATTAAGTGGACAAAGCGCCAGGCAGAAAGCTCAGTTAGTGCAGGCATGCATGAGACAACCCTAGAGCAATCCCAAGAACTACAAACAATACCAGCAATACTAGTGAACAAACTAAGTTGCTGAGATCCAAATGCCAGCCTGTGTATCAGAACTATATACATCTCTCCTGATTCTCCTAGCCCCATTATTTATATTTTTATAAAGAAAATTAAAGGAAAAATAGAAATAGGACTACAACCTCAATTTCCCCAAATCTCATGCTGTATCTACTTACTATGAACACACAGTTAAGTGCAGTTTTCTATCAGCTGGTAGAACCCACCTAGCACGCTTTGGAGATGCCTCAGCTTTGCCCTTCATCATCATCATCATCATCATCATCATCATCATCATCATCATTATTATTATTGTTATTATTTGTTATTGTTGTTGTTGTGCTCCTGAAAGGGGGCTCATCAACTTTTTCTAGAGACATAATAGCAAGTGAAGTACTGAGGACTGGCAGCCAGGATGGGGCTCCTAGGAGATGACAGCAGAGCTGTCGTTGGAGGGGGGAAGGACAGGTTAGGATTCCTGGGAAGAACAAAGAAAGAAAGTGCCTCTAGTGAAGGGTAGAAGGGAACAGAGTTCAGAGGAAGTAAAAACAATGAGTATTCTGGAAGTAATTTTTAAAAAAAGCTTATAATGCTAGCCACTCCCACATCTCTCACCCCCCACCCCTGTGAAAACAATTAGAATGTCCTTGGGATGAGTAGAGAGAGAAAGTCTTGGTGTTTTATTCCCTTGAAGACAGAAGAAAACAGAACTGTAATGGGAATCCACATAGGAAGTTTCAATAGAAAAGGTAACAAGGAGGAGCTCCAGTTCATCTGTCTGGGACTTTTCTGATCTATTTAAAATAGACCTATTTGGATTATTATTTCTTTTAGGCAAGAATAGCCAATTAAATAAATTCATTGTTTAGCAAGTGTGGGTAAATAGTTTGAGGAGAAAGCTGCAGTTCAAGAACAAGATGCCTGTCTGTGTCTTCTGTTCTCTTGTGGTTTCTTTTGCAGCTTAAAACTCGAGTACTAATTTATATCAACAACCAGAAATTATGACTAAGAGTAATGGATGTGTGAGAAATGAGAAATCTGTGTGAAGTGGCTTCCTCATCCCTTCCACTCTAATTAGCCTGTAAATGTACATCTCCATTGGTGTGATTGACAAATGAGGTTTAACAACAAACTAGGGTGTGATGCTACTAAGAAAATGAGAGTAGAGAAGTCTTGGAACTTGAGTGGGCACATAGCCTTGGGTGGAGCAGTGGTTTGTAGTTTAATGGCACCTTACACTGCAGATCACATCCAAAGTCATGTTGGTTAAAACTCTATGTGGACTGTGATAGAAAAGGGTGCATCTTAGCCATTTTCAAAGAGGGATACAGGGCAGGCAATATCATCTTAGTAAAAAACTGCACATTTCGAAGATGAACCTAGAAAACATAAGACAGAAAATATTTGATAGCCCTTACCCAACCTCTGCAGGTGATTATCCTGGTAACAATTATCTGTGTCCAGTCTTGAAAATTAAGCTCTAGAAGCCTCTGAGGATTTAGCTGTCTTGTAATGAAATTGTCACCTTCAGAAGTAGAAAATTCCACCTCAATGAAGTATCGCCATGCAAGCTAGAAGGCTGCCTAGTAGGGAAATCATGGCTAGCCACATTGTGCCAGATGGGATAGGACTGTGGTAGGGGGTATTGTGGTTGTTTCTAAATAATTCTCAGAATTTGAATTATTTTTTGAATGATAACAGGGATATGAAGTGGAAATTTGTGGTTTCTTTAGAAACCCAGTTGTGTCATGTGATGATTTTCTCTCTTACGAGAGGATATTTTGCTAAGAAAAGACATGTGGTGTTTTCTAGAGGCAGTCTGGAAAAAGGGCATGCGATGTTTTGCTAGAGCCAATGCTGAGAGAACATGTGAGGTTTGGAAAGGACATAAATATATCCCAATGGACAGTGGATGACGCTGGATGGTATACCTTGCCATTCTTTACTGGTCATCATTTGTTGTCACTTCATCAAGAGAAATGCACCAAGAAACTTCAGGTGTTGTTTTGGAGACTTCTTGCCTACTTCTGCAAACTGAGGCCAATTGGCAGAGCCTTGTGGTTTCTTCTGGATCAACCTGTTGTTGCTGATGTGTGAATGGTGTTTGCAAGAGGATCAAGCTGCTACTGCTGATTCATGTAAATTGAACTGCTGACATCCTGACAATACAATTTGCTCCCAAGAAATATTTCTACACAGCCCACATTCTCTTTTGCTCTATTAACCTTTCCTTTCTACTACCTCTAGTGAGTAGCGGGGTAGAAGGGACATTAAAGAATTTAATAACCTTTATTAAAAGTAGGTTTTAAGAAACCTAAGCCTGCAGGGATGGGTGATGCATGATACAGTTTTGGTACAGCCTCAAGGACTCCAAGGTTTTGGAGGTTGGTACTGTGGAGGTTCCAAAAGTGTTGGAGCTAATCGATTCTGCTGTTTAGAGGAAAGAACTTAAAGATTAGAGAAAGGCTTCAGGGTGGGAGCCTTATCACTTAGGAGCAGGAATTCCATGTAAGTGTTGTCTTGAGGTAAGTTTATCTTTTGTTACTTCCATAAATTTGTACCTAAATATTTCTCATGTTCCTCTCTACAAGCATTGTCCCCAAAACCTACTTTCCTTAATCATTTTAGGCAGAATTCAAAATACAGAATTCCACAATTCTCATTTTCTAATTACCAAATTAAATATTCGCCTAGTTACTGCCATGATAAAACATTGCTGCTGGAAGTGAATAATAACTTAGTTGAATTTAAAAGAGCAAGTTACCCTGGGTTAGCTAAGCAGGCCCAGTGGAATTAACTGTGCTCTTAAAAGGTACCTTTCTTCCTGCTGAGACCATGCAAGGGATTTGGAATAAGATGAGGGCAGGAAAATGATAAGTATGAGAGAGCTTCCACCCACTATTTCTGATTTTGAAGATGAAGAAGAGACCCAACTAGTCCTATTATCTGAGCTGGCACTAGAAGTGGAGAATATCTGAAGAACTCCAAGGTAGTATACCTTAATTCTACAACATGGCTGGAGTTCTGCCAACACTCTTGTTTAACTTACAGAGAACTCATGCATAGAGACTCCTACAAGGACTATAGCTGTACAGATGCTTTGGATATGGCTTTGTTAGGAATGAAATACTGATTCTAATGTACAGATCCGTGAGATACTGGGTGGCTCTCATTAAATGAGCAAATCAGTGGTCCTTTACTATAACAGCTATCTAGAGCCAAAGCATCAGTAAGGGAGGAGGTACATCCTAGACTTCACAGGGAAAGTAAACACAACTGAGATAGGGTTGGAAGCACAGCTCAGGGTGCCTGAGTGGCACACGGAGGATGCTAGATTTCGATCTTCCACACTTCAAAAACAATCATACAAAAGAACTTTATTAATTGGTGTGGGTGGTATGGTAAAGGAGTTAGATTTAAGCTTTACCCTTTTTTAGTTTTCTGTGTTGTTTAAAAGAAAGACCCATTACTAAATGGTTAACCCTGAAAATATACACACAAGTAACATTAGAGTTAGAAATATTTGTGTATATCTACATGTACATACATGTACATATATGCATGCAATAATGATTAAAGAAGAGGCCATAAACCTGAAGGGAAGTGAGGAGGAGTGTGTGAGAGAAAGGGGGAGGAAGAAATGTAATTATAATCTCAAAAATAGAAAAATAAAAAATAAAACAAGCTGGGCAAGCCATTGGAAGGAAGCCTGCATGGTCTTTGTTTTAGCTCCTGCCCCCATGTTCCTGCCTTGACATTCCGAGTTTTCTCAACGATAAGTCTAACCCAAGAGTTGTAATTTGAAATAAACTCTTCTTGTCCCAACTAAAAGTAAAGACTCATTACTCAAAAGGAAGCTTCTAGTCCTTCAATACGAGGCTGTGATTCCTCTTGTTCTCTGTTTTCTCAGATTTCTCAGAGCCACATACTAACCATGGCTGACTATAACTTAGCTTCCAAGACTAGATCCAGCATGTTCTAGGTGGTATAGCTGATATCTCTTTTTCTTTGATTATTATTGTTATTTAAGTAGACTCAGCAGGTGTATAAGGGGGTACACTCTCAAAGGTAACCTACTCTACCTCTCTTGACATCTTCAATTGCTAAGTCTCCACAGCTAGGGATGGGATTCATGCTCACCTCTCCTCTGCTTCCTCCCACTTGATTTGGCTTGAACTTTAACAAGTCTTATGCCAACAGTCACAATTGTGAGTTCATATGTTCAGCTGCTCTGTTGTGTTTGGAAGACATTGCTTCCTTGTAATCGTCCACTGCCCGGCTCTTATACTCTTTCCACCTCTCTCCACAATGATTATTATGCTTTGGGAGAAACTGGTATAAAATAAATATCTCATTTAGGGTTGAACACTCTTTTATCTTTTCATATTCTGGCTAGTTGTAGGTCTCTGTGTTAATTGCTGTCTATTGCAAATAAAAGCTTCTATGATGACGAATGAGAGTTGCATTAATCTATCATTATAATGATAAGTCATTAGTAATTGACTTAATAAATTCCATTTAGCAGAATTATACTAGTAGGTTAGGTTCTCATATAGGGGGTATGACCTGTCTAGACACAGGCTATTGGCCAGATAATGGTAATAGATAAAAAAAA
>JANHMN010000013.1:55089002-55099146 GCA_030674055.1 Rhabdomys pumilio | reverse complement strand
AAAAAAAAAAAATCCATGATTCTTGTCCAGAATACAAGTTTCCCTCAAATACAAAATGACCAAAATGCCCAGACATTTTTATCACATGTAGTATGTGACTATGAAGTTATAAAACGAATTCTCCATGTTAACTTCAAACCCAGTCATGGGCAACTTTCAAGTCACATTCATAAGAAACCATCTCTTAGCCTATATATTGACTTTCTGGTTTAATATTTCATTTCCTACGTTTCTTCTAGTATTTTTCTCACTCCTGTAAATAAAGCACCTTGAGGACTTTGGCTTAAAATGCATTTGCTTCATCTCTGTCAAATGCAGAGGGAGAAAGAAGTGTTTGCGCTTGGAAGTGGTTCTTGATGAGCAGTATTTTAAAAGAATATTTTAAAAAGTATATACAAACTAATTACCCAGCCAGGTGGTGGTGATACATGCCTCTAATCCCAGTATTTGTGAGGCAGAGACAGGTGACTCTTGGTGTTCGCAGCCAGCCTGGTCTACAGAGTAAGTTTCAGGTTAGCCAGAGCTATACAGAGAAACCTATCTTGAAAAAAAAATTACCTATTATGATCTTAAAATCTAAGAACTGTCATGGCTTATGCTGGAATTACAGACAATGGGGACAGTTGCTTCAGAGAGTAGACATGAATGCAATTCTATTCCTAGCTACCCTGCCAATGAGAACAGGCTCCTACAAAGATGTGAATATATAATTTGTGTGTGTGTGTGATATATATTATTTGTGTGTGTATGTGTGGTATGTGTGTCTATGTGTGTGTGTTTGTGTATGTGCATTCATAATAGCACTGTTTGGAAGAGTCCAAAGTAGAACCAAAGTGTCCATCAACTTGTGAATGCAAAAACCAAATATGACATATCTACAGAGAAGCATATTATTTAGCAGTGTAAATGAACAATGATTCAAAGTACAAGGTAGATATATCTCAAAAAATTCTGCAAAGTGAATGAAACCAAACAGCAAAGACTATATATTGTATGGTTGTATACATGTGGAATTATAGGAAAAGACACATCTACATAGCAAAGGAGTCAGTTATTGGCTGTTCATGGTTACTGGATAATCGCGAGTTAGTCCCAGACACAAGATTTCATTTTGAACAATAAAAATGTCCTTTTTAGGTTGGATAATAGACACACTGCTCCATATTTATTAGAAAACAAATTTTCACATATGTCATCTGTATTTCAATAAAACTGATAGGAAATGTCTGGAAATACAAGACATGCTTGAGGCAAAATATAAGTAAGCGTTAAACTTGAGCAGTTCGTGTGAGTGAAGACTATAACTTAATAGTTAAGCCATTAGAAAGGACAAGCGTCACCTTTGATTGTGTTTGATGAAATTCTTTATGGAAAAAGGTTTCCCAAGTGACTACCAAAGAGCCTGCATTTCAGTTGGGTGATGAGAGAGTGGGAATTTATTTAACACACTTCACTAACCTGATCCAAGCTAAACTGCCTACAGACATATCTATATTCTGATGTTCACCTCAGTTTTATTACAGTTTCACAGTCACTGCTAAATACTGTTGGATAGTTCTCACCATATCTCAGAATTTTTCCTTCTGAAAATCCCTCCATGAAAGGGATGATTCCCCAAAGCAGAGAACATGAAGCACCAATCAGCTTCTACCAAATAAGATCAGACTTTATATGCTTGACTGTTGGGATAGAGCCAGCAAGGCCAACATGATACCAGATGTACATGATAAACCTTTCACAGGAATGAGGGCTGGTTAATTAATTAGGGTTCAATCAAGATGCTCCTAGACACAGGAAGAGGAGTTAACAATTGATGTGGATAATTTGTCCAAGACGAGTTGTTGGTTCAGGCTTATTCTTCAAATCAGCTCTTTCAGCAGTGTGAGCACTGGTTTAATAAGAAAAAGCTACATATTAATTAAAACATAATCCTTTGGTTGGGGTAGGAATGTTTGTGAAGTATTTGCCTAGTATGCACAGAGCCCTTGGTTCAGTCCCAAGCATCACATGAAATCCAAGTTTGGAGGTAGAGGCATGATCTGAAGTTCAAGGTTACCACTGCTTATATAGCAACGTTGAGGCCATTCTGAGCTATATGAGTCCATGCTTTAAAAACAACAACAAAAGCAACAACGACAAAGAACAGCATCACCTTTTAATTTTAATCAACCATATTAAAATGTTCTCGTTTGAGCTGACTTTAAACACTGTTTTTTCTTTATTTTTCTTGTTTTGTTTTGTTTTTTAAGTTTCTCTGTAGTTTTTTTTTTTTTTTGGCACTAACCTGAGGTAGGGATAATACTTTTGAGGAACACTGACTTTACCACTCTTTAGAGCAAAGCAACTCTCCATGAATTTGGTGATTTTCTTTCTTTCTTTCTTTCTTTCTTTCTTTCTTTCTTTCTTTCTTTTTTTTTTTTTAATGTTAACATCATTTTGGGACGTGGCAATACAAATAAAATTCAGTTAGGAATACTGATCCAGATATCCTCTCTCTCTCTCTCTCCTTCCCTTCCTCTCTCTCTCTCTCTCTCTCTCTCTCTCTCTCTCCCTTTCTCCTTCCCTCCTTCCCTCTCTCTCTCTCTCTCTTTCTCCTTCCCTCCTTCCCTCTCTCTCTCTCTCCCTTTCTCCTTCCCTCCTTCCCTCTCTCTCTCTCTCTCTCTCTCTCTCTCTCCTTCCCTCCCCCCCTCTCTCTCTCCCTCCCCCCTCTCAGTAGCAAGCCTCTTTGTTGCTGATACATGTATTCACCCTTGAGACTTTAGTACCACGTCTGTACTATTCTGTTCTTTGCTGTTATTGGGGAAAGTGCTGATATGACGAGCAGCATGTGACCTGTGACACATATGCCATCAACTCTATAACTTCAGCTCCTGGGAGCTGGTGACCAAGTGAACTGCAACTCTGAAGTCAGCATCAATGACTGGAGTAAAGAAGCCCAACACCTGGTGGAGTTTAATCTTCCTTTTCAATATGAAACGGTGGGCTTGATAACTCTCCTATTTTGAAAGAAATTGAGGTCCGTGGAGCAACAGGGGTGCTAATAGCACACAAATCACACTGATGTTGCAGGGAATGGCTCCTACAACTTTATCTGGAACTCATAAAGTCCCAGAAGCCTTGGTCATCATAACACCAAAAGGTGAGGAGATGCGCATTAACCTCTTTCAGAGTGAAGAGAGGAAATGCTTCCAAAACAAAAGGGGCATAAAACAGCTTCCACGAACACACTCGCAGAGTCAGACCAGAATTTAAGATTGACTGAAATAGCCTACTGCAGAGTCAGCTCTGTTTCAAGCATACTACAGGGGCAGTTACTGCTGTCTCCTATCAAAATTTCAAAGCCAAGAAATTAGGGTCAGCTTGTTAAACTAAACCATCAATTAGAACCATCAGTCTCAGGACCTTGTTAGCCCCAAACAGAATTAAATCCCGAAACACTCAAGGATAGCCTATTAATTTAGTTTTTAGAAAATTCTACAGTTTAGAGTCATATTGAGAGATATGGTGATAATCACATGTTGTTTTTAAGCATGTTGCTCAAAAAGGGTGCTGAAGTCACTTCCATTGTATAACATGAAAAAGCGTTTCATTCTGTTTTGGGTCTGTGACTCTCAAGTGTAGAAACAGACTCCAGAGAAATTATAACTGCAATAGCATCAATCAGGAGGACCTTACCTTAGGGTTGCAAGTACCTAGATGGCCCACAGATTCCCATGAAGGACAGGTGAAGGAAGGCTCTCAAACAGCTGCTGAAGGAGGAGAAAATGACTAGCCCCTGAAATGCAGTGTGTGGAAGTGTAGAATGGTCTGATGACCAGAACCAAGAGACTGTTCTAGAAAGGACAGTGCTCTAACTGTCAAGTTTCAAGACTGTCCCTCAAAGTCAGGGCTAGCAGCTGGTAAACAGTGAGGAAGATACCCAGTGCCAGCATCTGGCCTATGCTGCTCATTTGATTGATTTCCTTGGATCACACACTTTTAAAAATGATTTATTTGCCTCATTTTATGCCTATTACTAATACTACAAGAAGTTGATTAATTTCCCTGGCTCTTTTTATGTTTTGCAGTTTTTCTTCTCCTTCCACACCTTCCCCCCACCAAACCCCAATCTCTACTAGATCTATTCCTCCTGTGTTTCTCTGCAGAAATGAGCAGGCCTCTCAGGGATATCAACCCAATATGTCAAAACAAAATACCATAAGACTAGGCACAAAAACCTCATATCAAACCTGGGTGAGGCAACCCAGTAAGAGGAGAAGGGTCCTAAAAGCACACAAAAGAGTCAGAGATACCCCAACTCCCACTGTTAGGAATCCAACAAAGACACCAAGCTAACAACCATAAATATATACAGAATACCTAGTACAGACCCATGCAGGCCCCATGATTTCCACTTCAGTCTCTGTGAGCCCCTATGACCTCTACTTAGTTGGTTCTGTGTTTTTGACCCTTCTGGCTCCTATAATCCTTCCTCTCCTCTTCTGAGGTGTTTCCCAAGCTCCCCCTAATGTTTGGCTGTGAGTTTCTGTATCTTCGCCCATTAGCTGACTGAGGAAACATCTATATTAAAGATTGGGGTGGGCTCCAATCTCTGTGTATAGCAGAGTATCATTAGGAATCACTTTATTAATTTCTTTTTTACTATCCTAGAATTGTAGGCTACCCATCATTTGGTTCCTAGCCATTCAGTCAGTGCCCAGCATGGGTTCCCTCTTCTGACCCTAGCCTCCAGTTAAACCACTCATTGGTTGGCCACTCCCACAAGTTCTGTGATTCCATTGCTCATCACACTTGCAGGTGGGATGGATTGTAGGTCAAAGGTTTTGTGGCTCACTTGGTGACCTAGTCCCACTACTGGAAGCCTTGTCTGGCCTGTTCAGGCTCCAAATTCTCCGTTACCAGGAGTTCTCATTAGGGTTACCCTCATAGAATCCTGGGAGTTTCTACTGCACTACATTTTTATAGCGTGCCAACTCCAATGCCTTCAAATTCCAGTTGTCTCTCTCCATACTCTCTCCCTTCACCACACCCCACAACCTGATCTCTCCTGTTTGCACCACCACCCATCTCCAGTTTACTTGTAAAACCAATCATATTCCTGTTTTCCAAAGAGATACATGCATTCCCCTTAGATACTGCCCTGGCTCTTTAATACAAGACCAAGAATCCTGTCTCTGGCGTCCTCCTTTCTATATCTCGTCCCATACAGCCACTGGCTATAGTGCACACACTCCCGCATGTGCTTTTCCTTAAGTGGACATCATCAGAGTTGTCCATTCAGTGCCAGCAGTGTGAGTCACTAAAAACAAACTGATGGCTCTGCTCTAGAAGGTGATGGCATGATAGAAAGAAGTGTGGTACTTGTCACAGCAATCAGTGAAAAGAACTTCCTTGTGGCAGGTGCCTTGTCCTCTTCTGTGGAAAGAACTAGGTTATCTTGAGAAATCCTGTCTAGAAGATTGAGGACTCAACTGTGCCTCTTGTGGACTGCGTGACCTCAAGCAGATTTGCCTGTCTTGCAGGAACCTGGATTTGCCATCTGCACTTATTTTTATGTTTTCTTTTTGCTCTGACCACTTGGTAATCTAGAGGTTATTATTTTTTTTCCCAGAGAATCTATGTCCTGGAAAGAGTAATAGTTAATCCTATCTGTCGAAGGAACATTCCAGATTTGGCACCTTATTCACACCTCAAGTAAGTCCTCTTTTTGTTTTTACAGTGAGTCTTTGTTGACTAGCAAAGCAAGGAGGACATTCCCTGCACAGCCTGTCACTAATAACTGGTGCCTGCTGTACTGACGCTCATTTCCTGTTTTCCACATCTTCATCCACAGATTCAAGGGAAAAAACTGTCCCTAGGGCCTATTTAATTGAAGCAGTAAAAAATAGAAAGCATAGAGCCATCTCCAGGGATGCTTCACAGGAAGCGAGAGGAACACAGAGGTCCTGGGATGTCCTTCAGCTTGAACTATCACTTATATACTCCAGCCTTATCAAAACCTAGCAATTTCCTCTTTTAAACTTAGCATTCTTATGGGACTCTTCTTACGTATTAATCTAGCTGCGATGAAAACAACTCCCAATACAGTGAATTCCCATGTCTAAGCACCAAAGTCAAAACCCCAGAGGCCCTAGGCAGCCAGAATGAGAATTTTCTCCAGGTCCATTCCCTTTGGTCTCTTCTGAGGTTTTCACTTGAGATATTTATATAACAGGATAATAACAGGAGCCAAGGTCCCAGCTATAAATTTGACATGTGGTTACAGAATCTGAAAACTTCAAGAAAAGACAGGAGCCACAAAAAGCAATCAGCAAACGTGTCCTCTTCAACCTGTTCATGTATACGCATAAGACCCAGCCCAACTCCATGTCAGAGTTTGTAGGCGATTTGGTGAAAGGAACTGAATGATTTGCAGAGAATACCAACCAGACAGACCTCTCGCTCTCTTGCAAAGGCTGAAAAAACGGTTGGAAATTTCCACTCACTTAGGCTCTCTGGCCAGCAGATGGAGCTGTTTCTCAGTTGTTCCCCAAGATGTCAGGCCTGAGGCCATGAGAGCAGGGCCTGTGTATCAGATGGCTGGTGAAATCAGCATAAATCTGAAAAGGATGGAAGATCCGCTCCTATTTATTTATTTTTACTTACAGTTGATGAATTCAGTAAAATTCCATGGCTGGGAGCTGAACACTTTGTGCTGGGGATGAGAGCAGGCCCAGCAACCAAAGCCCCAGAGCTGGGAAGCTGAGCTTTCTCTCTTTTGCTTATTTTAAAAATGATATTTCTCTTGAACTGCCTGGGAGTTGTCAGGGATCAGGGACACCTGGCAGTGGCTCTGCTTATAATTTTTTCCTTTGTTTTAGAAAGGGATCCTTCTTCAGGGTAGAGGCCTCCCTCCAGGGAGGGACTTGGGAACACAAGCAAGGCTCTAGAGATGGAGGATGAGAATAGGAAGGAGAGGGAGGGATCCCAGGCATTCCCTCCCATGTGTTTACCTCAGTTTGGTCTTAGTATGTGAACTGAGATCAGAAGTTCATCCACTTGTCTTCCCCCAAGTCAGCAACTGCTGTACTGCTAACCTGGTCTCTCAGGAAAGAAGCAGATCTATTTTGGGCTAAAGGATGAGAAAATTACAGCCTTGAAATACTGTTCCTTATTTGTGCCTTTTAAGGGAAATGAATGTACCTGGGATTGAGACAGTTGGTGTTTGATTCTAAGCCACTATGTCACTGTGTGGTACTGAACTTGATCTCTCACTTATAGCTTGTATCCTTGGATACACACACACACACACACACACACACACACACACACTGTAGTTAAGCTATGTTTCTCTGAACAAGCCACCCTGCATGTAAAAGGAGACTATTGAGATGTCCCAGGCATTTTGACCTGGTGAAATCAGAACCTCTAGAGTGTATCCTCAGCATGCATGCTTTATAAGATCTCCAAGGAGATTTTAATGCAGAAACAAGCATAAATCAGGAGTGCTCAGAGTGCTTTCAAGTCAGGCAAGGGTGCAGCAACAGCACTGTTAAATCTGAGAGCTAACTAGCAATGACAGTTATCAGTCACCACAGGAGAAGTAGAACGCTGAGGGAAGGGGAAGGGAGAGGGAGAGGGACGTTTGGGAGCATGTAAGCGATAAGGATGCTGGGATTCATGCTAAGGGCTAAGGTCTTACATTTGAAGAATGAGGCTTCCCTATGGCTATTCCAGCTCAGTGGATCCAGTGGTTCTCGTGAGGATAATGGGCTGTGAACACAGGTGTTGACTCACTTCCTGACTGAAGCCTTTAATGCCCACGCAGGACACTCCTCTTTCTCTGCCAGATAGACCTTGATGCTAATTGGAAAGGAAGCTAGCAGCAAAATTGTAAGATTCTTGGGCCAGTGAGTTGGTCTATCAGCATCTTATGATGAAGGAAAGAAAGAACACCCTTTGCCATATGACCGAAACCCTGTCATTTGTGACTGCTTATAATCTAGCATAGTACATAGTACACGCTGTAGTTCTAACTATTCAGTTGGATTTTTACTGAGAGGAGAAGGCACCCAAGGAAGGAGGCACAGTGTAGGCATATTTAATGGAAATTAGGGGCTGCTGGACAAAGATCTATCATGTGAGTTAGTATGGAGCAGAGGCATCAGGAAAGAGAGGTGGCCAAGACGTGAGGGAGAGGCAGAACCCAAATTTTTGAACTTTCCCTGTCACCCCCACACTCAGTAACTAAACCAAAGTTTTATTCATTTCACAATTCCAGTGAAGGAATATACTTGGGCCTATAACACCAAGGCAATTTGCAAAAGTCTTCTGTTTTTGTGGGATACACATGCTAAAAATGAGAAGGATATTTAAAAAACAAAACAAAACAATAAGCTGTACTTCCTGAGGTATCCAGGAAACTGCACTCAGTATTTTATTGTAAAAAACGTTGTGGTCTGAATTGTATCTTTATCTGTTCTTCCTGTGTCTCTAACTTGTCATGGTGACACTAAGCTTTTGGCGTAGTTCCTTATGGCTGTGAGAGCCCCAGCGTTGGAAGTGGGAAGGCTTCTTACCTCTTGCTCTGTGCCAAGCTGACTGCTGCCTCTTTGCAAAAGAATCAGAACGCTCCCTTTTTCTGCCCCCAGGGATGCTCTCTGCTTTTCCTCTCTGTATTTCCAGTCATTCTGCATGAGCACGGCTTCACCAGTCTGGTTTCCCCTAATTCCCACTTCATATTCACTAACAGAAACTGCCCCAGACTTCTGCTTCATCACTTTTGCCATCAATCTTTCATGGTTATTGCTGTCTCCTCTTGTCAGCAGACTATATTATTGTCCTTGCAGCAGCTATGACTTCCATTGTGGATACTGTCGTCAGAGTTAATCCTTGATGAAATTTGTCTGCACAGTAGGAGCCTGAGTTGGTCACAGACCAAGGCAGCTTACACTTGACTGTCCTGTGCTACCAGTTTTCGAGCTTTCCCCTGCCTTGTAACTCTTCAGACCTTCCTTCTCCCTATCTTTCTTCTTTTCTTGTGTACATGTGTGTGAGTGCATATGAATGTGAGTGTGTGATTGTGTGTGTGTTTGTGTGAGGGCATGCATCCAGAAGCCATACATCAACCTCGGTTGTTATTCCCTGGGAACTGTTCACCTTGAGTTTTTGAGACAGAGGCACTGGGACAGGGCTCACTAGTTAAGCTTGGTTATCATGCTAGTGAATACCATGGATCCACTGTCCCTCTCTCCCCAGAGGGAGGGTACTGGGATTACAAGCCTATGTTCCCACACGTGACTTTTTTCTTTTAGAGATTATGGTATAATCATGACAGTTTCTCCCTTCCAGATCTTCCCTTCAAACCCTCCTATCTTACTCCCCCATTCTCATCTGCTCTCTTTCAAGTTCATGGCCTCATGGCTTTGTACATGGGTTCTGGGGACAAAGTTCAGGTTCTTCTGCTTTTCAATGAGCCCTTCACTAAGCCATTTCTCCAGCCCCACATTTCTAGCCCCACATTTCTAGCAGTGAGCTAGAATTACCAGTTTGACTGAGAATCATTCCAGTGTTTTTTGTTCATTCCTACTTTTGTGCATACTCTCTGAATTGTTCTGTCCTCTTCCTGCTTCTGTGATGTAAAATCTCAGTAATGTGGTTTGCAAATAGTGATTTCTCTGTGTCTTAGCTCATGCTTAAAGCAGGAAGGCTCAACAAATCTGCTGCTGTATTCTCATATGAGTTTCCCCTCTGGTGTTGAACATATCCTGAGTTGATCTGACTGGGTCATTAAGATGGATGGAATAACCATATTGACTGTTTCGTGGGCTGGTTATTTCAGTCATCTTAATGAGAGAATTACATCGACCTGAAGGGACTTCAAATCCTCATTTGATGATTGACCTAGAAACAATCAATTGTCTATGCTGCTCTATAGGAATTCTTAGCTCCACTCAGCCTGTCTTATTATGCCCAGTCTCTTAAATGTGAGATTGCACACATACATATATGCCTATATTTTTTTAACATATGTGAATATGAACCTATATATATATATATATATATATATATATGTGTGTGTGTGTGTGTGTGTGTGTGTGTGTGTGTGTGTGTGTATGTGTATATGTATATGTATATGTATATGTATATGTATATGTATATGTAT
>JANHMN010000013.1:55037197-55088992 GCA_030674055.1 Rhabdomys pumilio | reverse complement strand
ATATGTATATGTATATGTATATGTATATGTATATGTATATGTATATGAGAAAAATCAGTTGTAGTATTATTTGGTAGGGGTTTAATCCTACCTATATTTTGTTATTACATTGACTGTTTCATGCTTGAATTTCCCTGCAAACACATGTAATAAAAGTCTGACAAGTTTTGATCTTTGCAGCTAAGTGGTCTTGTAGAACACTAATGCTAAAACCTATTACTACATCTTTGCTCAAGCTATGTTTTGTGTTTAGAATGTTCTCTCAGCCTTTCTGCTTCTCTAAATTCTCCATCCCTGAATTCTATCTTGATCTCCTCCAAAGTTCTCTCTTTCACCAAAGCTAACTAGTATATTGGCCTGTGTGTATTACAATGGGGGTATTTCTTTTGTATTAACCAGCATACCACTTGGTTAGGATTTCTACTGCTGTGAAGAGACACCATGACCATGGCAAGTCTTGTAAAGGAAAACATTCTATTGAGATTTAGTCCATTATCTTCATGATGAAAAGTATGGAGACATGCATGCAGACATGGTGCTGGAGAGATAGTTCCGAGTTCTGCATGTAGATTGCAGGTGGCAGGAAGAGAGGGTGACACTGGGCCTGGCTTAAGCTTCTGAAACCTCAAAGCCTATCCCCTGCCCCCCAGAGACACACTTCCTCCAACAAGGTTATATCTACTCCAACAAAGTCATACTTCCTAATAGTGCTACTCCCTGTGAACCTATGGGGTCCATTTTCATTCAAACTACCACACAACACTATATAGATTCTGGGAACATTTAATGTGAGAAAGTTGTGCCCTTTGATTTTTCAAAAGGTTATAGATTTGAAGAAGAGTGGAGAGGA
This sequence comes from Rhabdomys pumilio, assembly GCA_030674055.1. Classification (NCBI taxonomy): domain Eukaryota; kingdom Metazoa; phylum Chordata; class Mammalia; order Rodentia; family Muridae; genus Rhabdomys; species Rhabdomys pumilio. Next base: position 55,088,142 of record JANHMN010000013.1, on the reverse strand, counting down.
GTGTATGGGAAGGTTAGGAGAGAAAAAGTGAAATGGAAGAATATTGGAATATTTGGATTATATTCTAATCTCAACAAAATAAAACAGGGCCTGCATTTGTCATTATTGATTTTCTAAGCAGCCACAGAGCAGAAAAAGTGGTAAGACATTCTCAAACCCAGGTATGTGGGTTTGAGTTATTGTCATTTGACTGCATTTCCTTGTACAGTTAAAAGAACCAACAGCCAGTTTTTACTGAAGCAGTGGACCATGCCAAGTTCATCGACAAATCCTTTGGTGTTTCAAAAGAGAGGAAATAATGACCTCTTCTTCCCTTCCATAGGTCTATGAATCATGCTAGAATGTGAATGGAAATCAGGTCAAAGAATGCACTTTATAAAGATATATTGAGAATATGGTTCAGTTTCATGCATATTCTAACAGTGTCTACATGTTCTGATCCTGGTTTGACCACATCTCCCAAGACACATCCAGATGTTTGCAGATGTGTTGGTAAGCACGTACTGCAAATATCCTTCTATTACATCCATGCTTCTTCTCAGCAAGTTACAGAACCCACACGAACCTTTGCCTGGTAGAAATAGCAAGGGCAGAACTGTCTCTTGGCAAGCATGCAGGCTTATGAGACTGGGCAGGGACTGAGCCAGCTCTACCCAGTTCTTTTGTTGTTTCATCATTAACCACTTGGGTCACTCCTTGGCCCATGGCAAAGGGTTGCTAAGAAGAAATTCTTGGTAGAATTTAAGGAGTGAGCAGCTTTGGGGCTAAAAGAAAAATTCTGGAGAGATGAGAAATGGAGCTTGTCATACTGGAGAAATGCTAGAAAGATAAGAGGAGTGTCTGGTCCTGCCAGGAAAGATGGAAGGGACCTGGTCCTTCTCTGAGTTTTCGCTGTCATTTTGTTTGGGAGTCAGTATATTTGACCTGCTTGTTCTTACCCTGCTATAAATCTTTCAGACTCACAGTTGAACAATTTGACTAGGATCAGAAAATACCTCTGACTCATCTACAGGTACCTGTCTGTTCTTGTCCCAGATCTGAACCAGAGACATGAGTACCAACCTGCTCCTTATTTAACATCAAAAATTGTATAGAAGTTTCTAGGAGGTAGAAAAGAAAATTATATTTTCTGCTTTATTTAGGTTGATGTAGTATGGTATCATATATGATATGATATGATATGATATGATATGATATGATATGATATGATATGATAACAGCAAAGGTTCATTTGTAAGGTTACAATGCATTCTAGACAAAAACTCTTGTTCTTTCCTTAGTCACATCCTAGCCTATAGTGACCCTAGTAATTATTTTGTAAAATCGCAGCCAACCCTGCAAAGCCAATGTTTCCCATTTAGGTCTGCTTTGTTCTTGATGCGTGTGGCTTTGTATATAAATAAGGGTTCACAAAATCATCAACTTATCTCACAGAAACCCAACTTAGCTCTGTAATCCTTTCTAAGTGTCTCACTAATACTGTGTTTTGGGTGCAGTCCTAGAATGCTGAGGAGGGTTTTAGGAGCTAAGGTGTGCTTTCTTTACCATGACTGTTATTTGGTGAACCAGAGCTATGCTGTGGATTACTACTGAGTGAGGGGAAGCTTTAGCTTTTAGGAAAAGACAATACACAATGTAGACGGGAGACCTGAATCCTATCCTAATTTAGACAAGAATGCCTTGTAACTTTAGAGGAGCCACCTTCTTTTGGCATGGTTAGATTACTGATGCGGTCTCTCCCTTTGAGATGCTACAGGGCTGGAGTTTCTGATGTTGGAGATAGATGACGGTATTCATAAGAAACAAGTGTGGATGCATTTTAACACTCTGCAGTGATTCCATTTATAAATAAGATCAAAAGAAAGTGACCTAAAACCACAGGGACTGATCAGGGTTGGGGTCCATCCTGAGCACTAATTAGCAGGGACAGTAGAGTGAGGCCTTATGTAAGACGGCACTTTCATAAGTAACAGTTAAGCCCCTACCATCTTACTCTTTAGAAGCCAGTTAACTTCCACTTCTTATAGTACTTCTAACAATACAACACAAGAGCTAGCATTATGGTACATAGGTCAGCATGCCTAGTAATTCATGAGAAAGTGACATAACAAAAGTATCTGCCCAGGCAAGGAGACCCCAGTTCACAGCGGGATTATATATATTCTTATACTTGGCATCTGCCATGTTTACTATTTTATATCAGAAAATTGAACTACTGAACTAGCCACTGCATTTAAATAACCCTTGCTGCATTTTTAATGTTCGTCAAGCGTAGTGAAAATGAAGGCTTACAAATGCCAAATTGTAAGTTATGGAAGACAGTCAGGTTCTATCCAGATCTCTGCCCTGCAGACAAGTCAAACTTTGCTTGATAAAGTACACAACCCCACCTCCCTCTCTCTCTTAATATACATAGGTAGTTAACTGAGTGTATCTCTCTGTGTGTGTAACTTCTCATTGCATATTTCCTGAAACATCTGTGCATCTATTATTAATTGCTACTGACTGAATGTTGGCCATAAGCTCCCATGCTAGCATCTTCTATAAATGCTCTTATGTAGCACAGCTCTCAGAACTACTCTGAAGGAATATATTCCACTATTCTACATGTAATAGGTGGAGAGTCAAGCCTCTCTCTCCTCTGTAAAACAGCCATACTTTTGGGTAGGTTTTTCCTTTAGTGTGTATGTATTGTCCTTCCTTATTCGGATTGATTTTTGAAGTCTCTTTTGTTGGATATTGAAATAACTACACCTGCTTCTTTCTTGGTCCTACTTGCTTGGAATACCACTTTATCCATTTGAAATTTGTTACTCTTTGTGTCCTCTTAGGTACAGTTGCAGTGACGGATTCATTAGTTGGTTGCTTTTCACAATACCATTTTTAATCTTAGCTGTTGTTACTTGAATTTTAGTGACAAATCCTGATTCACGTGGTACACTTCTTGCTTCAAAGTTAAAGTCAACATCATTCCTAAGATTATTAGGTCCGTTTAGTGGAGGATACTTAGAGGTAAAATCTTGGAAACCAAAATAGGCACTGGAATAATATAAATTGTTTATTTTAGTTTTTTTTGGGGGGGGGGGAAGGGGTGGATATGATGGTATTTTCACAATGTCTTTACAATATTTTTACAGTTTGTATTGCAGCATTTCAAATCTGAGAATACTGAAGTTTTTAAATACCTTTCTCCAATTACCCCATTTGTTCTTTTACTTCTTTCATAACAACCCCAAACATCATCCTATATTACACTAATAATCTCAGAGTAAAAACAAGATTTCTGTAAACAGTTTAACTTCAGATTTTATGGCAGTTTTACCTATAAGATGCATCCCAATGTGGATATAAGGTGAAAATCCTGCAGTAGAGGTTGGGCTGAATATTTACTGTTATATCACCACACCATTGGATACACACTCTACTGCATCCATTTGTGATTTAAGGATTAGTTTTTAAACATAATTTTTGTATTAAGTGAAAAATTTGCATATTTTAATCATAAAATAAAGCTTACCAAAGCATATCTAAAGAAATTGGCTTTTTTTTCTCAGTATAGCCAATCAAGTACTCTTTCCATTTTATAAGTAACCAATAAAATATTATGGGAATTTGAAATGGTGTCAAAATTAGGCATTATACACATATATGTATATTATAGATATACATATAGATTATAGACATGTTATATATTATATACTTATGCAAGCACATTTTAATATTAATCTTCTTCTTATATATCACTATCACTCCATAATTATATACACACGTAGTTGTCAGTCCTTTCTATAGCAGCACTGTAGTCTGCACTGTGGCTGCACCATACTATCCTAGATTAGTCACATGTTGTGAATGTTTGCCCAGATCTCAGGTCACCACTCTTACAGTATGGTACAAAGTAATGCCTTGCTTCTGTGTCTGTAAGTGCTTTTGCGGATAAACTTTGGAATTGTGGGACTAGAATTATACTTTAATTCCCACCAGAAATAAACGAGAGTGTTCAACCGAAGACAGATTCTCCTTTACAATATCTACTCTGGGTGTTTGTTCATTGAATATGTGCTTGTGGCAGCACTTTATGTTTTTTATTTGTCTTATGAGCACAGTTGATATCTTTGTATCTGACTGGTGACTATTGAAATCTGAGTTTCTATGGCTGCTTCTTTAGTCTAACTTTTTTGTAAAGTTTTTGATCATTTTTCCTCTACCTCAAAAGGCTTTAGTATGCTGGAAATGTATCATCTCTCTGGTGTCTAAACTACATTCCCTGTTTGTTATTTATTGTCTCGTCTTTTCACTGCCCACACTTCATTTCATGATGTCAGAGCCTTCCCATCTCACCAGGCGAGACTGTTTATAACTTGGAGTCCAAAATCATAATAATCAAAACAGTGGGGTTGATCATAACAAAAATAGTTTCAAAGTTTTTTTTTTTTTAAACTCAGACTCAATTTAATTATACTTTAGTTTTGTTCTACGGTAAAAGCTTCAAAAATAAACGTTTAGGTTAGATACAGTCAGAATTACCCGATATCAACTCATTTAACAAGCCTCTTAGGCAAAGTTACAGTGTAAAGGGTGTGTTTTCCTGTTTTGAGGGATCATCAGTATCACTAGTCTTCTTTACTGGGTTCCTTCCCTAAAAACAAAGAGAAGTAAATATCAGTGCCACTCTGCTCTCTGTTCCCAGATATCAGTTAGGTGCAATCAGAGGAAGAGGCAGATGAGAGATGTAGGCAAAAGCGACAGCCTTTATTATGCTCAGGTCTCAGAAGCCAGACAGTGTCTGCTGAGGTTCTGGATGCCCAGGGAGTGGTCCAGCCAGGCAGGGGAAAGGATACAGGGATTGAGGACTCATGGTCAAGCGACTCTATTGAGGATTAGAGTACAGTATACAAGCAAAAAAGTGTAAGGGGATTTTGGTATATTAGGAAGAGATAGTAGGGACTGGATAATAGGCTGGACACACCCTACAATGGTCACACATCCTCAGAAGCTGTCTGTGGGAACATTGAGAAAGCAAGAGAATAAGAGCCTTGAAATTTACAACATGCTATGCATTTGCCCGGCTGTAGTGAAGTGCCACAGATTGGCTAATTTCAACATCCTAAGTTTCTTTCTCAGAAGTGGCAAGAACTTGTCTGAATTGCTTGAAAACTGAAAGTGATTGGTTTAGTCACTTAGCCCTTACTTCATTTACCTTATTAATCCTGTGATGATGATGGTGAGATGATGATGTCATCTCACCAAAGTATTGTTTCCTGTCTATATATTAGGCCTTGAATCCACTGTCCCCCCTGCAATAGAAAAAGAAATCAGAAAAAAGACCGTTTTTAAGCACATACACTTGTCATGGAGAAGGAGCGGACTCTAGGGAGCATGTAGAATCTTTGAAGGAAACAGGGAATTCATTTGAATGATCCAATTTTCATTTTAGGGCAGCCAAAGAGCTCATAGCTTTACTTTTCCCTGGGAAGGATTCTCCCATGGAGTAAGAAAGGAGGTGAAAAGTCTCAGAAGATTATCACCAAAAGCCTGATGTGAGAAGGGACTGCCACTGGGTGTTAAAGAAACAACTCTTGATATCTCAATTCTAGAAGCCCTCCAGAATCTAAAGTGAGGTATAATTTTGGTCATTCCCACCATAGCTATTACATACATTTATTCTATGTCTACCTCCATAGATTTATATCTGTTAACAGAAATGCAATTCTCTGACCCTAGCCCCTGCACACAGCACAGAATGTCATGCTTCTGCTTCTCAGAGATGTGTCAGGTCACCTTAAAGCATTGCTTCTGCACAGCAGAAATCTATTATAGATTTTAATTAAACAGTCGTGTGGGTTATCACTATGAAGACCTCTGATTTAAGAGGACCAAAATCTGGAAACTTTGGAGGTTTCAAGTTGAAAACCTACTTTCTACTCACACAGCCACTGCAGTGAAGGAATCAGGAGTCATCCAGGTTTAAGTGTTTCTGACAGCATGGCAGAGGAGCAGGTGGCTTCATACTACACATGTATTCGCGAGGTTGACTTGAACAAGAATGTGCTGGGTGCCCTCAGGCAGTTCATATGACCTCTCTTTGCCTTGGTTCTCTGTTTTAAAAATGAGGTTAATATAATCCTAAGTCCTTTCACCTCACTTATACTTTGTAGATCAAAGGGGACATATAAATTCACATTTATGTGATGGGACCTAAACTCAGTCTGAAATAATAAAAATCACTCCTAAAGTAATGTCTTGCTCCATGGAGACTGCCACAGACAAAGCTCATACAGAGTCAATATCGCTTGACAGTAATGATATTGATAATGAACAAAGATGACTGTGTATGTGCCATCCTGGAACTAACCAAGAAAGGAAGGCAGCTTTAAAGTGAAAGTGTATGGAAAAGAAAAAAGAAAAAAAAATCAAACCCTAAACACCACCAACCAAACAACATTGCAGAAAGAACACTTCCAAATGATTTCCCAAAGGTGCAAAGAGTATGTGACTTAAAGAGATTCAGCTAAGGGGAATTTAAACAATAAAATAAAACAATAGCTAACATGAGGCAGATCACAGATCTGCTGTGTACAGACCTGCAGTCCTTCTGCAATATGGACTGTTCCTCTCCAGAAACACTTCATAAGAATATGTACAGTATATCACAGCAAGACAGAGCACATTACCCTGTTACTTTAAAGAGTTTCCATAGCAGTTTTATTTATATTTAAGCATTTAATCCTGGGATAATTAGTCATCACCAGGATTTAATGACCGGCTGGCTAATTGTATATCCCAGATGGAGCTGCCTGCAGCTCCTACACTAACAAACTGGCCATTAGCTGTTAATCAAATATCTAAAATTATGACATTTAAAACCATAATTAACATTTTATAAACTTTTTTTCCTTTTTAGTGGATAAGACAGTCTTTGAAAGGGATTTAACCTGAAGCTGAGACAGATAGTGACTGCTGGTCTCTTCGGTGTTCCCTGCCCCCTCCCTGAGAGAAAACAGTTTCTAAATGCAGTTGATTTTTTTTTTTTTTTGATCATCATTAGGGGTGAGCAAGTAAATTCCAGTTCTGGTCAGCTGAGCTAGTGGGGCTGGTCCTCTCTTCATGAATATTCCAGTGGCTTAGACATCTGCCACATGGCCTCCTGGCCACTGGGGAGAAGTCCGTTGGATTGTTTGGAGGCCACAGTAAGAAACTATGCCCACATGCATGCTGAAATTGCAAGACAAATGTATCCAGAAGGAGAAACCTTGGCCCGCATGAAGATTGGCAGATCCTGAGCTGTGTTGGTGAAACTGGTTTTCACCATAGCAAACCCCTTCTTCCCAGGCAGAACCTCATGTTGCCTTTTACATTTCCTCCTCATCCTCCTTCTAAAATAAAGCTAATCATCTATGGGTGTGAATGACAGATCACTACAGCTTTAGGTTAGCTGAATCCCAGGGAAAGAGTTAGCTTTATCTCCGCCATTAAGGAATTCTTCTCTTCCAGGGGCGAGGGCAGAGTAGATTAGAAGGCAGTATTTTCTTCCTGGACACCATCTTCAGAGGGTATGACCTCAGTGCACATAATAAAACATACTTGCTCGTTCTGAGTCTATCACCTAGCGATTGCATTCAACACTTGAAATAGTTTTTATTCTTTACTTATAGTAAAATGAGGTAAACAGAAACGTATGTGTGTGTCCATGTATGTATTGTTTGTGCGTGTACTTGTGTGTATATGTATGTCTGTGTGTGTACCTATGCATATATGTTTATGCATGTGTGATTGTATGTATGCGTATACATGCATGAAGGTTTGTGTGTGTGTGCACATGAGTTGTAATATCACTATTCAAACTGCTCCATCTGTGGCAGCGCGTTTTCCTCACCACCTACCAAAATGCTATGGATTCTCAAATGAAACACACACACTCATAGCCTTATTTTTAATATGCCCTAAGCAGCTAAATGGCTGGGTCACTCCCAAACATCCAGGTTGTTAACACCTCCCCTTTCATACTCCTGAATTATTACTTATTAAAATGTATATTTTTTCTATTTCATTGATCATTTTATTTATTGACGTTTCAAATGTTATCCTCCTTCCCAGTTTTCCCTCCACCAACCTCTCTATCCCCTCCCCCTGCCTCTATGAGGGTGTTCCACCACCTGCTCACCCACTCCTGCCTCAGTGCCCTAGCATTTCCCTACCCTGGGTAATTGAGCCTCCATAGGACCAAGGAGCTCTCCTCCCAGTGATGTCTGATAATGCAATACTCTGCTACGTATCCAGCTGGAGCCATGAGTCCCCACATCTGTACTCTTTGGTTGGTGGTTTAGTCCCTGGGAGCTTTGAGGGGTCTGGTTGGTTGATATTGTTCTTCCTATGGGGTTGCAAACCCCTTCAGCTCCTTCAGTCCTTGCCCTAACTTCTCCATTAGGGTCCCTGCCCTCAGTCCGATGGTTGGCTGTGTGCATCCACATCTGTATTGGTCTACTATGCTCATAGCAGCCTTATTTATAATAGCAAGAAGATGGAAACAATCCAGATGTCCCTCAACAAAGAAATGGATACAGAAAATGCGGTACATTTACACAATGGAGTACTACTCAGCTATTAAAAATAATGACCCCATGAAAAAAATTTTTTTTTTTTTGGTTTTTCAAGACAAGGTTTCTCTGTATAGCCTTGGCTGCCTGGAACTCACTCTGTAGATCAGGCTGGCCTCAAACTCAGTAATTCACCTGCCTCTGCCTCCCAAGTGCTGGGATTAAAGGCCTGCGCCACCACTGCCCGGCAACCTCATGAAATTTGAAGGCAAATGGATGGAACTTGAAAATATCATCCTGAGTGAGGAAAGCCAGTCACAAAAGAACACACATGGTATGTACTCACTGATAAGTGGCTAATAGTCAAAAAGAAGCTCGGAATACCCATGAAACAACTCACAGATCATATGAATCCCAAGAAGAAAGAAGACCACACCAAAGTGTGGATGCTGTGATCTTATTCAGAAGGGAGAAGAAATAATCTCTGGAAATAGAGGGAGAGAGGAGGGTGAGGGGAAAAAAGGAGGCCAATTCAGATATGGAAGGAGATGGGGGAGAAATACAGAGGGTTAAAAATTTGAAAGGAGGTGTGTAGCAGTGAGGGAGAAGGATCTTGGGTTAGCAACTAGAAAGTCCCGGATGCCAGGAACCCAAGAGGTTCCCAGGACCCAGCAGGGCGGACATTAGCAGAAATACCCAACAAAGGGGAGGTAGAACATGTGCACACCATATCCAATGGATAGACATGGCCCCTGGTTGAGGGATAGGGTCACCTGCCCACCTCAAAAATATTAATTCAGAATTTCTCCTGTCAAAAGGAAATGCAGAAAGAGTGGAGCAGAGCTGGGCAGTGGTGGCATATTCCTTTATTCCCAGCACTTGGGAGGCAGAGGCAGGCAGATTTCTGAGTTTGAGGCCAGCCTGGTCTACAAAGTGAATTTCAGGACAGCCAGGGCTATGCAGAGAAACCCTATCTCAAAAAACAAAACAAAACAAACCCCCCCCCCAAAAAAAGAGTGAAGCAGAAACTGAAGGAAAGGCCATCCAGAGACTGCCTCACCTAGGGATCCATTCCATCTGCAGACACAGAACCCAGACACTATTGCTGATGCCAAAAAAAAAAAAAAATCTGTATTTCATCTTTACTACCCTATGGGCCTGTGTACTGGAGGCTTTCTGTGGAGATCTCTGGCCAGGCCAGGTGAGAGGGTTCAAGTGAGGGAGAAAGGGCAAGAGCATGGAGGGGGAAATGCCTCAGCTGCCTTGTTGCTGCTGCTGCTGCTGCTGCTGCTGCTGCTGCTGCTGCTGCTGCTGCTGCTGCTGTTCCAAGGTGCTACACTGGCTCTGCTGTACTGAGCCTCCCAGGCTGAGCCGGTGGGAGGCAGACTAGCCAGTGAGGGGTTATAAGGGAGCTTCTGGTGCCCTTTGGAGAAAGCAGCTCTTCCCTGGCTGTGGTGTTACAGCTCCTATGACAGAAGCTCTCAGAAGACAGAGTAATTCTCACACATCTTTATTCCTTCTGGATAGGATCTTATATACAGTTTTGGAGTAGATTAGGGTCTTAAGGTAGGTGATTTCTTTTGACTTGGTGTGAGAGGTTGGGGATGCCTCAGCTACATGTGGAAGAAGGGCTTGGGGGTGTTTCCCCTATATGACTGATGGCTACAAACCTCTCTGGGAGGGTTGCTGCAGAGGGCTGTTGCTATGTGACAGGGGCCTGTTATTTGGAGCAGGCAAAGCTCCTACCGTCCCTTTAGGGTCTCCGGGGCTTCTAGCCTTAGCTCAACTTTACCAAGCTTCTTCTCACGGCCCACTGTCCCACACTATCCCAGACTCAATTGGGGGAGCGCATGCATGTGCACATGAGTATGTGTGTGCATGTGTGTTTACACATGTGTAAATGCATATGTGTGTGTCCATCAGTTTGTTTGTATATATGAGAATTCAAGTGTATATACGCATGCCTAAATGTGTGCACATGTATGCACATGTCCCAGATTTGCTCAGGGATGGTAGTCAGTTTGTCCACTGACCACCACAGGAGTAATTTCATGGTATAGTGTAAGGTATTGCTAATCCACCAGCCACATAGCTGAGATGTATGTAAGTGGCTGTGTGGGTACTAAAGTAGCTCAGGGTCCAAGAAGTTCCTAGGCAAATAAAGTCTCATTCAAGAGGCGGGACCACTGTCTCTTTTAACTAAGATTACTGATAGCCTGAAGGTAGGCAGTCAGGTATTTCTAAAGAAGTACAAAGGGTCATTGCCCATGGATTAGACACAACATGCAAAGTGTCTGTGCACATTAGAGATGCAATGATATGGCAGGTCAAAGAAATGCAAAGGTTTGTCCATTTTATGTTTTTGCTGAGACCATTTTAAGTTTAACAATAATTTGATCTCCTTGATAGGCAATCCCAAGGAAAATGACCCAACTTTATTCTAGGAATTCAAGTTCAGGATGTCTTAGCTTTGTGGAGAACCCCTTACGTCTAACTGCTTATCCTATCTTTCATTAATGTGAAACCCAACCCAAGTCCCAGGTGTCGACTGAACTATATACTAGAACATGGCATTTGTCTTCAAAACCCAGTCCTCTGAACACTCAAGGTCATGGCTAGAACCTGAATACTGGGTGTGGTTCTAACTACCTGGAATAACATTTCAATTGGCTAGAGACTGTGTCTGAGTAGTCTCTCTTGGTTACTTCCAGGAATAATTGGAGTTAGAAAAGCAAGGAGAAAAACAAATATCTGAGCCACAGCACTTCATGTGCTGTTGTGCTATGTAAGTGCAACTATGCAAATAACATGAGGATTTCAGAATGGTGGGTTTTCATATAATGCGCATACCATTGAAGGGTGCTCTTCTTCTCTGAATGACAGCAGGGGATAGGTCAGATTAACAAGCATCCCTTACATCATTCACGGGATGGGTGGGTTGCTCTGAAACATTGACTCTGATGAATTTCACATACAGGAATTCACCCTTGAGAGTTGATAGGAAATGACCAAGCCTTTTTCTTCTGAGTTTTGTTACCTGCTGTGACTTTTTCTGACATTCAAAAAAAATTAATTACTTTTACAAAGGAATTCATGAACACATTGCTGCCCTTATTTCTGTGGCACGCTTCACAGAATTTTTTAGAGGTCATTTTCATGTGCATAGCAAGATCTTTGGGTGGGAATATCTTTGTTGGTGTTTTTCTCCCTGATATGCAAACAGATATTGTATTCTTTGACACCTAATTATCTGACTTGAAAACAGCTTTTATTTACTGGGCAGTAAAATAGTGAAACATTTCGTTATGACACCCAATTAAGCATTTTGTTTTGCTTTGGTGGGCTAAAAGGAATGGAAACTTTATTTATTTTTTCTCTACGATATCTCATTTTATCAGTTCCTTGACAAGTGACATCATTAAACTGTTTCTTTTTCTTTTTTTTCTAACACTAAACTGGTACGAATGGATTTTAGAAACAGTTAACATTTACAAAGTATGAGTAATTGAATCTTTCCCCATTTTGTTTTATTCTGACATGCTCTGTATTTCATGGGTTTGCTTTTATTACTTTTATTCTAAAATAAATATACAGTCAGCTTTGTGTAGAATTAATATCCAACATACTGGCATAATGTAAGCCAATTTTAAGGACTGGGTACAAATCATTTTAAATTAGTGAATTCATTTAAATGAGCAAACTAGGTCATTATTTGTATATACTTGTTTCTAAATTTTATTGAGAATAAATTGGTAACAAGTTGCCCTAATGATTCTTTCACCTCCATAACCTAGGCCCAGTGATGGTTACCTGTTCTCTCCCCATGTTTCCATTCCATAGATTCCCCAATTACCACTGATCAAAAATAAAATAAAATAAAATAAAATAAAATAAAATAAAATGCCTTGAATTAGTGGCAAAACCAAACCAAACCAAAATCCAGAGATACTGAATGATAGCACCATGCCAATGTGTTAGAGGCTTGTTCCCACTTTTTTTCTATTTGATTCAGCATATCTGGTTTTATGTTGAGGTTCTTTATCAACTTGGACTTAAGCTTTGTACAGGATGATAATTATGGATCAATTTGCATTCTTGTACATGCAGGACACCAGTTAGACCAGCACCATTTGTGGAAGGTGCTTTCTTTTTTTCCACTGTATGGTTTTGACTTCTTTGTCAAAGATCAAGTGTCCATAGGTATGTGGGTTTATTTCTGGGTCTTCAATTCTATTTACTAGATTACTTTGTCTGTTTCTGTAACAATACCACGCAGGTTTTTTCTTTGTTTTCGCTATTGCTGTGTAGTACAGTTTGAGGTCAGGCATGATGATTTCCCAAGAAATTCTTTTATTGTTGAGAGTTGTTTTGGTTATCTTGGAGGTTTTGTTTTTCCACATGAAGTTCAGAATTGCTCTTTCCATGTCTATTAAGAATTGTGCTGGAATTTTGATGGGGATTTCATTGAACCTATAGATTGCTTTTAGTAAGATGGCCATTTTTACTGTTAATCCTACCAATCCATGAGTGTGGGAAATCTTTCCATCTTCTAAGGTCTTCTTTGATCTCATTATTCAGAGACTTGAAGTTCTTGTGATACAGATCTTTCACTTGCTTGGTTAGGGTTACATCAAAATATTTTATATTATATGCGGCTATTGTAAAGGGTATTGTATTCCTAATTTCTTTTTTTTAAATAGTTTAATTCAAGTGAATTTAATTTTATTTTTTTATTGAATATTTTATTTACAATTCAGATGTTATCTCCTTTCTCCATTTACCACCCCTCCCCCAGCACTGGAAACTCCTATGCCATCCCCCTCCTCATGCTTCAATGAGGGTGTGCCCCCCACCTAACCCCACACTCCCACCTGCCCACCCTCGAATTCCCACACACATGGCGTCCAGTCTTCATGGGACCAAGGATCTCCTCTCCCACCTATGCCTGAGAGGGCCATCCTCCCTTACGTATACAGCTGGAGGCATGGGTTTCTCCTTAAGTGCTCCCAGGCTGGTGGTTTAGACCCTGGGAGCTCTGCTTGGTTGGGATTGTTGCTCTCCTCATGGGGCTGCAAACCCTTTCAGCTCCTTAAGTCTTCACTCTAACCCCTCCATTGGGAACCCCTTGATCAGTTCAATGGTTAGCTGTGAGCATCTGCCTCTGAATATGTCAAGTTCTGGCAGACCTCTAAGGAGACAGCTATATCAGGCTCCTGTCATCATGCACTTCCTGACATCCACATCAGTGTCTACCATTGATGACTGCACATGGAATGGATACCCATGTGGAATGGTCTCCAGATGGCCTCTCCTTCAGTTTCTGTCCCATACTTTGTCTCCTTTAAGCATTTTGTTACTCCTTCTAAGAAGGACCAAAGCACCCACACTTGGTCTTCCTTCTTCATGAGCTTCATGTGGTCTGTAAACTGAGTCTTGGGTATTTCAAGCTTCTGGGCTAATAATAATCAGTGAGTGAATATTATGTGTGTTCTTTTGTGATTGGGTTACCTCACTCAGGATGATATTTTCTAATTCCATCCATTTACCTAAGAATTTCTCAAACTCATTGTTTTTAATAGCTGAGTAATACTCCACTGCATAAATGTGTCACATTTTTTTTTGTATCCGTTCCTCTGCTGAAGGACATCTGGGTTCTTTCCAGCTTCTGGCTATTATAAATAAGGCTGCTATGAATATAGTGGAACATTATGTCCTTTTCATATGTTGGAGCATCTTCTGGGCCATATGCTCATAAGTGGTATAGCTGGGTCCTCAAGTGATGCTATGTCCAGTTTTCTGAGGAACCACTAGACTGATTTCCAAAGTGGTTACACCATCTTGCAATCCCACCAACAATGGATGAGTGTTCTTCTTTCTCCACATCCTCGACAGCATCTACTATTACCTGAGTTTTTGATCTTAGACATTCTGACTGGTGTGAGGTGGAATCTCAGGGTTGTTTTGATTTGCATTTCCCTGATGACTAAGGATGCTGAGCATTTCTTTAGGTGCTTCTCAGCCATTCCAGTTTCCTTAGTTGAGAATTCTTTGTTTAGCTCTGTACCCCATTTTTAATAGGGTTATTTGGTTGTCTGGAGTATAATTTCTTGAGTTCTTTGTATGTATTGGATATTAGCCCTCTATCAGATGTGGGATTGGTAAAGATCTTTTCACAATCTGTCGGTTGCCGTTTTGTCCTATTGACAGTGTCCTTTGCCTTACAGAAACTTTGCAATTTTTTGAAGTCCCATTTGTCAATTCTTGATCTTAGAGCATAAGCCATTGATGTTCTGTTCAGGAACTTTCCCCCTAGGCCCAAGTATTTGAGGTTCTTCCCCACCTTCTCTTCTATTAGTTTCAGTGTATCTGGTTTTATGTGAAGGTCCTTTATCCACTTGGACTTCAGCTTTGTACAAGGTGATAATTATGGATCGATTTGCATTCTTCTACATGTTGTCCTCCAGTTGAACCAGCACCATTTGTTGAAAATGCTGTCCTTTTCCATTGGACAGTTTTAACTCCTTTGTCAAAGATCAAGTGACCGTAGGTGTGTGGGTTCATTTCTGGGTCTTCAATTCTATTTCATTGATCTTCCTGCTTGTCTCTGTACCAATACCAATACCATGCAGTTTTTATCATTATTGCTCTGTAGTACAGCTTGAGGTCAGGGATGGTGATTCCCACAGAAGTTTTTTTATTGTTGAGGATAGTTTTTGCTATCCTGGGTTTTTTGTTATTCCAAATGAATTTGAGCATTTCTCTTTCTAACTCTGTGAAGAATTGAGTTAGGATTCTAATGGGGATTGCATGGAATCTGTAGTTTGCTTTTGGCAAGATGGCCATTTTTACTATATTAACCCTGCCAATTCATGATCATGAGAGATCTTTCCATCTTCTGAAATTTCTTTCATCAGAGACTTGAAGTTCTTGTCATACAGATCTTTCGCTTGCTTGATTAGATTCACACGAAGGTATTTTATATTCTTTGTGACTATTATGAAGGGTGTCATTTCCCTAATTTCTTTTCAGCCTGTTTATCTTTCACATATAGGAAGGCTACTGATCTGTTTGAGTCGATTTTATAACCAGCCACTTTGCTGAAGGTTTTTTTTTTTTTTCAGGTTTAGGAGTTCTCTGGTGGAAGTTTTGGGGTCACGTAAGTATACTATCATATCATCTGCAAATAGTGATATTTTGACTTCTTCCTTTCCTATTTCTATCCCTTTGACTTCTTTTTGTTGTCTAATTGCTCTGGCTAGGACTTCCAGTACTATATTGAATAGGTAGGCAGAGAGTGGTCAGCCTTGTCTAGTCCCTGATCTTAGTGGGATGGCGTCAGATTTCTTGTCATTTAGTTTGATGGTGGCTACTGGTTTGCTGTATATTGCTGTAACTAGGTTTACATATAGGACTTGAATTCCTGCTCTTTCCAAGACTTTTATCATGAAGGGATGTTGAATTTTGTCAAATGCTTTCTCAGCATCTAGTGAGATGATCGTGTGTTTCTTTTTCTTTGAATTTGTTTATATAGTGGATTACATTGGTGGATTTCCAAATATTGAACCATTCCTGCATTTTTGGGATAAAATCCACTTGATTATGATGGATGATTATTTTGATGTGTTCTTGGATTCTTTTAGCAAGAATTTTATTGAGTATTTTTGCATCAATATTCATAAGGGAGATTGCTCTGTAGTTCTCTTTCTTTGTTAGGTCTTTGTGAGGATTAGGTATGAAAGTGATTGTAGCTTCATAGAACAAATTAGGTAGTGGTCCTTCTGTTTCCATTCTGTGGAATAGTTTAAAGAGAATTGGTATTAGGTCTTCCTGGAAGGTCTGATAGAATTCTGCACTAAAACCATCTGGTCCTGGGCTTTTTTTTGGTGGGGAGACTTTTAATGACTGCTATTATTTTTTTAGTGGTTATGGGACTATTTAGATTTTTTTTGCTCCTTATTTTACTTTGGAACCTGGTATCTGTCTAAAAAATTGTCCATTTCATCTAAACTTTTCAGTTTTGTTGAGTATAGGTCTTTCTAGTAGGATCTGATGATTTTTTTAAAAAATTTCCTCAGTTTCTGTTGTCTCCCTTTTCAGTTCTGATTTTATTAATTTGGATACTGTCTCTGTGCTCTCTGGTTAGTCTCCCTAAGGGTTTAGCTATCTTGTTGATTTTCTAAAGAACCAGCTCCTTGTTTTGTTGATTCTTTCTATAGTTCTTCCTGTTTCTACTTGGTTGATTCAGACCTGAGTTTGATTATTTCCTGCTGTCTACTCCTCTTGGGTGTATTTGCTTCTTTTTGTTCTAGAGATTTCAGATGTGATGTCAAACTGCTAGTGTATGCTTTATCCAGTTTCTTTTTGTAAGCACTTGGAGCTATGAATTTTCCTTTTAGCACTGCTTTCATTGTGTCCCATAAGTTTTGGTATGATGTGCCTTAATTTTCATTAAATTCTAAAAAAAGTCTTTAATTTCTTTATTTCTTTCTTAACCAAGTCACCATTTAGTAGATCCTTGTCCAGTTTCCACCTGTATGTGGGCTTTCCATTGTTTTTGTTGTTATTGAAAACCAGCCTTAGTCCATAATGATCTGATAGGATGCATGGGATTATTTCAATCTTTTTGTGTCTGTTGAGGCTTGTTTTGTGACATATTATATGGTCTATTTTGGAGGAGGTATCATGAGGTGCTGAGAAGAAAGTATATTCTTTTGTTTTAAGATGAATTGTTCTACAGATATGTGTTAAATCTATTTTGTTCATAACTTCTCTTAGTTTCACTGTGTCTCTGTTTAGTTTGTTTCCATGATCTGTCCATTGCTGAGAGTGAGATGTTGAAATCCCCCACTATTATTGTGTGAGGTCCAATATGTGCTTTGAGCTTCAGTAAAGTTTCTTTTATGAGTCTGGGTGCCCTTGCGTCTTGGAGCATAAATATTCAGAATTGACAGTTGATCTTGGTAGATTTTTCCTTTGATGAGTATGAAGTGTCCTTCCTTATCTTTTTTGATTACTTTTGGTTAAAAGTCTATTTTATTCAATATTAGAATGGCTACTCCAGCTTGTTTCTTGGGACTATTTGCTTGGAAAATTGTTTTTTATCCTTTTAATCTGAGGTAGTGTCTGTCTTTGTCACTGAGGTACGTTTTCTGTATGCAGCAAAATGCTGGGCCCTGTTTTTGTATCCAGTCTGATACTCTATGTCTTTTCATTGGAGAATTGAGTCCATTGATGTTAAGAGATATTAAGGAAAAATGATTGTGGCTTCCTGTTATTTTTGTTATTAGAGGTGAATTATGTTTGTGTAACTATTTTTTTTGGGGGGGGGGTTGTTGGAAGATTACTTCCTTGCTTTTTCTAGGTTGTTTCCTTCCTTGTGTTGGCATTTTTCATCAATTATCCTTTGAAGTGCTAAGTTTGTGGGAAGATATTGTGCAAATTCAGTTTTGTCATGGAATATCTAGGTTTCTCCATCTATAGTGGTTGAGAATTTTGCTGGGTATAGTCTGGGCTGGCATTTGTGTTCTCTTAGGGTCTGTATGATATCAGTGCAGAATCTTCTGGCTTTTGTAGTCTCTGGTGAAAAGTCTGGTGTAATTCTTATACGTTTGCTTTTATATGTTACTTGACCTTTTTCCCTTACTGCTTTTATTATTTTTTCTTTGTTTTGTGCATTTGATGTTTTGATTATTATGTGATGGAAGGTATTTCATTTTTGGTCTATTCTATTTGGCATTCTGTAGGCTTCTTGTATGTTTATGGGCATCTCGTTCTTTAGGTTAGGGAAGTTTTTCTCTATAATTTTGTTGAAGATATTTACTGGCCCTTTAAGTTGGGAATCTTCGCTCTCATCTATACCTATTTTCCTTAGGTTTGGTCTTCTCATTGTATCCTGAATTTCCTGGATGTTTTGGGTTAGGAGCTTTTTGCATTTTGTATTTTCTTTGACAGTTGTGTCAATGTTTTTCATGGTATCTTCTGCACCCAAGATTCTCTCTTCTATCCCTTGTATTCTGTTGATGATGGGATACTTGCATCTATGACTCCTGATCTCTTTCCTAAGTTTTCTATCTCCAGGGTAATCTCCCTTTGAGATTTCTTTAGTGTTTCTATTTCCATTTTTAGCTCCTGGATAGTTTTGTTTAATTATTTCACCTGTTTATTGTGTTTTCTTGCAATTCTTTAAGGGATTTTTGTGTTTCCTCTTTAAGGGCTTCTACCTGTTTACCTGTGTTCTCCTGTACTTCTTTAAGGGAGTTACTTATATCCTTCTTAAAATCCTTTATCATCATCATGAGAAGTGATTTTAATTCTGAATCCTGCTTTTCCAATGTGATGGGGTGTCCAGGGCTTGCTATGGTGGGAGAACTGGGTTCTGATGATGCCAAGTAACTTTGTTTTTTGTTGCTTATGTTCTTGCACTTGCCTTTTGCCATCTGGTTAACTCTAGCGTTACCTGCACTCACCGTGTCTGACTGGCATCTGTCTTTCCAGTTATCTTGCTTGTGTCAGAACTCTTCAGAGTCCAGATGTCTCTGTGATCCTGTGATCCTAAGCTCCTTGGTGGAAGAACTCCTGGGACTCAGGGCACCTCTGGGATCCTGAAATCCTGCTGCTCTGAGTGCAGTGGTTCCTCTAGGATCAGGATATGGTGTCTTCACAGGAGCAGACCAGCTAGGTGTTCACTGGTCTGAGTGGAGTGACTACTCTAAAATTATTCAGGGTATGGTGTCTGATGTTCTGTGTACAGTGGCTCCTCTAGGATGACTCAGTACTCCACAGGAGCATACCAGATAGTTGTCTGCCCCAGCCAAAAGGACCATGCACGGGACAGAAGATAAGTGGTATTCTGGAGGGGCAGGGTTTAGGTGACTGATGGTTCCTGAGAACCCCGCTCCCAGTTGTAACTCTGGGGCATAGAGTAGTGTGAGAGATAAAGTTCTTACCCACTGCTCTGCATGCAGTGGTTCCTCTAGGATGGCCCAGGATCTGGTGTCTCCACAGGAGCAGACCAGCTAGGTGTCTGCTCCAGCCAAAATGACCAGGCATGGGGCAGAAGGCCTCTAATTTTTTTCTTAGCCTGCTTATCATTTGTATAATGGAACACTGCACCCCTTCATGTTAAAAGTCTTGGAGAAATTAGGGATTCATGGAACATACCTAAACGTAATAAAAGCAATATATGTGAACCAACAGCAACACCAAATTAAATGGTGAGAAACTTGAAGCAATCTCACTAAAGTCAGGGACAAGACAAGGCTGCCTACTCTATCTATTGAATATAGTACTCGAAGTTCTACCTAGACCAATTAGACAACAAAAAGAGATCAAGGGGATATAAATTGGAAAGGCACAAATATGTATCACTATTTGTGGATGATAGTATACATAAGCAACTCCAGAAATTCTACTCAAGAACTCTTACAGCTGATAAACAACTTCAGCAAAGTGGTTGGATATAAAATTACCTCAAACAATTCGGTACTATTCTTTTCAGTGCCTAGTGCCACATACTTCTTCAGGGTCATCTACAGTGAACCTCCCTACTGTGGAACTCAGGCTTGGAGCAGCAACAAACAGCTTTTACCAAGTGACATTAGATCTCAAAATCTAGTCTGAAGCAAAGAAGGAAAAAGTGTTTTCTTTTCCCGCTAGAACAAACGTGATTCTCTGATATTTTCCCATCAACTAGAAGATCTTTCTAAGATTTCACAATTTTATAACTGGATCCAGTAAGTCATTGGCTGTTCCATCAATGGAACTCTAGATTTCTATTTTAGGTTACTTTGATTCCAGCTCTTCTCCATTCTCATATAAATCTCTCTGGATTAAAATTGAAAGAGTATAAGAATGTAATGAATCTGTTGCATTATTATAGTTTCTTTAAACTTTTTAGCAACTACAAAACAAAAGCTCTTCTATACATATCTCAAAAGAATAATAACCTTCAGTATTGGTAAATTAATTAGACCTGGGGAAATTATGTTAAGCAGAAAGTAAGATTTAATGGTTCTATGAAAGTTGAACTCACTTTCAGGACCTTAATAACAGAATGCAAGATACAAATTTGAAGTGCCTGTGTTTGCTTCAAAACCAACACCTCTTCTTTACAATCATGGGATATGGGTTATCTGGGGGTAGGAATAAGTTTATCTGAGCGATTCATCTAAAATCAAATGTTTGTTTATATCAGTGAAAATATGTGGGAATATCAGAAGGTACTGGGAAGCCACAGCTCATGATAATCCTAGAGAAATCTTACACTATAGACAGTTCCAATCAATTTCATATTTTTATCCACTTTTGTAACAAAAAATAGAGGGCAGCCTCAAAATTAATATGACAAGCAAGGAATGAAATAATTGGGCAAATATGGCATTAAATGTTCTTGATTTTCCATGTAGAAAATGTTAAAGCTAATTTTTAATATTTCTATCGCTATCCTGAGCCACCATTGTCTATT
Organism: Rhabdomys pumilio; assembly: GCA_030674055.1. Taxonomy (NCBI): domain Eukaryota; kingdom Metazoa; phylum Chordata; class Mammalia; order Rodentia; family Muridae; genus Rhabdomys; species Rhabdomys pumilio. Next base: position 55,067,142 of record JANHMN010000013.1, on the reverse strand, counting down.
TCTTTGTGACAGTTGGCTTTTCTAGCTCCTGTTTCAAGCCTCCTTTAACTCTTCCTGCTTTGCCATGATGCTCTTTAAACAGAGTTTAAAAGCCAATCATTGCTTATTCATCCAGCTGACAGAGATGTCAGAATCCCAAGAATAGCAGTATTCATATAATGGGACCATGGATCTAAAAAGGCTTTTTACAGAAGGAGAAAATTTATATGTTCACGTCTTATTTAGACCACTGCTGGATCTCAGGGCTCCCCTGTTGTTTCCTGCAATCTTGTGAGGTTAGATTCATGTGTAGTAAATGTTTTAGAAAGTCAGCTGGCCACTCCCTGGAGATTTCCTAATGGCTGTTTTATTTGTGGGGGTGTGGGTGGGGGTGAGAGAGACAACTGTCAATTCCATGTAACATGCTGGTTACTTAATTCAGTGCAGCTAACAGATCCAGGTTTGATTTTCTTGTTTTTATTTTTTTTCCTCATAGGAAAACCATCAAGCCTATCTTAAAGATATGCTCTACTATCTTAATAACAGATTAGCATGATAGATCTACCAGCCACCCTCCTTCCTGGATTGCAATCTGTATTTCAGTATGTATTGTACATCATGTATAAGTGTGAGCTTCCCTTTGTTAAGATAGATACAGAGGTTACTGTTGTAAAGTTTCTGTTTTTTTTGTTGTTGTTGTTTGTTTGTTTGTTTGTGTTTTTGAGCTGTTGCTGAAACACCATGTTTTCCAGTATCCACTATAATTCAGTATTCTTAAACACTAAATATGAGTGGTGACATCAATTACATACATCAGTGACAACATTAATCTAGCTATATCCTCCTCTGACAGCATAGACTATGTTATGGGCCTTCCCTGGTATCAGTGGCTGAGGTTATTTTCTTGCTGGCTTGTCTTGCCCTTCTAGGGCATGTTGAAGAGATTCTGCACTAAATTCTATAATCAGCTCCCTGAACTATCACCAGAAAACCCAGAGATCTTGAGAAGTGACAGGATCTATACATTAATGTTACTTCCATCTTTTGGGAACATAATATTGCATGTTTCTACCATTTTTTCAATTTATCTGTTTCATTAACAGTTCTATAGTAAAGAGTAGACACAACACAAAGAGTTAGCCAGATTCCTTATATCATACCAGAAGACACTCACAAAGGACTATGACCAATGACAAGGATAGCCAGCCTGACTTCAGTCTATGTCTATAGAGAGAATTTTGGTTTCTTTAAAAAAAGCCACAGAAATATTATGAGGATATGATCTCACTTTAAATCCCAGGTGTGGGAAATGGAGATGCTTTAGATTGTCCAGAGCAGCTGACTACGATTTGCCTCGTGCTCTAGCAGGGGTGTGATTTTGCCAGCAACAGATGGTTTCTGTGAGTGTGTGATATTTGAAATTTTGGAGACTTTTCAGAAAATATATAAATGCTAGAGTCCCAGTACAGTAGATATGCTGGTTAGCTGGATGGTGGTTGTATGCTGCTGGTTGTGGTTTGTTGTAGAAATCAGATATTCTGACTGCAAAGATCAAACTTGCCCCAAGGAACTCAATGTTCCTAATCAGCAGGAGTAATCTAACTACGTCACTGCTCTTTTTTTCTACCCCTGACTTTACTTGGTGATTTCTTTCCCCCACTCTCCTCTCTCCTTCTTTCTCTCCTATATAGTGTTAAGGGGTTGAAAGAAAAGAAGGAAAAGGGTGGAATAAATGTGGAAGAAGCCACAAAGTAGCCAATAATTTTTAGCCAGATTTTTATATTTTTTTATATTTTATATTTTCTTTCATAATTTCTATCCTCTTCTCAGAGCCATCAGAGGCAGAGTCTGTGGTTCACTGAATCTGTCAGAAATCTCTTTGTGTTTCACATTTCAAACCTTAAAGCAGCACATGAACTAAAGTATTAACCAATTCATTGGAATGTTGTGGTTTACGCCTTTGAAAAGTTCAAGGCACCTTGTATAAGAAATAGTTTTGTTCCCATCTTGTTTTTGTAGCAGGCCACCACCACACCCTCCTTTACTTTCATTCTCTTATTACCTTATCATAAGCACTTTCTTCCTCATACAGTGACCTAGAATGTCACTGCCCTGTGGCCTTTTGAGATGATGCTTGGAGAAGCTACAAACACCAGCTGGCTTGTCTCCTATTGCTGTACTGAAGGAAGTATGTTTGCATAGCTCACAGGCTAGCTGGTCAAGTAATTCAGCTCAGCTCCTATTCAATGTTGTTTCACCAACCTAAATATTCTGCAGGAAGGAAAGAGGGACAGAAAATAATGAATCTGGAATGTGAATGCCATGAGAAGTTGAAGAAAAGGAGGATCTAGCTGAAGCATCCAAAGATGTAGTTCCTTTTGGAAAAGCTCCTACAACTTCCAGAGAAAGGCTGTGATACTTCAAGCAGATACTAAATTCAGCAATGTTTTGATTTGCCAAGGATCTTTAAAAAGTCAATTAGAACTCAGGGTGGAGGTATATAATTGCAATCCCAGAAGTCTAGAGGATATGCTAGGAGATATGAGCTTGAGCTACACCGAGAATTTAAGGCTAGCCTGGGCTATAAGACTTCCCATTTTAAGCCCCCTTCCCAAAGAAAAGTAAATCAATGAGGCTACTCTATAGTTGTGTCAGCTAACCGTCAGAACAACTGCAGCTGACTACATAACAGTAGAATCCAGTTTTTTATTTGAATTATAGTATCCCTATGCTCAGTACTTGTGGCCAGTGTCTCTGAATGAGATGTTGCGTATATAAACTATTTCCTCCAGTGTTGCTCTAGAGAGTTTGCACAACTTCATTCAGATATAACTTCATAGAGTGCCCAGTATATCTTTTTCTGGAACTGTTTGCTTTGCTTACTATTGTAATAACTGCTACTCAGTCAGATTTTGTGATTATAGGGCATGTCAACAGAATGCTTTGTTTCCTCGGTGCTTACAAAAACAGGAAAGGTAAATGTGTTGATGTTATCATAACATCTTGTATTTTGTGTTAGACATTGTTCTAGATATATAAACACTACCTTTCTCATGACACAGCAGACCTTCAGGAGAAGCTGCATTAATACTCTTCATTTCAACAAATGAAGAGTCAGACCATGCAATTTAAAAGAGGGAGGGAATTTCAAATTCAGTTTTGTTTGACACCAAATTTAGCTCTTTGAACCATGCCCACATGTACTTACTTTGCAGACACACATGTACACAGGCAAGCACTTACAAGTCCATGTACATGAATACATGTGCATGCACACAGAAGCAGCACACACATCTGCACCACCCAATGTTACTCTGCTTTAAATAATGTCATCATCAATACTTTCAGGACCACAAATAAGGAGACTTAGAGGTGTGTTTTTTTTTCACATGATATCTGTAGATGTAGAATGAAGACACAGCATAAAACTTCAATCATTTGCTCAAACTTCTTGGTAGTGAGAATCTCTCCTGTGCCTGTCACAAACATTTGGAGAAGTTCAGTTTTCAAATTATAAAATGAGGGCACACAGGGAAGAAAGAAAATCTCCATTTCAAATTCCAAAATGTGAAGATGCAAAGAACCGAAGTGTGTGGTTGGACAAACCTTTCTTGTGAACAAATTAATGAAGGACCCTTCCACTGTAAGATGTCAGACCATAGCTCTCAGGAAAGGCTATTTGTGTAGTAGCAAAGCATTTTCAACAGATTCTGAGATCAGCATTTTTGATTTCTCAGAAGCTGGGAGAAAACACCACATGGTGACAGGGACTGCAGCTTTACAGACAATTCTAAATTATAACTCTGGGTGGATTTGGGTAAGTGCCTTGACTAGTGTTGATATTTCAATTGCCAGATGTAGAGTCACTGTCAGTTTTCAAATAATCACGATGTTGTGGAGAAAACAAATGAAAAGCTATGTAAATATTTTCGTATCCCAGTTTTCTATAAAGTTAGAGAATCATCAAACTCCTTTCATTGGGACTTAGAACTTCATCAGCTGTAAGCCATTTGGATGTAGAAAGAACAAAGCAGCTCCACCACAGGGTTAAAAGTCCACAGATATAGGCTGAAATCATTTATCAAGTGATGAAATCTTAATGTTATATCACACTCATTTCTCTGGTCTTTTCTATATCAATGACTATTGTTCACTTAAAAGTATGACCCTGCACATAGTATCTGCCTCCTCAACCATAGCATGTGTTAGTATACAATATAACTGTCACTGTCTAGAATTTAGAACTAAAATCTCTTTGCCTTTTATTGATAATAGCCTTTTTTCTTCACAAAGTATATACTGATTACAGTTTCCTCTCCTTCTACTCCTCATATTTCCTTCCCACCTTCTCTCCCATCCAGCTGTATCCAGTTTTTGTCTCTCAATAGAAAACAAACAGGTTTCTAAGGCATACTAATAAAATAAAGTAAAATAAAATAAGTTAAAATTAGTCTCACACATTACAATAGGAAAAAAGAAACAGAAGGAAAAGAGCCATTTGAGTTTGTTTCCCGTCTGTCTTCTACTGCTGGGCATGCAGTCTACCCTTATAAGTAGTTTGTTTCCCTAGTGAGACTCCCTTGGAGAAAACTATACTTTTATTTGCAAATGGTTATCAATTGGAGATAGCTTCTGGGTTAAGGATGGGGCATACATTCATTTCTTTCAACTCTGGGACCCCATAAGGCACAGGCCTCTTTATGTTGCCTTAGTCTCTGAGTTCATAGCTGCATTGATTGATTGATTGATTGATTGATTGATTGATTGATTGATTGTGTGTGTGTGTCTGTGTCTGTGTTCAATCATTTTCCTGTAAATATTGTGATTTTATTTATTTTTACAGCTGAATAATACTCCATTGTGTATATGTACCACTTTTTTTTTTTAAATCCATTCTTCTGTTGTGGGACATTGTGGTGATTTAAATACACTTGGCCAGGGAATGGCACTATTAGAAAGTGTGGCCTTGTTGATGTAGGTGTGTCCTTATTGGAGGAAGTATGTCACTGTGGCTGTGGGCTTTAGGACTCTTCTTAGCTGCCTGGAAACCAGTCTTTTCCTAGCTGCCTTCAGAAAAAGTGGTGGGACTCTCTGCTCCTCCAGGCCCACGTCTGCCTGGATGCTCTCATGATCTTCCCTTGATTATGATGAACTTAACCTTTGAACCTGTAGGCCAGCTCCAGTTTAATGTTGTTGCCTTGGTCGTGGTGTCTATTCACAGCAGAAAAACACTAACTAAGACATACATCTAGATTTTATTTCCAATTTCTGGCTATTGTGAAGAGAGCAGCAATAAACATGGTTTAGCAAATGTCTACATGGAAGAATGAAATGTATTTTAGACATATGCCCCAAAGTGAAATAGCTGGATCCTGAAGCAGATTGATTCCCACCTTTCTGAGGAACCACCACAATGATTTTCATTGTGTACAAGCTTGCCCTCCCGCATCACTGGGTTACTGTCCTACTTACTGTACACACTCTCCATCCTGAGCTGTCATTTGTTTTATTGATCTTAGCCTTTCTGATGAGTGTAAGATGAAATCTCAAAGTAGTTTTCCTTTGTATTTCCCTGATGACTAAGGGATTTTGAACATTTTTAAAAGTGTTTTTCAGCCATTAGAGTTTCCTCATTGGAAAATTATGTTTAGATTTATAGCCCACTTTTAATTAAGTTATTTGTTTTCTAGAGAGTTTTGTGAGTTACTTATATAATTTGGATATAATTCCTCTATCACAAATAAATTTAGTAAAAATCTTTTTTCTATTCTATAATTTGCCACTTTTTCAAAATAATGGTGGGGTTTTTAAGTTGTTGCTGTTGTTGTTTCTATTTTGACATACAGAAGCTTTTCAGTTTCATAAAGTCAGGTTTATTAATTGTTGATCTTAGTGCCTGTGCTAACTGTTTTCTGTTCAGAAAGTCTTTCTTTTCCTGTACAAATGCATTCAAGGTTATCCTCTACTTTCTCTTCTACAAGGTTCAATGTATCTGGTTTACGTTGAGGTCTTTGATCCATTTGAAGTTCAATTTGTGCAGGGTGATAGATCTGAGTCTATTTGCATTCTTTTACCTGTGGTCATCGAGTTTGACCAGCATTGTCTGTTGAAGATGATGCCTCCTACCCCACCCCAGTGAGTATTGTGTATTTCTGTATTCTTTATCAAAAATCTTGTGTTCATGGGTATGTGAGTTTATGTTTGGATCTCCAACTAAATTATGCTAATAAACATGCTTGTCTCTATGTCTCTGTAGGACAATTTGAGGTCAGGGATGGTAGTTCCTCCAGTAATTCTTTTATTACTTAAGAGTGCTTTAGAAAACCTGGAGGAATTTTTGTTGTTTGTTTGTTTGAAGCTGAAAATTATTCTTTCAGATATGTGAAGAATTGTTTTGGAATTTTGATTTGAATTGCTTAGAAGCAGTAGATTGATTTTCATAGGATGGTCACTTTTATTATGTTAATCTTACCTATCCATGATCATGGGAGATTTTTTATCATCTTCTATAAATTAAATGTCTTTCTTCAAAGACTTGAAGTTTTTATCATACAAGTATTTTACTGCTTGGTTAGAGTTACCCCAGGATATTTTATATTATTTAAAGCTATTGTGAAAGCTGTTGTTTCCCTTATTTCTTTCTCAGTTGTTTTGTCATTTCTGGTGAATTTCCTCAGTGTCTGTTCTTATATCTCTCTTTTGTCTCTAATTTCATTAATTTGGATTTTATTTTTATGTCTTTTAGTTAAATTTAGAGCAGAGCTTCTCAATCATTGATTTTTCTCAAAGAATCACCTCTGTTTTATTAATTCTTGTAGTTTTGTTTGTTTGTTTTTGTTTCTACTTTATAAATTTCTGGCCTAAGTTTGATTTTTTTCTCAGTCTTCCTTTTGGGTGTGATTTTTTTCATTTTTTTCTAGAGCTTTCAGGTATGCCATTTAGTTACTGGTATGAGATCTCTCCTGTTGTTTGTTTTGTTAGTTTATATCTAAGCACTTAATGCTATAAATTCGCTTTTTAGAATTGTCTTTATCATGTCTTAAAAGTTTGAATGGGTTGTGCATTAATTTTCATTCAGGTCTAGAAGATCTTTAAATTCTTTCTTACTTTCTGTCTTAATCCATCTTTCATTCAGTAGTTTCACGAGGTTGTAAGGTTCCTGTTGTTTCTGTTGCTGATATTCATCTTTAATAACAAATGATGGTCAGATAGGATATGTGCTATTATTTCAATTTTCTTGAGAGTTACTTTGTGTCTGAGCATGCATTCAGTTTTGGAGAAAGTTCCATGAGGTGCTGATAAGAAGGCATATTATTTTGTGTTTGGGAAAATGTTTTTCAAATATCAGTTCATTCAGTTTACAACCCCAATAACTCCAGCATTACTCTGTTACCTTTATTTTTTATGACCTGTCTATTGATGATAATGGGATATTGATGGCTCCCAAGATCAGTGTGTGAGAATCAATATTTTATTTAGGTATAGTAATGTTTCTTTTATAAACTTTGATGACCTTATGTTTGATGCATAGATGCTAAGAATTGCAATATTCTCTTGGTAGATTTTTTTTTCTCTAATGAGTATATAGTGACCTTCCCTATCTCTTCCGATTGGTTTTTGTTTCAAGTCTATTTTTTCAGATACTAAAATGGCTACATCAACTTCTTAGGGCCTTTGCTTGGCATATCTACTTTTATTGCCTTTTGCCCCAAGGTGATGTCTATCCTTAATGTGAAGAAGTGTTTTTTAGATGCAATAGAGGCCGGGCAGTGGTGGCACACGCCTTTAATCCCAGTACTTGGGAGGCAGAAGCAGGCAGATTTCTGAGTTTGAGGCCAGCCTGGTCTACAGAGTGAGTTCCAGAACAGCCAGGACTACACAGAGAAACCCTGTCTCAAAAAACCAAAGCCAACCAAACAAAAAAAGATGCAATAGAAGGACAGAACCTGTTTTTTTTTTTTTCCATTCATTCTGTAAGTTTGTGTCCTTTTGTTGGGGAATTGAACAGAATGATAATGAGAGATGTTAATGACTGGTGTTTGTTGATTCCTGTTATTTTGTTGGTGGTGGTATTGGTGTTGGTGTTGGTGGTGGTGTTGGTGGTGGTGTGTGTGTATGTGTAAGAAAAAGAGAGAGGAAGAGAGAGAGAGAGAGAGAGAGAGAGAGAGAGAGAGAGAGAGACATGTGTATATTTTCATCCTTTGATTTGGTGGCTTAGATTACTTATTTCTTATTTTTTCTTGACTGTGCTTAACTTCTTTAGCTAGGAATTTTCCTTCTATTGGCTTCTGTAGGGCTGGATTTCTAAATAGATACTGTTTCAATTTGATTTTATCATGGAATGTCTCATTTTCTCCAACTATTGTTATACATTTTGTTGAATATAGTAGTCTAGGCATCTGTGGTCTCTTACAATCTGCAGTACATATGCCCAGGCTCTTCTGACTTTTCAGAGTCTCCATTAACTAATCAGGTTTTATTTTAGCTCATCTGTTTCTATATGTTACTTTATATTTTTCTTTTGCAGTCTTATTATTAGTTCTGGGTTCTGCATATTTAGTGTTTTAATTATTATGTGTGAAGAGGAAGTTCTTTTCTGGTATAGTATATTTGTGTACTTCTTACACCTCAGTGGTAGTGAAATTTTAATCAAAAACATTTTCTGTGCCTTTGACCTGAGTTTCTTCTCCTCCCTCTAATTCTATTATTCTTAAATTTGGTATTTTCATAGTTTCCCAAACTCCCTTGATGTTTGTGGCAACATTTTTTTTAGATTTAACATTTTCTTTGAGAGAGGCATCCTCAAAGTGTGTTATCAATTTCTTCTAGTGTGTTATCAATGTCTCCTATTACCTGTCTCTTAAATTCTGTTGATCAGCCTTGCCTCTGAGGTTCCTGTTTGAGTTCCTAAATTTTTTATTTCCAGATTTCTCGCATTTGGGTTTTCTTTATTGATTCTATTTCTATTTTCAGGTATTGAAATGTTTTATTCATTTCCATCCACTGCATGCATTTTTGTGAACTTCCTTAAGTTTCCTCTTTAAGGGGCCTCTATCCCATTACAAAAGCTGTTTTAAGATATTTCTCTTGTAACTTCAGGCATGTTGTGATACCCAGGACTTGCTGTGGTAGGGTTGATAGGCTCTAGAGAAGACATATTACCCTAGTAGTTATTGATTGTTTTTAAATCTTGTGTCTAGGCTTCTGGATTTGGGAATGTTGTAATTCCAGGTACTAATATCTGGGCTTGCTGGGTAGATGTGTGTATTTTCTCTTAGTTTCTTTCTTTTTTTTTATGCAAACAGCAAGAGGTATCATCCTTAGTTTCTTTTGATTTCTCTAGTTTTTAAAATAATGGCATGGCTGTGTGATGTCTGCTAGGGAATTCTGTGATCCTTCTAGGTGTGGTCACAGGGGTTTCTGGGTAAAATGTGTTTGTATGTATTTGGAAGTGACACTTCAAAATAAGGATGCATGGTGGGTGAATTGGGGATCCACTTGAGAGACAATGGCTAGTCAGTCCACTGTTTGGCCACCTGGGAATGGGTGTGTGTGGAGAGAGAGAGACAGATAGAGAGAAAGAGAGAGAAGGGGAGAGAGAGAGAAGGAGAGAGAGAGAGAGAGAGAGAGAGAGAGAGAGAGAGAGAGAGAGAAGAGATTCTGCATAGTGGATGAGACTGGGGAATTGGATATGGAAGAGGGAGGGAGAGTGAAGATCTAAAGTTTGTCTACCTACTTCTCTGGTCTACTTCCTTCCCTGGCAAACTTGAATAGATTTCTAGACAATGTCTGCTGGGGTTGGGGGCTGGCATAACTGAATAAATGAGGAGGAAAGTTGGAGAAGATCTTCATGATGTGCTGGACGTGGAGGGAGGGATCAGGGGAGGCAGTAGCATGTGACAGTGTAGCATCTGGTATAGAATTAGAGGCGGAACTGAAAGACTGGATGTGGAGGGCAGGAACGAGAGGAGTATCTGAATCTTATCTACTTGTTTTTCTGTCAGAAGTGGACTGAGGTTCCCAGGGCCTGCCTGCTGGAGTTAGAGGCTGGAATAATGAGATTGGGAGGAAGAAAGTTTAGAGGGGAAGATCTGTATGATTCCCTGGAGATGGTGGCATACACGAAGGGATTGGCACAACAGGTGGACATTTACAGAGCTGATGATGAGGCTGAAGGAATAGATTTGGAGGAGAGAAGAAGGGATGAAGATCAAAGCATGATCTTTGTCAAGGAAAATTATATTTCCATTCATTTAAAAGTCAACCATAAAAGGTTTTCCACACCTGAAAGAATTGGGTAAGCAAAATATTCATTACTACTACTCCTAAACAAAAACTCAAAACCTTGAACAATTATATATTAAAGGGAAAATAGAGGCAAAAGACACCAGTTACAGAATTTTTAATACAAAAAACAGCAAGGGAGTATGTTTTAGATGGGGTTCTTGACATCCTGATACAGGAGAAACACCAGTGATTGCTGAGGCATACCAATAAAGGCCTAATCTCTCTAGCCCAGCTCCAGAAAGATATTGAATGAAACCTCCTCTATTGTGCAAAGATAGTGTTTCAGAAGGCTTAGAAAAAAGCCCAAATGGTCACTATGTCCAGAAGTAATGTGATCACCTTCACTTCTGCCTTCTGCCTTGTTTTCATCATGAAGAAGGATAATGGGGAATAATAATTAATACTTCTACCTTCTCTGAGATGTCAGTAAAAGTTTATATTGAGTTGAAAAAAAATTAATCTCTACCCAGCAGGAATGATGAACTGAGGATGAGCAGTAAACAGGTTCATATATACTGGCCTGGCAGTACTGATCTATGCCCCTCTCTTCTCCCTGATAAAGTATCTGTCAGACTAAGCTAGCTAAAGTGGAATTTTAAAAGCTCTAGAACTCCTTCATATGGTATTTAAAATCTGCAATAGCAAAGCCTTTCAAATTATGAATCAGAAATAAATTGAGTACAGGAAGCCAATCTACAAATAGATGACAACATTGAGACAATAGAAATGTTAGAATTATCTTTAAGAAAGGCAACACTATGAGAAATATATCTCATCAGAAAGTGTGAAAAAGAAATGGACACAGAAAGAGAACCAGAAGACCAGGAAACAATTGAAAGTCATAATAAAAATAGAATATATGGAGAGGAAACACATGAGAATGTTAAACCAAAAAATAAAATAGTCAAATTAAGAAGTTAGGGAATCCAACAGATTTTCAGCAAAAAAGCAAAATTTTAAAAAATGCAAGAAAGTGTAGAAACAATAAAACACAAATCAAGACAGCTTCAGTTAATCAAAAGTCAAGAGCCTCTATAGTATTCTATACTATGGACAAAATATGATTTGGTCATTGAGCTTTCCTCCATCATTACTTGTGAAAAACTATAGTACATTACAGTACTTACAGGACATTTATAAGATGCACTTTTATGTGCATGTATAATCATATTAGCATAACGGATTTTTTTAGGAACTAAATGTAGGTGAAATATTACGTCGTTTTGATAAATACTACTACATTTTCATTTAAAACCTGTCCACAGACATATTTTAAAACATAATTTATAAACATTTAGGAATGAATTATTCCTCATCCATTCGTTCACTCTGTGTAGATTGTATGAATACCTCACATACTTGTATATGTACAATGATACTTCAGTGTCTACCTGAGTTTACTCAGTGTTCCTGAATGTACTATGAAGGAACTATATTTTACATGTGGAGTTTTGCACAATATTGGTGATTTAGAATTAATAGCATCGTCTATCGCTCTTTGAGAAGTAGAAGGATAAACTAAAAATACTGATATTAATACTATTTCACTTGTTACATAAAAATATTAACACTTTAGCATATCTATTACTGAAGCCTTTGTTCAGTTCCTGTTTAGGTAGTCAATGTTGGTGAGACTTTATGTGTGTAAGTGCTGACACTACTAGAAGAACTGTGTCACAGCAAACTCCTTGACCCTCTGACTCTTAATATCTTTCCACCTGCTCTTTCGAAATGCTACTTAAGATTTTGTATTGAAAGTTGTTAAATTAGGCAGAGGGGAGACCCACAAAGCCTCAACCTTGTATAAAAGATAACATGCAATTAAGGAATCCTGAGACTGGGAGAGACAGTCTTTTCCAGGGAAAAGAGACTCAATTAGTTAGCAAATACCAACTGGTCATCCTTGAAAACATACATAGAAGTAAAAGTATACAGACTATGTACATTTATTTATGCATTTAAGAGTGTGTGCATGTGTGTGCGTGTGTGTCTGTGTGTGTAGCAACACTTAATACAAAAGAGGACATGAAGTTGAAAGAGGGCAAGGAGAGGTATATGGGAGGGTTTGGAAGAAGGAGCAGGAAGGAAGAGATGATGTAATTACATCATAATCTCAAAAAAAAGAAAAGAAATTATGTTTTAAAATGTTACCACCGTGTGGTAATAATCATGTATGCTGCATCCTTCTTTGCTCTGAAATTATTTCACACTTCAGTGGATCAATATTGCACCTCATCACAGAGAAGAAAGTGAGGCACCTTTTTTAATGATTTTTAACTTTTTAAAATTTTATATTTTATTTATTTACATTTCAGATGTTATCCCCTTTCCCCATTCCCCACTCCCCCATTAGCCCCCTATACCATCCCTCCTTCTCCTTTTTTGCTTTTATACCATTTCAATTACATGCAAGCAAGTATTAAGGTCAGCTCTAGATTGAGGAACTAGCAATACAATAGATGCAAATAGTCAAGGAAAGAGCAACACAATAAACCCGGATAGTCAAAGTACAAGCAGGACAATAAACACAGTTCCATAATCCCTCCTGTGATCACTATTTCTAAGGGCTTATCAGGATGACCAAAATATCTGGTCTACTTCCCTGTCCTAGTCCAGAGTCATTTTCATGGGGTACATTTTTTATATTGTATATATTAGCAGTATTTTGTGTTTACAGTAGAGGGAATTTTCTAGTTCTGGTCCTTGATATGACATACATGGACCTTTTTCTAGATCATTGACTTATGGATGGACTCAAGAAATGTTTCCTTTGTTGTTTATTGAAGAGTATTATGAAGATTCTTTTATGCTGTTCATCAAAGTATTTATGGAAACCTGTTTGATGGCCAATCTTGATAATTAAATCCAAAATTAAGAATCAGTTTGTATTTCCAAAATATTTTGCACAAAATGCTAGATAAACTATTAAATATTTTACAGGAGTGGGCTGGCTAAGGTAGAAACATTTCCATAGTTCTTTATGACATTTATATTTTGATTATATAATGTTAAGTGCTGATTTTCTAAAGTCTAGGGACTCTGTTTGTAGACTTCTACAGATTCAGCTCTGTTATCTCCAAGAAAAAAACCCACTATCACAGAGTGGCTGTAAAAAAAGGTAAAAGTCAAATGACCACGCGAAACAAAACTAAGAACAAGATTGTATAATTACTCCGATAAAGTACACAGAATAAAGTTAGCAGGAAATAAAGAGGCCACTGTATATGATTAAAGCAGACAACTAAACAGAAAAACAGCAATTGTAAATATATATGTATTGAATGTTGGGCTTCCCAGTTTTATCAGACACTAATGAACAAAGAACAGACAGAGTTCATGATATTATAACAATGAGTAATTTCAACATTCTACTGTCATCAATGGTTAGGTCACCCAGACTAAAAATCAATGAAATAACCTTAGCATTAATCTCTAGGTCAAATAAATAAATAAAGAAATAAATAAATAGACATTTACAGATTGTTCCATCTAACAGCAGTGATATATGAAATATATGAAAATCTGGAGGTGTGGAATGATGAGTGGGCACTTGAGAGACCTCCATCTGGTTCCAGCATTTTGTAAAGTTCCTATGTCTTCCCAATTTTTTAATTTTCTTACCCAAATGTTTGTTCCTGAGTAGGCTTCTAATCTCTGTCATTTTCCCCCTAAGAACAAAGTGACTCCTTTTAGGGAGTCCATCCCTGTTTTCCCTCCCTACCATATCCTTCTAACTTTTCTTCACTATCATGAAATTAATGCCCAGTTTTAATGGATTTTGTAGGCTTTGATTTTTCAAAGCCTTCTTTGAATAAGGGTTCTTAAATGCTTTAACCTCCCTTCTAGCCCACTACCCACCATACCAGAGGTAGTAGAAAAGAAAGAACAAAAGAGAATATGGACCTGTTTAGAAATAGTTCTTTGGAGCAAATCCAAAATGTGTTATTAGAATATCAGTAGTTCAATTCACATGAATAGCAAGTGCAGGCCAAACCAGAAGAGACCAAGAGGCTCTACCAATTGCCTTGAATCTGTAAAAGTGACAAGAAGCCACCAGAACACCCCCCAGAAGTTCTTTAGTATATTTCTATTTATAAAGTCATGGCAAACGATGACCAGAAAAAATGGCAAGGCAAACCATACAACATTGGTCAGTGAAGACCAGTGTCAGCAAAATCCAACCATGTCCAGCAAAGAGTTGCAAGGTGAACCAATACCACACAATGTCATCCACTATCTGTTGGGTTGTATTTATCTTCTTTCCAAACATCATGTGTTCTCTCAAGCGTCTGTTCTAGGAAAATATCACATGCCTTTTCTCAGGCTGCTTCCAGGAAAACACCAACAAAACATCCCCCCACATGTCTGCTTCAGAAAAAAAAATTACATGACACAAGTGAATTACCAAAGAAACCAGATATTTCCACTTCAGAACTTACTTCACGTATTATAAAACTTATAGCCACTTGAATTACTCTTTCTGATCACATATGGCGGCAACTATTGATCTTCTTTCTAAACCTCTCCAGCCTCTGGTTTGTACATCTCATTCAACCTCCTGCTTTCCTTTGTATAGTTGATTATAGCTGATTACATATCTGAGTAGAGAGTTTGTGTCCCCAGAAAAAGGAGGAAGTGTTCTCTGTATTTTATTCCTACTGGCAATGCTCACAAACTCCAAAAAGAAGGTCAAATAGATTAATTACTGAAATAAATAAAGGAATTCATATGGGAGAATTAGCAATGTAATTAGAAAGATATTATTTTGCATTTTTCCCGAGGCAGTCATTTACTCCATTTATGGGAATTTTCAGAAGGAATTTAGGGTCTTCCTAAGAATATTTTGAGTGAAGTGTAACCAAAATCCTGCCATCAGCTAAGACTATATTTCATGTTACAAGGCACAATGGGTTTTGTGATCTGTTTGAGGGCACAGCACAGCACCACACAGCACAGTGCAGCTGCCTAACACTTTATGGGACCATTTTATACAGCAGGGTTCCTCATTTTCAAAGAGCCTCATTAAAAATCTTATTAAACTATTAAGTGTCTACAAGGTGATTTTGTAGCTGTAATTACAAGTGTTCATTTAGGCAAGAGCTATTTGCACCTTCACATGGCAGACTTTGCCTTTTTCTTCCTTCCAAATGTAATTGCCTAAGTTTCAACTTCTTCCTTTTGAGAAAAAATATTTAAAAGACTTCATAATAATGTTTTCCAAAAGTGAAAAAAAAAAAAGATCTGACTTATTCAAGGGATAACTATGCCTTAAGTTAGACTCCTAGAACATGTTGCCTATTCTTTCTGCTACTAGTCTCTGGAGCCTTCCTGAGGACCCTTTGTGTTTTTTGGGATAGGTATTTTCTGAAATGTTTTAAGTCTGTTGGAATTTTGCTGACATCTATGCTGACTCGATAGCAAGAGCTGAAGGCAAATGAAGGAACATTCAAAATGCAGACTAACTGGATATTCCTCCCAGTCTGGCCACATGGAGAAAAACTTCAATTCTATTTTAAGCAAACTTCTGCGTTAGGCTCTTTCACTTGCTCTTCTTTTCCCTAGATGCTCTTCTCCTAGATGGCTGGATGGTCTACATCCATATTTCATCCTGATATCTACTAGGAAGTAAATTTATCACCGGGGGTTTCCTGACTACCCAAAATAAGTTATCCTTTTACTTTCCACCCACGTCTACTTCCAGAGTCAAGGACTTCCTTCTGTTCAAGCTGCTTAATTTTCCACTGCAGTTCTTTCAGCACTCAGCATGGTATATAGGTATTTCTTTTATTCTCTGTCAGTATTTATCTACAAAAAGACACATTCTAAAAGAACAGGGCCTTTGTTTTTCAATTGTCGTTTTCTACAAGTTTAGAGCAGTGCCTGATATACAGTGGACATGAAAACAAGTATTGAATTTAAAGATATCATTTAAAATAATAAAATAATATTATTTTAAATATTTATATTCATTATAAGCCAAGGGGTGTTGAATTGCATGTGTATATGTCCACCTCCTGAATGTCTGGTGCCCATAGATGTCAGCAGAAGGCCTGGTCATGTGGGTGACGAGAAAGGGACCAGGTTCCTCAGCAAGAGCATCAAGTGAGTGTTCTACGTTACTAAACCATGTTTCCAACTGCAAGAATAATATATTAACGAGGAGATAAAGCCTTACAACAATATAGTGTAGCATTCTCCTTTTAGAAAGGGAGAAACTGAAGGTGGGTTAGTGGTGCAAACTTCAAGGAAATCATGTGGTCATTACTAAGTCTAGGATGCCACTGTACTGTAGGATTTCCAGAGCATGTCTGGTACTTTATTTGAGGAACTGTCCCACATTTTAAGTGTTTCCATGAGGAGAACTAAAAAGAAAACCAACAAAACTCTCTTTTGAATGTCCAGGATCAAGAAGAATTTGAGGGGTTTTGATTACTGTCAAAGCATAGAGCAAGTTCCATGTTATTGAGGACCAGAGGTAAACTTGTATCTTTTCTGTGTGTTTAACATATACATTGTTGTGGCAACCGAAGCAATTGAGCAAGCAGGAAACACACTGAGAAGTCAATATTCCTCACTGCTTAATAATAAAGTATCATTTTGTCAAATGGAATGCCACAGCATGGTGGCAGCTGATGCCGTTAGTTCTTGGTAGTGGCATTCTGTGCAGTGCAAACCCACATAATGCATAGTGAACAGCTCCTTTTGTAGTCCTTCCTAACAATATATCTAAAAAGCTTTTTTAGAAAACATTCAACAGACCCCCCTCAAAGGCAAACCCCTATGTTATTTAGTCTCATTTTAATGTGTCTTCTTTACCTTAGTACTGGCATCCATCTAAACCTAACTTTAGTCCCTGCCCCAAGGGTGCTGTGCCATATTGATGCTAGAGTCCAGTGTATACTTTGTGCACCCTATGACTCCTCTATACCACTATCAAGTCCCTTTCTTTGTCACCCATTACCTGCTTTTTCTCTTCTCACCAACTCACGAATTTAGTTCCGTGTTCTTGACCCATACGTGCTCAAACCTGATGGAACGTTTCCTCAAAGGAACACACACTCACTGCTCTTTATTCTTTTGTCTTTTGCCCATACATTCTGCAGGGATCATCTTCCTGGTAAAATCCCCACCCTGCTTATGTGGGAATATGCTTTTACTTTCAAGTCTTTGTCTACCATACATGATGGGGGAAAGTTAGAGTGAAATGAAAGCACAGTTACCCTTCTCCAACAGAGTCTCCAACTCCTTGAATGAGAAGCTGCACATCTCTTAGTCGGTGACAGTTGTCAACTAAAGATCTAGTAGTAGAAACATGAACATTTGTGTTTATTTCAGATTTAAACGTTTCATACTAATTCCCAACAGAATACTTTTTAAAAAGTGATTTAACCCAACAGACTAAATATCTCAACATTCAAAGGACTCTGTAAAATAATAAAGTCTTCTCCCTTTACAGAAAGAGAAACTGAAGGTTAGTTTGGTGGTGAGACCTTCAGGGAAACCATATACTCATTCCTAAGGCTCAGCCGACACCTGCTCTCAAACTTCAAGAGCAGGTCTTCTACTTCATCTGTTGTACAGTCTAAATTTGCATAGTACAGTTGTTCCGCACAAGGTACAAAGATGGTTGCTGCCATTGTATCCCTCTGAAGATTCCAGATTCATCCAGAATGGGATTTCTTGAGAACTTTTATCCAATTCTTCTTAACATTGGAGCAGATGTTGTTATCATTATGTGGAAGAAAATGGTTACTAATCATGAACATTACAAAAAGAATTGAATGTATTTTGTCTCTCAAATCAACACGTGTGACACTCTTCTACTCAAAATGCACACGGCTCTGCCCATGGCTTGATCCTTTTGCTTACAGAGCCCTACAAGTACATGTGTATAATAGGAAGAGCCACAAAAGCCGGTTAAAATTCTCTGTGATCTCTGAATTCACAGTTTTCCCCCAAACCATCAGCACATATGGGAATTGTTTAGAGAAACACATGCCTTGTTTATACCCATTTATAAGGAGAGAAAGAAATTTATGTGTACCTGAAGTGTGAGCTGTTTATAACAGGAACATTTATTCTTTATCATAATTGGCTTCTTGGAAATAGTCTAGCAAGCTTTTACTCCAAACTTTAGAAATGTCATCTTTGCTCAAATGGAATCTGTAAACATGACACAACAGAAGCATATCCCCAGTGTTTAAGCTCAGCTTGCCTAACGAAATTATCAGCTACAGTCAACACAAAGTATGAACATTATTCAAACAAAACCATGTTTCCTCTGGAGAGGGAGGGTATCATGCAGCATGTACGGTGATAGTGTGAGGTTTACTCTAAAACTGGCGTAGACTAAGGGGCCTGGAATTAGATACCTAGGAGAGCTCCTGCCAGTCCTCATGATTAAGTTATCATAAGGGCCACATCATCACTTGCTCCTCTGACTCTTTACAGAATGAGAAAGTGAGGAATGGATGTGCTACAAGGAAATGTGCTGAAAGGAAAGAATGAAGGAGAAAGAGACAAGGGGAATGAAGAGAAAAGAGAGAAGAGGGAAAAGGGAAAGAAGGAAGGAAGGGACGGAGGGAAAGGAGGGAGTAAGAAAAGAACTAAGGTAGCTAGTGTAGAAGCCCTAATTAAACTCAGTACATCACAAAGCAAAACAAACACAAAACAAAAGACCCAAAAATGGCATGGGAACTTGGTGGGAGGAGGGTTTTTTTTTTTTTTTGTTTTGTTTTGTTTTGTTTTGTTTTTAGAATGGAAAGTGAATAAAGACAGTTATGAGGATGTATAAGGCTAACAATTGTCAAATTAATTTTATAAAGAACTCAATTTTAAAATATTTTTTATTTTATAAAAGATAATTTTATAAAAAGAAGGCAAGAAGAAAGGGAGGGAGGCAAGGAAGGATAGTAGAAGAAAGTGGAAGAAGGAGGAAGGGAGGCATAAATATATCTTACTCCAAGTATCAACGATTCATTACACATCTGTGAAGAACTTGAAGTTCAGTGGTTCTCTCTAGGAGCCCCAGTGGGAGCTCAAGTCATGTGGACTTCTGATCATGCCCTTTTCTCTTACTTGATGTTTCTTTCAAGATTTTGCATCATGGACACAAGCATAGGTAGTTGGGGTTTTATGTGAACCTTAAAAATGTAGACTAGCAGGAGTTAAGGAAACATCTCAGTGCTTATTGCACAAATCTGAGGACCTGAGTTCAGTTCCATAACACCCACATGAAAAGTTGGTTGTCATAGTGAACGTTTGTAATCTCAGAGGTAGGGAGGCAGAGACAGAAAGATCCCTGAGGCATTGGTGACTAGCCAGCCTACCCCAATCAGTCAGTTCCAAGTTCTGATGACAGATGATGTCGCTTTACAAGCAGGACAGCCCGAGGAGAAAAATTATTGAGCTTGTCCTCTGGCCTCTACACACATGTACACCTGCATACACTTCACTGGTACACATGTATACATACATACATACATACATACACACAAATATACACATATGTACACATACATACACAAACACACAGAGAGGGCTTCTGATAAAAGGGGTGTTGAGAGTGGTGAAACAAATCACTCAAAGTCAAATCGTGGGTCCAAGCTGGCAGCCTATGTTCTACTTGAGAAAGCTTTCCAGATTGCTTTTTCTCTGTTCTGCCTTTTCTGGAGATCTCCAGACAGCTCTCACTCTATTTTCTGCTCAAGACACTTCTGTAAGCAGTTCTCTCTTGCTATTCTAAAAATTTCTCTGGTTAGATTATATCTGTAGAGCATAAGGCCAATTTTTTATTTTATATATCAAATCAGTCATTTACTCCTGGTTCCCTTTTGGTTATCCTATGAATCAGCATCGTGTGACCCCGTTTTTTTTAACATTGCAAAAGAATTTAGAGGTCTGTCTGCCTCTGTTAAGCAGACAATAAGCTAGCTGGGTGGGACCCCACCCTGAAATCATCATCTCTGCTATGCCTAAACCCAATCTTGCTCTGGTTCTAGCCCAACCCTGAATTCAGGAATCTGCCTGCCCTTGTAAGCATAAACAAAAAGCTTACCTGGGTGGAATCTCCTGCAATCACCACTCCCTAAATCTCCTCATTCCCTTCCTTAGCATTTTTTTTTGACAAGTTGGCTCACAGAGCAGCTGCTTTGTACTTTTAGATTTATGAAGCCTTCATATAATTCATATTGTATCCTTATATTTTGCACAGTTATATGTTTGTGAGCTCATATTTTTTGAGTTCTTTTTTACTGCTTTAAGGACTGTCCTGAAGATTCCAATGTTTACCATTTTGCTGACACATTAGCCACACTTTCATCTCCTGAACTTGTGTGCTGTCTCTGATTGTCATGAAGACATTAATGTTAATGGAGAGGACATTCCTCAAGGGAGAAATGTGGAAATATGTACATTATTATACAACAAGCCTTCTACCCATAGCCATCTACCCATCAACAATCGTGAAAGCTCATGCCTGCTAGCCTTGTGCCAGGGGCAGAACAAAGCAGGACCTGGCGCACACATGTACACATACACACACACCGCATAGGCATGAACCCACATACACACACACATACACACATGATACACATAAACTATTATGTTACATGCTAAATATGGCTGCGCTGTTCAGATATTGTATGTCATCCAAGTACTTTGCATATGGTTACCCCACGCACCTCTCCAGTACTTCCATGCTTCTTCCTAAGGATTTGGGGACAAAGAATGATGTCATCTACCCAGAGTCACACGGACAGCACCAGGAACAAATTGTTCAGCTCTCAGGCCAGACAGTTGTCACAAAAGATAGGCAAATAAATAACGTTGAAATATTGAAATAATGTTAGATAGTGAATAATTGGAAAGAGGGAAAGGGACCTTCAGAATTCTAAGCAAGGAAGGGAAAGGGAACTTCCTATTATGGAAAAACAAAACTAGTCATCTTATTTGTATCCATAACTAGTCTCTCTGCTGTGGATGGAGAAAAATAAAACAGCATCTTATCTGTCTATATTTAAAACTTTGTTAGTTTGGAGGGTCATACATCAGATGGTCACAGTTCTGTGTCACTGGGGGTAATAATGCAATCACAGTCCTAGTAATGAGCAGAATCCAGTTTTAGTTTTTTTGTTTTTTTTTTTTTTAATTCTTGGGTATTTCTTGGACATTCTGTTTTTATTCCTGTTTTCTTCAAGATACTCATCTGGAAGACAGCCCATGTCTCATGAGAATACAGATCTATAGGACAAAGAATCCAGTTCTAATCCTAATTGGATGACCTTGAACTGTCTGGTACCGTGAACCTTATTTTTGGTATATGTACACATTGGGGACTAACACTTTCCCATTAGGTTGCTGTTGAAAATGTTGAGTGGGCATTGTTTTCCTTTTTTAAGTTTGGAGTGATCAGAACATTTAAGTGTCATCACTAAATTGAGAATGCACAGACTTACTGGTCATTTCTGTCAGTGAAAGAACTTCCACTCAGTCTTCAGAAGCAACGGCTCTGTTAAGCTCATCACATGTGTGCCGTCAGCAATTGCAACATCAAGTTTCTGATCTAAAATCCATATGGAACCTAGTGATATTTATTATCAGCCAACATACTAGTTGATGTAATATAGTTTTTTCTTATATGTGGGTTGAGTTATGTTATTCAATCTGTTTGTTCCTTGAAGAAATATTTATAAGTATGTCTGCGCATCTGTCTGTTTCCTTCTTGAATCAAAGCCACTTCCCTTTGGCTTACACAAACATTAGTATAACTATACCTAACCTGGAAGTGTTCTTCCATACATCCTGGGTATAAATCATCTCCGTGGATTTCTTGGTTCAGGTTTTCATTTTTCTGATTGTTCCCTTACCTCCCAGGCTTCATTCTCATCTAGCCCTCAGAGCTGATATGTTTAGAAATCCATCATTCTTAGTAGAATGTTTGGTACCATTTTTTCACTAATACTTCCTACCTGGTTTATATCTTCAGTGATACATAGTTTTTATATTCCCTGATTTTATCTGTACAGATTTTAATTCTAATTGGATACAATCATCTGCTTTTCTCAGGGTTTCCTTTTTTAACATCATCAAAACATGCCCCCAGAAAATGTGGTCTTGAAAGCTACTCTGCTAATACAAACTTCTATCCTCCCACACAAAGCATTTATTATCCCAGCCAGCAACTTTGCACAACTCAGGGGAACACAAAGCATCCTGATTTGGGTTGTCACATTTCCACATGCTCGAGATAGGAAGTTTACCATGGTGTCAGTCTATGATCCTAGTCTGCCCGCCATGGAGCCAGCAATTTCAAAACAGATTTGATGAAACTAACATGGTCACAAGAAATGTGCATAAAGGAGAGAGATTTGGTCCAACTTCAGTGTGCAGGGTTAGACAAATGTCAGTAATGATTTCTAGACATAAAGCTGAATGGAAGCTTAAAACATGTATTTGTCCAGGGAAAAAGGGAGACCCAGGGAAGTCTGGGTATTGGAGCTCAAGATACCATGCGTGTCTCCACAATCCAAGGTGTGAAACTCTTAGCCAGGGAACTAGAAAGGGCAAACAGAGGGAAAGTGGTTGCACAGTCTGAGGCTTTAGTAAATAGAGTTCTAAAACAATGACTTTTCCTGACATCGTGCATTGCATTGATCTTCCTATTACTGTAGGCCTGGTGAGAGGTGGGGTTATCGAAATAGGCTGAACAACACTAGGATGAAATGGGGTTGGTATAGCTCTCTTCTTGTCTCTAAATGAGGGATTTGCTTCTATGGAATATCTGTCTGTCTGTCTGTCTATCTGTCTGAATATCTGTCTATCTATCTATCTATGTATCTATCTATCCATCATCTATCTGTCTGTCTATCTATCTATCTATCCATCCATCCATCCATCCATCCATCCATCTATCTATCTATCTATCTATCTATCTATCTATCTATCTATCTATCTATCTATCCATCCATCCATCCATCCATCCATCCATCCATCCATCTATCTATCTATCTATCTATCTATCTATCTATCTATCATATATTATCTGTCTTTATTTTGTTCTTCAGGTATATCCCTAGACCCATTTTACTCTGTATGCCTACCTCTCCTAGGAAAGGTAATTTAAGTCTTCTGCATCTTGCTATTTTTTCTTCACAAAGATAAAAGCCTCTGGGATTATTTACACCAAGGATGTGGCCACTGGCATGGCCTTTCCTTTCTATATACTATCTAGTTTTTCTGCTGTTCTCTTTCAATCCAATAAAAATCCATGTGATTTTTTTTCCTACCCTGGGAGACAGAGACGGTTCTCGAACTTAGGCCACCCAGTTTCCTTACAGGGCTCCTGTGATGGTCAACCCTGACATACACTCTGATTTCTTTGTAGAATCTGCTCTGCCTGACTAGAGGGTACTCTAATGTACTGTATCTTCTCTCTCACATGGGAGTTTCTCCATAATTTATAGAACATTATCGACTTTTACATTTTGTAACACAGGGGAATCAAATTTAATGCTTGGATGTTTCCAGTCAACCAGAATGAAAATTAACTTTGCAATTAAAATCCTGCTTTGACACTTGAATGAGTTCCCACTGCTAAGAATGCCTTTGAAAAGAGAGCTAACTCATCATGATTGATGGGAGGGAGGGGCTTCCTAGCAAGTTACTTCAGACAGAAGTTAATGAAGACCATCTCTGATCAAGGGTCACAGTGAGTTGGTAATTGAGGCAATCAGATGCTGCGAAGAGGTGAGCTGCGAACAAATTAACTCCTGGATGACAGCAGGGGAAAGTGTGTGGTCTCAATATTTATACCGAGCATCCATGCTTTCTTTCTTAAAACAGAAGAAACTGTCATCACGGGATGAAATTGGATTTAAGAGCAGGCTACCATGTGTACACAATTTTCTGAACTAAGTATTTTTCAAAGAAAAATTAGAGAAAAATACAGCCAAGCTATCTTTATAAATTCCCTCTCTCTCTCTCTCTCTCTCTCTCTCTCTCTCTCTCTCTCTCTCTCTCTGCATTACTTTCTTTTTTCCTATTATGATACCTTTTGGGGAGAACTAAGTGTCCAGTGGGATGATTACTCATATAAGGGAGATTGCACCCTACACACAAGGCCCTCCTATGGTCTTTTTTGACTTAACATAGATTAGTCCTTCCTTCCTTCCTTCCTTCCTTCCTTCCTTCCTTCCTTCCTTCCTTCCTTATTTTTCTTGTTTCTTAGGAAACATATTCCTTACATTCAGAGCTAGAAAGAGTATTTAGTAGTGACATTTTGATGGCATTTTAAATAATGGGAATTGCAGAATAGGTCTGTTTTATTAAGTGATAACTGTAATTTGGAAGTAGGTAAATACAAATATCAGGCCTTAAATCGTCTGATAACTCAGCTGACAGAGCAGTGTGGAAGTACACACAGACGTTCCATAAATGAGTTTGGAATAATAGCTCAAGTCATTCTCTTCTCTTCCAAAGGCCTAGAGGAATGTAAACCATCCCTGGCTTCTTAAGGCACCTTCAGATTCTCCACAGGTATTTCTGTAACTCACGACTCTGCTATATCAATCCTTTTGCACATTAATTATGACCATTTCTGTGGGATAAGAAAGAATGGTGTGTCATCCCTACTTAGCAACCACGAGTTCATTTTAATCTTGAATGCAACTCTTGCCATTGTATAAGACTACACATGTGAAAATGCTAAGATGGGATGTTCAGTGCCTTGCTTGAGGTGAGGTGACCTGCTTGGGTGCAGACTCAGTTCTGACGACTGTGTGATCCTCCACAAGCCTCAGCATCTATAACTCAGTGTTTCACCAGCTTTTTCTAATTAGTTTAGGATTGTTTCTGTGATTACATTAAACGCCTTGAGAGTAGCTGGGTGTTTCTTTCTTTTAGTTTCATGGCCTCTGTCCTCTGTTCACACCTTGCAATGAGTGAGTGTGTTACACATCCTTACAAAATTGTTTTCTTTGGAGAAAAAGGGATGCAGTTCAAGTCTCGATGTATCCCTCTTATGTGGGACATGCTCATAGTTCCTGAGGTGGGACATCTCTGGACATCTTTGGGTGGCACTATTCTCAGTTCTTACCCTGAACAGCAAAGCAATTCAAATGTACACATACTCTGAGTATCAAGAACAAACAACGAAAATGGCACAGTTAAAAATATATCAGCCTCCTTTGTGAAGGCAGCAGCACTTTCCAACATGAACTCCACTCCCTCTCTGGAGCGACTCACTGAATTAACAGGTTTCTCTATTTCTAAAGGCTTTAGTACCACAGAGGACCGAGGATAGGATTTATGGAATGTGCTTCACATCATCATCATCATCATCATCATCATCATCATCATCATCATCATCATCATCTTTATTTATTTATTTATATATTTACTTTACATCCCGATTACATCCCTTTTGTACCACAGAGGACCGAAGATAAGCTTTATGGAATGTAATTCACATTATTACTTTTCTTTCTCTCTCTCTCTCTCTCTCCCTCTCCCTCTCCCTCCCTCCCTCCCTCCTTCCCTCTCTCTCTCTCTTTCTTCCTCTCTTTCTTTTTTCTTTCTTTCTTTGTTTTCTTTATTATTTTAATATTTATTTATTTATTTATTTATTTATTTATTACACTTGAGGTTTTATTCCCCCCTGCCCACCCTCCAGCTGTTCCATATCTCATACCTCCAACTCACTCCCTGTCTCCACGAGGCTGTCCCCACCCCCACCCCTGACCCCCGCTCCACCTGACCTCTAAACTCCCTGGGTCCTCCAATCTATTAAGGATTCAGTGCATCATCTCTGACTGAACACAGACCCTGCAGCACTCTGCTGAATATGTGTTGGGGGCCTCTTATCAGCTGGTGAATGCTGCCTTTTTGGTGGTCCAGTGTTTGAGAGATTTTAGGGATCCAGGTTAATTGAGACTGCTGGTCCTCCTACAGGGTCTTTCTCCTCCTCAGCTTTTTTCAGCCTTTCCCTAATTCAACCACAGGAATCAGCAGCTTCTGTCCGTGGGTTGGGTGCACATATCTGCATCTGACTCTTTCAGCTGCTTGTTGGGTCTTCTGGAGGGTAGTCATGATAGGTCCCTTTTTAAGAGCGCTCCATAGCCTCAGTAATAGTGTCAGGCCTTGAGGCCTTCCCTTGAGCTGGATCCCACTTTAGGCCTGTCACTGGACCTGCTTTTCCTCGGGCTCCTCTCCATTTTCATCCCTGTAGTTCTTTCAAACAGGAACAATTATTGGTCATACTTTTGACTATGGGATGGCAACCTTCTCTCTCATTTGATGCCCTGTCTTCCTGCTGGAGGTTCCCTCTCCCTCCTGTTGAACATTTTATCTAAGGTCCCATCCTTTGAGTCCTGAGAATCTCTCACCTCCAGGTCTCTGGTGCATTTTGGAGAGCCCCCAACCTCCTACCTCACTAGGTTGCCTATTACCATTCTTTCTGCTGGCCTTCAGGTTTCAGTTCTTTTCCCTCACCCAATACCAGATTAGATTCCCCTCTGCCCTGCCCACAACTCAACCACCATTCACTTTCCCTCCCAGGTCCCTCCCTCCTTCCCTCCCTCCCTCCCTCCTCCCCTCCCTCCCTCCCTCCTTCCTCCCCTCCCTCCCTCCCTCCCTCCCTCCCTCCCTCCTTCCCTCTTTCCCTCCCTCCCTCCTTCCCTCCCTCCCTCCTTCCCTTCCTCCCTCCTGGTGATTGCTTTCTTCTCCACCCCTGCCTCACAGTGGGACTGAGGTGTCCTCACTTAGGCCCTTCAACTTGGGTATTCTGTACTTTATTTATTTATTTATTTATTTATTTATTTATTTATTTATTTTTTGGCTATCATCCACTTATTAGTGAGTACATACCATGCATGTCCTTTTGGGTCTGAGTTACCTCACTTAGGATGATATTTTCTAGTTCTATCCATTTGCCTGAAAAAGTGAGAATGTCCTTGTTCTTAATAGCTGAGTAGTATTACATTGTGTAAATGAACCAAATTGTCTGTATCCATTCTTCTGTAATGAGATATCTGGGTTGTTTCCAGCTTCTGGCTATCATAAATAGGACCGCTATGAACATAGTGGAACATGTGCCTCTGTGGCAAGGTGGGGCATCTTTTGGGTATATTCCCAAGAATTTGTTGGGTCTTCAGGTAGCTCTATTTCCAATTTTTCTGGAGAACCTCCAGATTGATTTCCAGAGTGATTGTACCAGTTTGCAATCCCACCAGCAATGGAGGAGTGTTCCTTTTTCTCCACATTCTCACCAGCATCTGCTATCACCTGCGTTTTTGATCTTAGCTATTCTGACAGGTATAGGGTGGACTCTCAGGGTCCTTTTCATTTGTGTTTCTCTGATCACTATGAACTTTGAACATTTCCTTAGGTGCTGCTTTTTAGCCATTCGAGATTCTTCTGTTGTGAATTCTCGGTTTAGTTCTATACCCCATTTATTGACTGGGTTGTTTGTTTTTTTTTTTTGGGTGGTTAGCTTTTTGAGTGCTTTATATATTTTGGATTTAGCCCTCTATTGGATATGGGGTTAGTGAAGATTTATTCCCAATATGTAGGTTAATTTGTCTTATTGACTATGTCCTTTGCCTTACAGAATCTTTCCGGTTTTATGAGGTCTAATTTATCAATTTTTTTCTTATAAAGGACACCATTTAATTGGAGCTGGCTTGCAGGTTCAGAAGTCCAGTCCATTGGAATCACAGTGGGAGCATGGGAGCGTCCAGGCAGGCATGGTGCAGGAGGAGTTGTGAGTTCTACCTCTTCATGTGAAGGTTGCTAGGAGAAGACTGGCTCTCACATGGTTAGGAGGATGGCCTCATTGCGTAACCCCACATTGACACACTTCCTCCAACAAGGCCACACCTACTGCAACAAGGCCACACTTCCTAATAGTGTCACTTCCTGGGCAAAGCATATTCAAACCACCACATAGCACTCCCTGGCCCCCATAGGGTTGTCCAAAATATGAGTCGATTGGGAATATACCTATACATAGCATAATAAAAAATACATTTAGTCCAACTACCAAAGCCCCCACAGTGTGTTCATGCAATCTTTTAACTGTAATCTCCTATAAAATTGAAATCAAAAGCAGCTCACATGCTTCCAACATCACAGGATAAACATTACCATTCCAAAATGTTATAGAGAAGAAATACCAGACCAAAGCAAGATGGGAAACCAGTTGGGCAAACCCCTAACACTGCATCTCCATGTCTGATGTGCAAATCCTTTTACTTCTATTGATGGCAACACAGTTCTCCTGGGGTAGTTCCACTCCCTGTTAGCAGCTGTCCTCAACAGGTATCCCATGGCTCTGGCATGTCAAACATCGTGGGGTCTCCAAGGCAACTTCAATGTTACTACTTCTTGTTCCAGTATCTGGGATCCAAACATGATCTCCTGACCTCCTTCAAAGGGCTGCCATCACTTCTCCAGCCCTGCCCTCTGTAGCACTGTAAGCTCAGGTTGATCCACTGCTGCTGTTGTTCTTGGTGATTATCCCATGGTACTGGCATCTCCAATACACTGGGGTCTTCTGCTGCAACTAGGTGTACTGGATGGTTTTCTGTGTCAACTTGACACAAACTGGAGTTATCACACAGAAGGAGCCTCTCTTGAGAAAATGCTTCTATAAGATCCAGCTGTAAGGCATTATCTCAATTAGTGATCAAGGAGGGAGGTCCCATTGTGAGTAATGCTATCTCTGGGCTGGTAGTCTTGGGTTCTATAAGAAAGCAAGCTGAGCAAGCCAGGGGAAACAAGCCAATAAGTAACATCCCTGCATGATGCCAAGCCTCAGCAGCCTGGTACAGAGCAAGTCCCAAGTAGAGAAAAGCCCAAGTCCAGATGTAGCAGTATATGCCTTTGATCTCAGCATTCAAAATACAGAGCCATGCAGATCTCTGAGTCCAAGGATGATCTTCAGAACAAGTTCCAGAATAGCCAAATTTAGGCAGTGAAGGAGTTAGAAAACAGAAAGCTGCTGATAATATAATAAAGCAAGATAATATAACAAAACAATATTCCAGCTCCAGCAAGCAGCAAACTTGGCAGATTTGGCCATGGGGATCTGGCTTTAAAGTCAAAAATAGAAGGGACTCCTGGGACAATTGATGCTGGTTAGATGGAGCTAAGAAATTAGTGGTGATTAAGAAGAGAACAGTATCACTGAGGTGAAAAGTGGGGAGTGTTTTCTGAGAGCACAAAGAAGCTGTGTTCCAGAGATAGCCAAGATTGCACATGGTGCTGCAGTTGGCCTTGGTAATGTTTAAGAGTCACCCAGATGGTACTAGTTTTGAAGGCATGAAAGGGTCATGAAGACCACTTAGCAATTCTTGATCTTAGAGCATGAGCCATTTGAGTTCTGTTTAGGAAATTTTCCCCTGTGCCAAAGAGTTCAAGTGAATTGGAGCCCTCCCCCTCTTCCCAAACTTTTTCTTTCTCTTTGAAACACACATTTAAAAGAAAATAAAACAGCTTTTCAGAAGACGACTTTTTATTTGGAGGGCATTCATCTTAAGATGAGAAGGCTTTTTAACCTTTTGATATCCTTTGCTGTCCTCTAATTCTTCCCAGATCATCTCCATCTTCCTACCTAGCCCACACCATGTTTATCTTTCTCTCTCTCTCTCTCTCTCTCTCTCTCTCTCTCTCTCTCTCTCTCT
>JANHMN010000013.1:54954866-55035507 GCA_030674055.1 Rhabdomys pumilio | reverse complement strand
TATATATATATATATATATATATATATATATATATATATATATATATACATGTGTGTGTGTGTGTGTGTGTGTGTGTGTGTTTAGCTGGAATAGTTTAAATACCCTGAATTGTAAGTTTCCATTTTTTTCAGGGATATATACAGAAGACTATTCTGATAACCTAGGAATGTTGTGCTAACAAAATCACCACCGTATCACTTTCCAAAGAAAAGGCAGAGTTAAACTGAGCAATCACTACAGTTTGTTAGTGTGACATCAGGGGTAACAATCTGAAGACATCTCAAAACGTTATGGCTATGGTTCTAAATATAGATTTAATTTATAGAGTCTTCAAAATAGGGAAGGGGTTAGGGCTGGGTTATTCTAGGACATACTGCTTTTCCCCAGTAAACTTGTCATATTCACGTTCCTGACTTGATTATAAGAACTAAGTTATGCAAACACTGGGCCAATTTAAATATATGAATTCTAGTTCAGGCAGACAGAATGAATGAAAACAAATTCAGCTTTTCCTTAAGATATACATGGTTTAGACTCTACCCAAAATGCTCCAATAAGATATGAGCATTGTCTGTGTGTGTGTAGATGGGTTGGGGTGAGGGTTTCTTGGACTTGAAAGTACACCCTCAGACTTGTTAGGTAATCACTCCACCACAAAGTTAGCTTTATTCCTAAGATTGTCTTCTCCTGTGGTCATGAATGATACTGAATAAGTGCACATACATGCACACACATGCACACACATACAGTAACATAATAAAGAAACAATATGAAAATTAAGAGTCAGCTTGAAAATTGGAAAAAAGAAGGCTTTGAGGGAGAAAATCTTAGAGGGGTTCAAGGGAGGGTATCTGGGAGAAAGTGCTGTAATTCTCTTTCAATATTTATGAAGAATATCAGTATCATGAGCCTGAAGGATTTGAAGGCTCATCACAGAAAAATAAATATTTGTTACCATATTATATATTTTCCACAAGGAACAAGATGAGATGTAAAACAGTAAGAAACAATTTCCATTTTGTCCTCAGCATTTTTAAATTTTATTTCTACTTTTGAGTTTATGATACAATTACATAATTATTCTCTTCCTTTTCCTTATTCCAAACCCTTTTATATACCAATTCGTGCTCTCTATCAAATTCATAGTCACTTTTTAATCAACTAAAATTACATGTGTACATGTGTATTCTATTAATTATAACCTGATCTATTAATTATTATCTTAATCATAACCTGCTCAGTCTGTGTAATATGCTAGTATGTATGATTTCAGAGTTGACCATTGGTATTGGATAGCCAGTTGGCATATTTCTTCCTAGGAAAGATGATTTTTCCTACTCTGAACATTGCTTAGTTGCCTGTAGTTCTCTGTTAGGATTGAAGCCTCATGGGCTTTTTTTTTCTATTTTTCTTTTTTTCTATTCATATTCTCTTTTTTTCTATTCATATCAGCAGTCTATTGTCATCCCTTTTAAGGTCCTGTCTAAGTGGTCATATTACTGTGACTTTATGAATGTGACTTCTGCTGTTACTAGGAGATAAAATCTCACAGAAGTCTCTAATCTTCTATTTTTTACTATATTTCTTCCCCTAGTCCAGAATGTTTTCTGAGCTTTAGGTGTGAAAGTATTTTGTAGATGTACCCATTAGGACTGGGCTCTGCAACTCTGCATTTTGATTGGCTGTGTTTTTCTGTAGTGGTGTCAATCAGTTGCAAAGAGAAGTTTCCTTGATGGGGAGTGGTGTTGTGAAAAATAATTCTATCTGTTATCTGTGTGTTTAAGGACAAATGTTTAGATTGCTTTTAGGAATGATGCTGGCTTTGTACATTAGTGGTTGTAGGTTCTCTTCCAATACCCATGACTTCACTAGCACTGAGTAGTAGTTGGCTGTGTTTCCACCTAGCTGTGCAAGATTTAAGTCCAGTTATAGAGATGTTGATTACCATCAAGTATGAATGCTACTATTGCACTTTTAGAATTATTATACCACACTGGTCATTGATGTCATTTATAGACATCATTGCTGGACAAGATGATTGTTTGCCCCCCTTCTTTGAAAGCCCCCATGGTCTTTTCTCTCACCATGCCTCAAAGAGAAGGCATTCAGGTCATTTCCAGCTCACTGGCTTCCAGGCTTTGTTTAAAGTTCATGGTATCTTCAGCAATAGAGACTTAACTTACACACCTGGGAGGCAACCAAGGAGAATAGTTTAGGCTATATGTTTTGGGAGTTTCTTGTACAATCCTGACAAACAACTCAAAATATGGATTCTCATGTCTAAAATTGAGGTTTGTTATGTAGTCTTTGGCTCTTTAGAGAGATTATTGTTGTCCCAGAAGAGAAAAGTTCATTAAAGCTATATATCTATATTTATAAGCAGAATTATATGTATTATGGTTTTAAAGATGATAATTAGTTGTATGTTGCATTATTATTTTTTCAAAGATCCATATTGTTACTTATCTCCCTCTCTCCTAGTTTTGTATTTACTGAGATCCACCCTCCCTAAAGAGTCCCCATTTCCCCATTTTCCTTGATCAGATTAAATACCTGCTGTCACTCTTGTTCCCCTTCAGTTCCCATCTTGGCAAATGTTCCTGCTTTATTCTCCTGATTTCTGAAGTTTTTCCAGGATATTCACTCATATATGATGGTTAGAAACCGGAAGGTTTCAGTACGTGATGTTTGTATTTTTGTGTCTGGATTACCTCACTAAAGATGATCTCTTCTAATTTTGCCCAGTTACCCGAAACGTTCATGATTTCAGTTTTCTTCAAGGATAAACAGTATCCCATAGTACATATATATACCACATCTTCCTTACCCACCTGTCATTTAGGTGTTTCCATTTTCTAGATATTATAAATAACCCAAATATAAATATGTCTGAGCAAGTACCTGAGGAGTAGGATGTTAATTTCTTTATGCATATGCCAAGTAGTAGTATAGCTGGTATACCTAGTTCACAAAGTTGATTCTGTTTAAATTTGTATTTCTCTAATTGCTAGGAACAATGAACATTTAAATAATATTTCTTAGCCATGTTTTTCTTCTTTTAAGAACTCTCTATTAAGGTTCAACTTTTAAATGGGTAATCTTTTTATCTTTTCATTTTTTTTTTAGTTCTTTATATATTCTGAATAGTAGTTCACTGTCAGAACTGTGGTAGCCAAAGATTCTCTCCTATTCTATAGTAGCCTCTACCCTGATTACTACTTTTATTCTCTTTTTCTACTTTAATTGTCCTGAAAATTTTTACTTTTATGAAGTTCCAATTTTCAATTATTGGTCTTAATTCTTGAGAAAACAGAGTCCTATTCAGGAAGCCATTTCTTATGCCTCTGTCATGTAGGGTACTGCCTGTGTTTTCTTCTGAAGTTTCAATGTTTCAGGTTTATATAATACTTTCTTGATATATATCTGCTATTCTATCTTTAATTAATATATTGAGTATTTTTGAGTATATGTTCATCAGGGATATTGATGGTTCCTTCCTTCCTTCCTTCCTTCCTTTCTTTTCTTCTCTTCTCTTCTTTTCCAGTTGCTGTGTCTTTATCTGGTTTGGACATTAGAGTGATACTGGCTTCTTTGGTTGAGTTTTGGAGGACTCCTTCTGTTTCAGTATTTTTGAACAGTTTAAGAAGGACTGACTTCTTCGAATGTCTGGTAGAACTCTGCTCTGGCTCCATCTAGCCATTGCCTTTATTTTGACTGGAAGTCTTTATTACTGTTTCAGTCTTCTCATTTGTTATGGGTCTATTTAGGCTGTTGATACTTCTTGGTTTAATTCTGGTGTTTTTGGCTGAATCTAGAAATTAATCTCTTTGTAAAGGAATTCCAACTAAAAGGAACACAGGTGTTTAAAGTATTCCCTTATAATATTCTGGATTTCTTTGGTAATGTAATGTTTCTCTATTCACCTTTGATTCTATTAGTTTGGGTCCTCTCTTTTTTTCCTGTTATTTATTTGGGCCAAGCATCTGTCAAAATTGTTTATCTTCTAAAAAAAATTAACAAACCAAACAGTTGTTAGATTAATTGATTTTTTGTATTTTTCTTTGTTTACTTGTTTCTACTTTATTGATTTCTGGTCTGATTTTTATTATTTCTCACTACCAGTTGAGTTTAGATTTGGTTTGTTTCTGTTTTTCCAAGTTTTTTGAGTTGTATCATCAAATCATTTATTTGTGCTTTTTCTGATTATTTTTAAATGCAAGCATGTAGAGCTATAAATTTCCTTCATACTACTGCTTTTAATGTGTCTCAGACATTGAGTCATATTGTGTTTTCATTCTCATTTAGTTCCAGGTAAACATTTTTTGTTTAATAACTCATGTAGGGGCAACATTACCCAGCCTTGCAGGGAATATCCTTTCAGACTCTCTTTGTCAAACTTTTTCATAAACACTTCACTAACCAACCATTACCAGCTGATCATCGTGTCTTCACTGTCCCAGAAGCTTGCTGCTGTCACAATGAGGGCATGCTCTCGTACCTACCAAACCTCAGTTTCAGACTTCAAGAATATGGGGTGTTGAATATTAAGACAAAACCTCCTCCATCTTTCTTGTTAAAATATTTATTTTAATTTGTAAGAGAAGTTTTGTGTTTGCTTGTTTTGTCAAGCTTATAATTAATTTATTGGCTTTACTTGTTTATTTATGAATATAGGTAGAGTCTCATGGAGCCTAGGCTGGTCTAAACTTTCTGTTTAGCAATATTGACCTTGAGTTCCTGATTATTCTGTGTTCCAAGAGATTGTGTTTTAGATATGTGACAGAATGCTCATCTGGGACATTTATTTCAATTATGAGAGATTTTATTTTTTCTTTGTTTGGTTTTTACGTTTTGAGATAAGATTTCATGTGGAGCAGGCTGGCCTCAAAAGTCCAAACCCTCTTGCCTCCGCCTTTCAACTGCAAAGATTGCAGGAAAGCATCACTGTGCCCTACTAAAGCATTTACTTAAAAATCTTGTAACTTATTTCTCTATACCACTTGAAATGAATCAGCCTTCTGTCAATGTCATGACTCAGGTATGTATTTGTAGAGACCTGGAAACCATTTGTTAGAATTGTAAACATGGGGAGACAACTCTCTCCATATCCTACTGGCTTGGGGGATGCTTTCCTTTACCAATACTGACTCCTGGCTGCAAAAATTACTTTTTGGTAAAAGATATGAGTTTAATTTTTTCTTTGTATAAAATCAATTAGATAACACAGATGGTCACTCTAATTAATAGGTAAATTTAGGATAAATTCCATGAATAAATGATGCTGTCAAGTCCTCTTACTTGATAATTAATTACTGTCTATTTGGAGATGCTGGCGATGGGCTCACTCTATAAGAGTAAGATTTCTTCCTGTGTCTTCTATCTCTGATAGAAATAAACTTCCTGTAACGAACATCATATTCTGGTTGAATGTGGAATAAAACTCTCTCCTTTTCTACTAGCCTTTTGGCAAGCCTTTCCAGGTTGGGACATTTTTGTTTTTAATTGTATTTCTATAATTAATATGTAACTTCAGGAATTCGTGGGAGTAATTTATCTTTATTAGTTTTCAAGTCCACCTCAGAACAGCCATGTCTCTCCCCTAGATTTGGATGAAACTCATAGAGACTGGAGTAGCTGTGATTATCCTGGTTTTCATTTAAATAAAGATGCTAGACTGACCATTGAGTTCTTCCAAGTGTGACCTGTCGTGGGTTTCCAGCAAACATCCTGCTTCCATCGTCTTTCTTCTGTGTGCTTCATTCAGTGTGTCATGGCTCCCTGGTCATGGTTTCTTTTCTAGAAAGACCTTCTTATTGGTTTTTAGATTTTGAAATTGTTTTATCTAGACTGACACTTCACCTTCACAAAAAATAGCCATTTTCTCTCAGATTTGGCTTCAGAATAAACTACCTATTATTTCCTAAAACAAGATAGAGCAAATGAGGATATGCCCAGGCCACTCTAATCATTGACCTTGGTCTTATGTGGGAAATACGCTTAGACTAAGAGGAAGGGGTTTCTAGACTATGTCCTGTTATCATGATAAACGTGCCTACCTTCCCTATGTTCTGCTGGAGGCAGGTGTGTGGAAGAACGTGAGCTCCACAGGGACCAATGCTGGTCTCGCTTCTTTAATTCTTTTTTTGCTTTCTATTGAAAATTTTGCTGGAGAGTTCATGAGATGGTGGGCAAACAATCTGAATAGATATTTCCCAGAAAATACGCATGTGGCCAACAGGCGAGAAAATCCTGTGCATCTCTAATTCTTTGGGAAATTTAAATCAAAGTCAATCATATCAGTTAGAATGACTTTTGTGGAAAAAAAAAGATTTTTAAAAGATGACACAGGTCAGTGACAATATGGAGGAAATCTTGTCTCTTTTTCACATTGTTAATTTCACAACATCATAATGTAAATACACTATTCACACTGGAGTAACAATTAATATCGTTATTATACAAATTAGTGTGGGCATTTTACAAAAATGAAATAGAACCATCATCTATCTAACAATCCAAATACTATATATATAACCAAAGAATATCAAATTAACATGTTTTTAAAAAAAACCCTATACTTCCATGTTTATTGAAGAATCATTCATAGCAGGATATGGGATACACCACTTATGAACCAATAACAAATAAGGTATTCAACTACAACAAAACATTATTTTTCCATCAGAAGCCATAAAACACTTGTGACATGTATGGACTTAGATACTAAACTAAAAGAAATCAAGTACACGATGACATACAAGCATGCTTCTTTTGTATGTGGAATCTGAAAATGGTTTCTCTGACAGAAGTTAAAAATGAATATGCTTAGCAGAGGTTGGGCACAATGGATGGATGTGGTCATATGAGTCACAGATACAGTATGCTACATCTTGGTAGAAATAATTCTTCTGATGGCTGGTGGCATAGTGGGGTAAATACAGTAAACTGTTGGATATTCTGTATCTCAGAAAATTAGAAGAGAAGATGTTTAATATTATCATTATAAGGGACAAAATCTTGAGCTGTTCGATATACTAATCACTTCAAGCTCATGAATTGAAATATACTTCATAAACCTGTACAAATATTATGTGTTATTCAACATGTAAAATAATTAATTTTAGAATAACAGAAGACAAACCATGACCTCTTTGAGCCTTTGCTTCTTTAAATCCAGTGAGAACTTGAAGACATTGTAGTACTGACTGTGGTGCTGATGGTGAGGATGGAGTGATTTCTCCAACCAAAGATTAACAGTAAATGAATGAATGAATGAGTGAAAATGATATTGCAATGTTCCTGTTTTTTTTTTTAAATAAAGTTAGTTTTCTCAAGCCTTTCTTAGGAGTGTTTAGATGACTTCTTCACATTAGTATATTTGAAACTGCCAAGAATGTTTAAGAATGGGCTTTCTGTGCCTTGTACTTCACTCTTCCTTCCTGTGACAGTAAAATCAAGGCACCTCCACAAATTTGAACATTTCCTGCCTTACTAAAATTACAGCTAAGCATTAGAAGTTTATGCATTATTTAAGCAATATTTATATTGCTTATGTAAAGTTCCATTTCATTAAATGTTTCTCATTGTGACTTTTATTACTTCCTTTGTTTCAGTGTGATTCATGCCAAATAAGCAAAAAAGGCTTCTCTACCAACCTCCTTTTTTTGGCATCCACATTTAGCCAACTCGATTTCTTCCTGGGTTTGATTTTGGTATTTTCTTTATAACAGATTGTCATGTGTGTCTAGATATTTTTATTATCAGGAGTTACCAATGAAGGGCACGAGAAACATTGTCCAAAGATATCCCTGTTTGATGCCCATTGAAGCTACTCTTTATGGTTTTTGTATATTTCTGCACCTTTACAATGTTTAAAGGATGGAATTGGAATATATACTTGAATTTTTAACTTACTAAAACATATTAAATGAAAATATGTCTTATTCTTATTGTTACTATCCAGAAAACAAAACAGAGCATTAATAGTAGAAAAGATGCCAATACTCTTGCACTTTGATTCCATAGCTTGAGCCATTACCAACTTGTCACTGCAGTATGGTAAAGTGAATGCTTTTTATTGAGTTAATAACTTTGCATCAAATGGAATTCAAGATTGTACTGTTACGTTATTGACCAAAAAACAGGGTACAAATCTCATGACAAAGTTTTATTTGTGGAATGAGTTGGAAACTACACAATACCAGTCCAAAAGACTCAAGAATTAAATGGTTTTTGGGGGATGAATCTTGTGTCCCACTGTAACTGCCCCACAAAGTTACATGTGAAATGCTTGGTCCCTAAATAGTAGGATTATATTGGGAGATTCTGGGATGCTTAATAGTGAAGGTGTGACTTACAAAGTTATACTTTATCCCTCTTCTGTCTTATTGTTTCCTGACAGACATGGGGTTGGTGTTATTCTCCATGTATTTCTTCTACTGTGATGTTTTGGCTTACCACAGACTTAGAAGCTCAGTAATAAATACTCATGAACTCTGCTTTCTGAAACCTTGACCTAAAACATATCCTTCCTCATCTTCTATTATTAATGTCCAGTATTTTGGTGCTACAATAAAAAATGGCTATTGTTTATTATTAGTCTCATATGTATAATATAAGAAGGCAAGGAGAGTGTTAGGGGTGTTAAGGCGAGGAAAAGAAAGATGGTGTGGAGATATAAAAGAACAAAAGGAATGAACGTGATTGCCATGCATTATCTGCACTTGTGAGAGTGGCCTAAGGTCTGCCCCACTTTGGACAGTTAGCTTACTTTCACGAGGAAAAGAGGTAGGGGCTTCATTGCTACTCATCATACTGGTTGTTCCTGCTCTTGCTGTGCTACTCATAAAAAATCAGCTAGGTAAAATGTGCCTGCTACTCTGGTAAGAAAACATTTCCCATGCAGATCATGAATCTTCTAACTCTGTACACATGTTCTTTAGATGGTTGTAATGAAACCAGCCTGTGCTTCAGAGGCTGCTGTTCACAGAGCTCCTTAGGATTACGTCTCGTCTGTAGACTCAGAATCCGTAGATTCAGCAAGTCTAAATGTGTGATCAAAATGTAGAAGGAGTTGAAAACTATATTATGCATGACCTTTGATGAAACTATAAATATTATGTTGTTTCACTTAACATGTTTGCTTCCACACTTTTGGTCTAAATTATTCCCTCAGTAACTTGACGTGACATTTTCTTTTTAAGATTTGATATATTATTTTTTATGTGTATATATGTGTGAATGAGTGTGTGTATGAGCATGTCTATGCAGTTGACTAGGCATCCAGGAGAGTATATCAGATCTTCTAGAGCAGAAGTAAAGGTGGTTTTGAGTTGCTTGACATGGGTGCTGTGAAACAAACTCAAACTTGGATCCTCTGCAAGATCAGCACTTTCAAACACTTGGTTATCTCTCCAGCCTGTTCATGTGACATTTTCAAGTAATTAAGTGCAAAGCCAAAATGTTTAAATTGATTGGAGACTAGAATATTGGACAACCTTTAGTGGGATATTATGATAAAGGAGAGGAAAAAGGACAAAGTAAAAAACTAAAAGAAAATTAAGGTTTCATAGGCAGAGAGCTTATATCCCATGAGTGAAGCCAAGACTTCTAACTTCAGTGCTGGGAATAAAAATAATAAGAATAGGATAAAAATGAAGGAAGGAGAGAGAGAGAAAGAGAGAGAGAGAAAGAGAGAGAGAGAGAAGCAGAACAAAAGAGAAAGAAAAAAGAAAAGGAAAGGAAAGGAAAGAAAAACCAACCCCTGTATACATCATTACAAAACAAAAGCAACAGTCATGAATCTGGGAAAGGTACTGTTAGGAAGGAAGCAGAAGTTGATTGGGGTCTGAAGGCGACAGGACAAGGTAAGATAACAACCAGAATACACTATGTAAATACATGAATAAAATTATCAAAGAACTAAGTCAATTTTAAAAAGCTAAACAAAAATCAAAGCACCCAACCAAAACGAAGCACTTTCTTGTAGATATTCATGGTGGTCCATGTCTATCTTCAGGAGATGAGGTAAAGAGTTGACACAAGTTTCAGGCTATGTCAAGTACTCTATCTCTTAAGAAAGAAAAAACAGTGGTACAGACCATGAGTGTTAAGAAACTGACATTAATATTTAAGACATATAAACTGTGCATTAGCCAGATGAAAATAGCACCTCTGAGCTGTGTGCAGACCATGGCAACCATGTGGCTGTCATATGATTTTTCAATGTCATGATTGCTTTCTGGTGACATATATGGTTTTGAAATACTAAATGTGAAAATATAAAACAAACACACTTTTGGGGGAAAGCATTTATTTATCAAAGTTGCTTTTAATTTATGTCTAACCCAGTGCCCTCGGGTCTCCAAACTTTCCCTGACAGATGTTTTCAAATCTATGTATTATAGTTACAATGTGAAGCAGTTTCTGATTTATGTGGTGAGCTTCATACTTTTGTTCTTTTTCTCCCGTGCCTCAATTCTTTGGAAGATGGGTTTTTAATCACATTGAATTCTAAATTAATACTATCCAAAATACCATGCAGCTAGCATATATGATGAGGAGAAATTGCTGGGACAGAGCTTGAGATGAGTGTTGGAAGTCCATCAGACTGAAGACTTTCTATCTATCTAATTATCTATCTATCTATCTATCTATCTATCTATCTATCTAATAAATTATATATATATAATATATATATTATATATATAATCATAAAATCACATATACATATAATTTATCACAGATATAGCTGTATAATAGATATATGTGTATGTGTTTACAAGGGGAAAATGTGTACTGATAAATTAGGAAAAGATGGCTTAACATGTAATTTGAAAAAGTACCACAAGACTTAATAGAACTGTACAGTATGAAGGAAAGATTTTCAGCAGGCTTAAAGTAAGGGTTCCTCACAGGTCTGGATCCACCAGACTTAAATATTAATGCCATTGTGTTTCCATATGTAACCAAGTGAGGTCAAACTAATAATTTAGTTTGGGCCAACAGTACTTCCATATGGAAACATTTAAATATTTAGTAGTTATAGTCAACATTCATGTGTTTTAACTCTTGTTTCTTGTCTTACATTCACTTTTGTTGTTTATTATTTTACTGATTTAGAGTAGCCCCCAAGAAAGATTTTAAGATTTGAAATGAGAAATATTTGTATATTTCTACCATTGGCTAATATTAATAACAGAAGTACCTTTATTGTTTGATTACTTCTAATTTATTTGGCTTTATTCACTTTTCAGCCACTTTCTGGGGAAAAGTTGTCATCAGTAAAATAAGCAAGACTCAAAAATATCGGTATAGCATGTTATTTGTCATTTGTGAATTATTGATTTTTTTATAGATATACTTCACATATGTATGTTTATATGTTTGTGTTTAATGTATATGTGTGCATATATATATGTATGTATGTGCATGTTTGTATGTGTATATATGTATGTATGTACATGTAGTTTGTGTGTGTATGTATTTATGAAAGCATATGTGTATGTGCGTGTGTGTGTGTGTGTGTGTGTGTGTGTGTGTGTGTATGTGTGTGTGTGTGTGTGTGTTATTCCAGTTGCTCAGCACCTGCACCATATTTTGTAAACACTCCCTCTCTCATCTTCTGAATGGTCTTAATAAAAATCTGATGACCAATAGCAAAGTGGAAAAGGAAGATGGCACTTCTGGGTAGAAAGAGGGAAACTCTGAAAGTGAGGCATGGGACATTTGACTAGGAGGAGGAAGCAGACCCAGGACTGAATGAGAGGTCACTAATGAGCCAGATGGGAGGACATAGGCCAGTCCAGTTTCGTCAGATTAAAACAGCTGAGAATCTGTTCAGCTATAGTGTCAAAGTCTATACTAGCTCTAAGTCTCCGAGCCTTTATTCAGAACTGGGATGGACATAGAAAGACCATATAGTTATAGGTCATGCCACCAAGTTACACTCACCATTAAGAGTTTGAGATCAGAGAGAACCAGGAGGAAGAAGAGAAACTGGCATCCATGGATTACAGTACCTATAGCCAAGCTGTAGCCCAGTAGGGCTACAGTGCTTACACTGCACAGTCAATTCAAGGATATGCACAGACCACCCAAGCATATGGGCAACAAAGCTATGGAATGTATGGATAGCCTCCGGATGTCAGCTATACCCAGGCTCAGACCACTGCCACCTACAGGCAGACTGCATATGTAACTTCTTAAGGACAGCCTCCCACTGGTTATACCATTCCAATTGCCCCAAGGCTTACAGACAACCTGTCCAAGGATATGCACTGGTGCTTATGACATCACCACT
Source organism: Rhabdomys pumilio (assembly GCA_030674055.1). NCBI lineage: Eukaryota > Metazoa > Chordata > Mammalia > Rodentia > Muridae > Rhabdomys > Rhabdomys pumilio. The sequence goes on along the minus strand of JANHMN010000013.1, from coordinate 55,023,205 downwards.
GCTACAGTCACCACAATGCAGGACTCTTACATAGCTCAGTCTGCATATGGCACTCAGCCTGCCTACCCAGCCTATGACCAGCAGCCTATGGCCAGAAGCCAGCAGCCAGCAGCCAGCAGCCACTGCACCTACAAGACTATAGGATAGTAACAAGCCAGCAGAGACTAGTCAACTTTAATCTAGCACAGGGGATTATAACCAACCCAGGCTATCCCCAGGTACCTGGGAGCTGCCCAATATAGGCAGTAACCGCTCCTCCATCTTATCCTCCTATCAGTTACTTCTCTTCACAGCCGACTAGTGATGAGCAGTTACTTACTCTCAGCAGAACACCTATGGGCAGCCGAGCAGCTATGGACAGCAGAACATCTATGGTCAACAAAGCAGCCATGGGCAGCAGCCTCCCACTAGTTACCCGCCTCATACTGGATCCTAGAGCCAGGCTCCACCTCAACACAGCCAACAGAGCACCAGCTATGGTCAGCAGAGTTCATTCAGACAGGACCAACCCAGTAGCACAGTTGTTTATGGGCAGGAGTCTGGAGGGTTTTCTGGACCAGGAGAGAACTGGAGCTTGAGTGGCCCAGACAACCGGGTCAGGGGAAGAGGGGGATTCAATTTTGGAGGAAGGACAGAGTTGGGCTGGGAGGACACTGTGGAATGGATGCTGGAGAGCGAGTTAGCTTCAATAAGCCTGGTGGACCAATGGATAAAGGACCAGATCTTGATCTAGACCTTTCTATAGATCCTGATGAGACTCTGAACAACACTGCAATTTATGTGCAAGGATAAATGACAATGTGATCCTGGATGATCTGGCAGACTTCTTTTAAGCAGCATGGGACTGTCAAAATGAACAAGAGAACTGGATAAGCCATGATCCCTATCTACCTGGAAAAGGAGATAGGAAAGCCTAAAGGTAATGCCTCAGCAATCTACGAAGATCCCGGCTGCTATGGAATAGTTCGATGGGAAAGATCTTCAAGGAAGCAAACTTGAAGTTTTTCTTGCCCGAAAGACACCTTCAATAAACTGCATGCGGGGTGGCATGCCACCTCGTGAGGGCAGAGTGATGCCACCACCACTTGGTGGAGGTCCTGGAGGACCTGAGTCGCTTGGGAGGCTGTGGAGGAGACAGAGGAGGCTTTCCTCCAAGAAGGTCCAAAGGCCCCAGAGGGAACTCCTCTGGAGGAGGAAATATCCAGCACTGGTCTGGAGACTGGCAGTGTCCCAATCCAGGCTATGGTGACCAGAATTTTGCCTGGAGAACAGAATGCAACCAGTGTAAGACCCTTAAGCCCAAGAGCATCCTCCCTCTACCCTTTCCACCTCTGGGTGGTGATTGTGGCCGAAGCAGCCCTGCTGGCACGAGAGGAGGAAGAGATGGGCTCATGAACTGTGATGGTCCCGGAGGAATGTTCAGATGTGGCAGAGGAGGCTTATAAGGTGACTGTGGCATGAAACGAGGTGGCTTTGGTGGAGGAAGACGAGGTGGTCCTGGTCAGCCTCCTGAACCTTTAATGGTATCGATTGGAGGAAGAAGAGGCGGACGTGAAGGGCCTGAGAAAATGGATAAAGGCAAGCACCAAAAAAGAGGAACGCAGAGACCAGTCCTACTAGAGACCCACAGAGCTACATTGACAACCCGATTTATTTTTTTAAACCAGAAAATATTTTTAAATTTATAACTCCATATGTATAATGTTGTCGACAACATTATGATTATTTTTTGTCTGTACTTTAGTATTTTCACCATTTGTGAAGAAACATTAAAACAAGTTAAATAGTTTTTTTTTAAAGACTTTGAGAACATCTTTATGGCACCAAAATTAAGTACTAAGCATTGTGGGAGCGATTGCACTGGGAATAATAACACTTTCAAATATTTCATACATCTTCTAAAACCTTCCCATTAATTTTCTGGCAGTCTTGGCTACATCACAACAGACTGCTGGAATGAGTCATCTCTTTCGAAGTATAACAACATGAACGGTTGCATTGTTGGTAAACCAACTCTTGGCTGGATGTGAAGGAAAACAGAAACAGAACACAACAAAACAAAACCTACACTCTAGATTTGCGGATCCTCACTAAAAACGTTAATCTAACTTAAATCAGTGGTGCAGTTATTTAGAAGTAAAGACAGGGCAAAGAAGCAAGAAATCCCCAGAACTAGAGTGCTCAGAGGCTCTGAGTCCAATAGAGTGTCTGCAGTGGTGCCTGCAGAGGCCAGTTACTGTTCTTGGCTTTGGCCGCACTGTAGGATTTAGCTTTACTATGGTGCAATGCACATATCTAGACAGATTCCCCCTGTTTAGAATGGACATGCATATGTCTCTCTTTTCTCCACAATAGTCAATAGAGTTCTTGGATCCTAAAGGGGGAGTTGTTATCAATCAGATGACATCACCAGGGCTAATTTGCAAAAAATTGCAATGGCCACAGAAAAACCTACCACCACCACGGTATACACATGAAGTATATACCTAAATGTTTATCCACACAGAATTCATGATTTATAGTCTATTTACATAGGAGAGATAATTACACACTAACAAATAAATACCTCTGAATTAGATGTCCATTGTTATCACAGAGGTTCAAGGCAGACATATTTATGCTGGAATTGTGATATAAAGGGGTGGTGAGGATGGTAAGTGAAAGATATGAGTTCTATATTATGAGTAAATGATACAATAAAAATGGGAGATAGAAAATTAGTAACTCCAAACAAGATTGGCACGATGACCTGTTCCAAACAGACAATGGCCTTCTACTAAAAAATACCATCATTTGGTGTACTGAGGGCGTGGCCAAAAGCTGAGATGTTGAACAATAAGTTAGTTTCTGTTTCTTGATTTCCCATTTGAACTTTCTTTATACTTTGTTTCCTTTGACACAATATTTAGGAAACTTAATTCATAGGTAGCACAGAAGATATCATTTCAGAATAGTGTATTCTTTCCATACATTAATAAAGTAAGCTGAAGAACTTCAGGTTAGGTGTATTGTCAAGAAATGTTCTACATGATTGACTAGTAGCCAGTCAACATTTTGTCAGCTGTCCACTGCAGACGGACGGTCTAGGAGTAAGGCCTTCAGATGTGTCCAGTTTTATCCCAGGTCAGGATGGTAATCAATAGCAAGAGTTCATTCACTTCTCCTGACCAGATTGTAATTTGTTCTTCTCAGACTATTGGCATCCATATAACCTTATACAGAATCACAGAGACATTTCCTACCAAGGAATTAGAGCAACCAAGCAAGTTTAAACCATACTAACAATCTAGCTGTAGTTCTTAGGGCTACATTAAGTGTAGCCAAACTACATTAATTAAGGGTAGAAAAGATTGTTGTGTTTGGGCTGTCTCTCACTAAGGAAAATAAATAGGGTTTATGAATTAGCTGACTATGTTTTTAGTCTAGAATGTAACTTACTCTGACAAGTGAGAGTGACAATATTAGAAAATAAACGAACTTAGGATAAAATCAAGTACTTTTTTTTTCAACAGAGTTACCATTGTTATTTAATCAAATCATTAAACATTGCAAGGTAGCTATTATTTATTACTCATCACAGGTTTTATTACATTGAAATTAATTTCATTGTTTGTAATTAAAACACTGAACACTAAAATAGGCTTAAAGTAATAAAGTTCATTCAATAAGATCTCTTGTGAGAAGCCTCCAAAAAAGTGGCTTTCAGAACACCGGTTCCTAATTCCAGTACAGCATCACAGGCTTTATTTATGTTCTTCACAACTTTCTGTTTACATGGATGATACAAAGATAGCCTCATCCTGTAGAAGTGTTTAACACAGGTAGCAAGGGAATTGGGGAAGTTTTCATAGGAGTTTCTTTGCCTATCAAGAAGGGTTATATTTCAGAGAAACACTCAGGAATGTTTCTCTGAGGTCTTATTTTCATGTCATTGTTCTACTGCTAGGCTGGGGAACACTGGCCAGAATTTTCAAGGATTTAGACATCTTCAAGAAGAGAGGAAAGCAGAATGAAATGTGACCAACAATTAAAATATAGCATCTACGGAGACTGAAAGATGGTCATTTTCTAGTCTCCCAGTCCTTGCTTTGCAGTTAGCACATTGTAGCTGTAGAGAATGAGAAAGTAGACAGGATTCTCACATTAACAAAAACATGCTCCTAAGTACCAGTACCTACTCTTAACTAGAAACTCCACTACACAATATTCTTTATACAGCACATGACAAAAGAAACAAAACCCTCTGAAGTTGTAGGTCAGAAAAGCAAGCTTTAGAAAACTGAAATAATTTACTCAATATTTCTCAAATAAAAAAAGATTCAAACTTACATGATCTAATTTTGGAATGTAAGCCCCTAGTGACTTTCTTTCTTAACTCTCTTTGAGATAATTGTCTTCCTCTAAGAATCATTGCTTCTCTGTCTGAAAAAGATTGACTTATTTAGAAAGAATTGTAGGGTTTAAATAGTTTAAAGCCATGTAGGATCCATGCTAAAGTCTTGAAGAGAAGCTGTAACCGAACTCTATTGTTTAGAGTCAGAGTTTCACAGGACAAAAATTCATGGGTCACCTACTTCTGATATTTGAAAGATTCCTAAAGTATGTGTAAGTTCTTTGGAATGCACAGGGAATAAAGTATAAAAAATTAGGTCTCACTCCATCTTTATTCACCACCAGTTATTATTTCCTCTGCTATTCTATGTTATACTATATGAAATGAAAGATGCAAAAGTTTTACTTAAGGCCTTGGTATAATCAGAAATCTATCTATCTATCTATCTATCTATCTATCTATCTATCTATCTATCTAATCAATCTATATATCAATCAATATAGATACATCTATCAATGTAGATAGATAGATAGATAGATAGATAGATAGATAGATAGATAGATAAAATCTATAATTCTGTTTTGTTTAAGACAAAGAAATTTACCCATTTTCTAAGAAGGACTTGAACTCATGATTCTACATCTTTGCAAACATGGGCATTGCTGTGTGCACCATTACTCCAAGCTTTGTATGTTTTTGTAAGTGATAATTCCAAAAAAATTCTATTACACCATTAAAAGCTAATCAAGTATAAGATAGTTCATTAGATTTATACGTCTATTTTCTTTGAGAAAGCTAATTGAGACCTTAGACACAAGTTGAGTAGTAGGTGAGGCAGTTATAGGGTAGAAGCAAGGAGAGGGTTAAGGCTATTTAGAGTAGAACAGTTATATACAATGCTGACATTCTGCAATACTGATACAATGATCTAATGCATTCTTCTCAAAAAGCCAGAGATAGACAATAGCAGGCGTCCACGTGACCATCCTCTACTCTGTTCCTTTGGAGTAATAGGACAATCTAATTACATACAGAAAATTGCCTGTTTATTATTAGATGTTAGATATGTTCACAGGTTCAGCGGATGAAAAGAGGGAAACCTTGGTGAGTATTATTTTGCCATCCTGGCTGATTAATGTTTTCCAGAGACTTATTTTATATATCTTCTTATTAGAATTTTTTAATACAAATGAATAAGAAATGTAAGCTAGCTTTATAAAGAAAAAACAGAGGCTCATAGTTCAAGCAGCATTGCACAGGCTCTGGTGAGGGTTCCCTTCAACTTTGTTACTTCATGATAGATAGTAGTGGCAGATAAATGTAGGGGAAAAAAGACCAAAATATAAAAATGAAAACTGAGAGTTCAGTTGGGCCAGACTCAGGTTTTTACTACTTTTGAGTGTGATGTACTGAAGAATATACCGGAAATACTTTAATCATCTTTAAGGAAACATTATTAAATAATCCTAGGACTTTCCACCTCTTAAAGATTTCAGACAGTCTTCTAACATGTACTGAGTCCAAGCTCCCAACAGAGGAAACATAAGAGGGTCATTCAAAGATGTATAAACTATACAAAGTCACTGTAGTATGTTCATACACAGGCATACACACACACACACACACACACACACACACACACACACACACGTATAGAAACTTATGTAATTTAACCAAATGCTTTTTAGAATCATTATCCAAGTAGGGAAAAAATTTGTGGAATACAAATCAAGGTTAGCTGCAAAATGAAAAGTTGCTTTTTTCTAGAGTTACTAGTCTGGTTATAAAAACATTTCCTGAAGAGGCAACCCGGAAATATAGGAAGGGGCAATGCTACAAGGAAGAACTGCAATGTTTCATACTGACTGTTGTAAATTGGACAGTATTATAGGTGTGTCTGGTCCCTTTAATAGGAATGTCTGAATTCATGGAGCTGGTCACTGTAGCCTCCATCCTAGTACAGACAGTTACAGCCTAAGAAAGGTGATTGAGAGAGGTAATGGTGAAATGTAATATAATTAAAGCCATCTTTTCATGCATCTCACAACCGTAAGAAAGTCTGTGAATCTTCAAGTGGATAAATTCTATTTAAAACCTTTCATGGCTGCCTTGTTTCCTTTTAATTGTTGGCTGATTAAAAAAAGAAACAATATCAGCAAGGGCTCGCTTTCGAGTGTCTGCTTTGCTATTTTAACTAAATTTTGCAGCAAGAAGAATCTAGCAGCCTTCGAAAGGAGGAATAATGAGTGTAGTCCTTGGTGATTTTAATCATTTCTCAGCTGCCTTCCTAAGCAAGGCCCATCTGCCCCTCCAGTCCATCTGCTGGTTGTTATCACTTAGTCAGTTTCTTGAAAAAAAAAAAGTCACAATCTGAACGGAGATGGGGGAGGGCATGTGATATCATGGTTTCTGATTAAACGTTGTGATTGACAAACAGAAAGATGGATCAAGATGCTTCTCTCCAGGCTCAGCTTCAATGTGACCTGGAGCTAATTAATTTAGTCCAGGAATACAGTGTCTGCACCACAGAGGGCAGCTGCACCAGGATGCAAGGTCTTGGTTCTGCAAGACATTCACTTGTCCACATGCCTTTGCCATGGAAGCCAGTGATTAAATTACTTGTATTTCTAATAACCATCACAGTAATAAGGAAAAAAATAACATTTGTTCCAGTTTTACAGTGAAAACTATGGCCTTTGGAATTCTTAGGCTGACTTTTTTTTTTAATCTGTCATCTTTCAGAACAGATTCTTACACAGATGGTTCAATACACTTAGAAAAGGAAAGGCAAAAGGGGCTTCGATTTGAGAAAAGGACATAGTAATTATCTAGGTGGAATCTCTTAGTCTACAAGTAGGAAATACAAAGGTCAGGAAGGATCTGAGAGCCAGTGAGAGGGACGGGAGTTCCTCAAACATTGTGGCTTTTTGTCTACTGAGCAGAGCATAGCCTTAAATCTCTGTTCACATTAATGAACTGTAGGATTTATACTTAGGTCTTAGTTGATGGCCCTTCTGCATGACAGGCTGTCACTCCTGTTGGAAATATTTGGCTATGAGACTCCTGCCAACTTCAGAATGAACATTGCCGGTGAGGACAGCCTTTGGGAAGCACCAATTATACTTTTTTAAACATCAATTATAATTGTTAGGAGTCACTTATCTTTAGGGCAAAATTGGTGATTTAAGCATTGCTCCTTACTTGTTTTGCTATTAGGGATACTTAGGATGGATAGAGTTTCCTTCTGTCAGTCTCCACATATATCAGGACTGGTAACAATCCATCAGAAGAAAATAACCACTTTGATATCCACTTATTATTGATGTTTGTTTTTTCCCAAAAGGTAAAATTATCTCAGTATTATACCCCCTTTGAAAGGTTCACTAGCACAATTTTAAAGGACTCAGAGCAACCAAATCCCACATGAACTCAAGAAGGGCACCATGAATAAGAAGTACTTACTGGAGCTGGAGAGATGATTCAGTTGGATAAAGCACTTGCTGTGCAGATATGGGGACCATCTGAGGGCAGATCCAAGCACTCGTGTTTAAAACCAGGCAAGGCACTACATGCTTATATCCCCAGTGTGAGGATAGGAGGGATAGGGGGACAGGAGGAGTCTCCAGGGCGTGTGGCCAGCCAGTGTAGCCAAATAGGTGATATTCAGATTCCGTGAGAGGTTCTTGTCTCAAAAAACAAGGTAGAGGGGGTGTTAATAGATGATATCTGACACATGCATGTATACAACCATGTGTGCGTGCATGTGCGCGCGCGCGCGCACACACACACACACACACACACACACACACACACATCTCACACAAAGACTACTTTGTAAAAAACACCTATGTTTCTTAAATTTGGGGAAGATGATGATTTTACATTAAAACAAGTAATATGAATTTATTTATATTACTGGAAATAAAGTGTCAAGATTCAGCAGATTCTTTTTCCTTGTCATATGGAGAGATGACAGGTCTTATGATCACAGAATACCAACTTGTATGATGAATTAGATTATTGCTTGTGGGCTTCTCAGGCTGCTTTGTCATGGGGAACAAAGGACTAGCAGGGTACCATACAAGCTGGCAATATGTGACCATTGAGAAGCACAGTGAAGTGGAGCAGAGGGACCTTTTGAAGAAACTTGCTCTGATAACTCAGACTCAATGCTGACCCTTTATCAGGAAGTCGTCTTCAAGAAGATAACAATTGGTGCCCTGATGAAGCTCAACTTTTAATATAGCTTAAAACTGACCAGAATCAGGAAGGTTCAAGAAGAATCTCCACAGGAATCTTGGGTAATGTCTGGTGTTGCATTTAGATGCTAGGTTTGAAATCTAATCCCAACATATGGTGATTCTATTGTTTCCTCTTTAAAAATTAAGCTAAAAGTTGAGAAATATAATTCTGAAATCAAAGTCTACGTAATGGAAGGATATTGAGTGACTGTTAATGAAAAATTAGGATTTAGCATTCTCAAAATCAGTCATTTTGTCTAAACTCCTCATGTGGGATATGCCATATAGTATGTTGGTAAAAGTGATACTTCCTGTGTTAGATACATGTCTGGGGAGGGTCTGTTGAGGTTCTATGCAGACCAGTCTGAGTGCTCTCTCTCTTCAAAAGTACTGGGACATTTATTGTCAGATGTGGAAGGAAACTCAGATAGGAGGTGAGAGGTAAGATTTCTTCACTGGATGCCCAAGGCAAGACTCTCATCTCCATTCCTATAATTGTGCTGAGAATAGTTTATAGTGGAGAGTGACTAGTCCCTATATAATGCCTTTACAATTGTCAGGAGGGCCAATATAAATGATTCAGTGGTAGCTGGTGACAGGGCCTTTGATAAAAGTCTCAAAGTACCTGTGAGATTACCTGAACATGCCAGGAAATCATTACATTACATTAAAAATTTTCACTACTTGGTGGAACCCCAGAGCTATTGTCTAGAGCTTGCTCCAAGGCTGTCACCATGAAGATGAATGTTCCTTGCTACATTCTGGCTGGAAGGATAGTTGCATAAACACATATACCACCTTAGCCCTGGATTAATGTCATGGTATATGGGTAGTGGTAGTAATTGACTCTTTTTAATGAAGGGTGTTTAAAGAAAGTTTGAACAAATGAAATTCAGATTGTTGAGGAAAGCAAGGGACTGCCTTTGATGCTAGCTTCCCATATCACAGGAAAAATAGCAGAAAAACTGTTTTGCTGGGAGCAGAAGTATCTTAAGTGACATCTATGATATCTCTGAGCTTATACTATACTTTTAGCAGAAGCTTAGGTGACATCAGTGTACATCACTTCCAGACATTGCACTGAGGCCTTCAGTTGGAAGGTGCTGGGAAGAAAATTTCTCTCTTAATGCAAACAAGAAAGGACTTGCTAAGAAACTATACCTAGGGGCCGGAGAAATGACTCAGCATTTAAGAACCTGGCTGATTTTGCAGAGGACTAGGCTTAGTTTCCAGCATTCAAATGGTGGCTCTCAGTGGTCTAGAACTCCAATCCCAGGGGATTCAATGTCTTCTTTTGGCCTCTGTAGGCCTTGTATTGTACGTGTACACATGTTGCGCAGACATACCTGCATGCAAAACACCCATACAAAGAAATAATTTTTAAAAAAGGAAAAAAGTGATCATGCTCAGCATATCATTTAAAGGCATTTTTAAAAGGCCAGCATAAAAAGGACAAATAAATAAAAAGTGTATGTGTGTATGTGTGTGTGTAGGCAGGTGTCTTTTAAGAAGAAACGTCATTTAAAGGTTTTACCTATTTTAGTTACAGCAATATGGAAGTGCCCCTGACATGCTGTATCAATGAATGGTTAGACAATGTAGTGATTCAAAAAGATGTATACCACATGACTTAATTCTTCAGATGCTTTTACTGTAGTTCAAGGGTAAGTACATATAAGCATGAGTTTCTTCTGTATAATAAACCCTTTGAAAAATGTGTAGTGTCCAGTTAAGAGTGGTAGATAGTCACAATGGAAAAGCAGAGTTAGAAAAGGATTCTCAAGAGACATATTAGGAAGAGAAGAACAGCCAAATAATGAGAGGGTGTATCTGGGGACCAACAAACGATCAAGTGGAGACACATGTTCTGTGATCAGTGGCTTCTTCATCTACATTTCTGGGTTCTTCTGAAAGATCTGTGACCACAACAATGGAAAGATGATTGGAATTGATTGCACTATTCCTTAAATGTCATATTTTAAGAGCATCAACTTCCTTTTTAAATTTCCAGAACCCTGTTGTGACTTTGTGTGGGCACGGCTGCAATGATAAACATGATATTGAATGAAAAAAAATGTCTGGATGTTTTAAGAAATCATGACAGGAGGAAGAAAGGGAAAAAGAGTCTCTGGCTTTGCACAGAGTGGAGAGTCCTGGGGAAGGCTAGCACACCAGGGTGGCTCCAGACACTCCAGGCATCAACAATGGCCTTGACACTCACTTAGCAACTTGTCTGTATCAAATAATGAGAGTCCCACTTCAGAGCCTTTAGCAAACCCCAAGCACAGAGCCGTAGCAATGTTGTTTATCACCTCCTAGTCCAGACTAATGACACAGTTCTGCTATTTCTCAGACTGAATGCGAAAGAAGAAAAACGTTGTTGGCATACACAGGGAAATTACATTTTTAAAAATAGACAAGGTTATTAGCCTCCCAAGTCTGAGGATGTGTTTTCATTATTAATTAGTTTTAGAATTGTCAGAGAACACATGTTTTGATACTCCACTATTTTTCGAGAATTGAGTAAAATTTACAAGGGCAAGAAATAAAAATAAAAACAAAAACATTTCTTTCTGTTAATAGCAAATTTTTTATGTAGGGAAATGAATACATTTAAAAAATTCTTTGTTTTGAAGAAAAAAAAAGTTACCTAACTTTTGAAGATGGTCTAGTCTCACCCTACCATGTGTCACTTTCCTGATTGAAAAGGGCTTTTCCATTTTTTAAAACTCACAATGAATTTCAAACATTGAATTTTTTTTTTTTTTTTTTTTTTTTTTTTACAATTTTTCCTCTTTTCACATTCGCAATTATTCTTTAAGGAATGTAGGTAGAAGCAGAAAAGGAAAGTAGGATTCTGATCTCACCTATCCTGTTTTTCCTCTCTATATAGAAGACAATACCCAACAAATAAAGTGTTGTTTCTAAATATGGTGCTAAGAGGCAGTGGTATAGGAGAAGATAGATCTCTGCTTTGATGACTGTTATGTCAGTATGCATGACAATTCCAAAGGTGAAAATAAATATGAAAATAAAAAGGGGCCCCTGAAATTGTCCTAGAACTCTTTTCTTATATACACCAATGAAAATAACTAAATTGAAGTTCCTGCCGCCTCCCATTTGAGGACTGAATACTGAACAAACTGGATAAGGCTAGGAACACTTACAGAGAGATGAGGGGCATACTGAGTTGCCCTGATGAAACACTTAAATTATATTTTAATTATTTTCTTCACTAAACTGCAACAATTCTCAAGATAAATGATCTGTGTTAAAACACTAAGAGAAGAAAAATATCAGGCAAAACCATCTTTGAAGCTTTACCTGTAACCTAGGAGCATGCTGGGCTCACAAGGGTAAGCCTGTACTGAATGTAAAAATCTTTGCCAAAAAGAGCTCACACCAATTTTCTATGCTCTGTCACACAACACCAGAAGATTCACAACTGCACATATTTATTATTTCAATAAATGTAAGTTAGCAATCTGAGCACACTTGTTTGGGTCCAGTGATCAGGGCTTCTCCAGGTGTCAACAAGGCATGGTCTAGCTGACAGTTTGACTGGAGCTCAGGAGTACACTGGCAGAATTTACTTCCTTGGGATTAGGTGAAGGCCACAGCTTCTTACTGGCTATTGCTTGTCCACACATCTTAGAAGACTGTGTTTCTCCTACCATCAGACCACAGTAATTTCACATTGTTACTGTTTATTTTTCCAAGCTAGGAGACAATTACTCTAGTTAAGAAATAAAGGTACTGTAGGAGTAATACCACACCACCATGGTTACTAACTAGAACAAAGTTATAGACCCTACTCAAGGAAAGGAGAGTATCCCAAGAGTAAAGCCAGGAGATGGATACCCTGCCAGTAGCTCACAGAATCGCCTATCTCAGTGCTAAGTCAAGTTCAAGGAGTGTTGATCTACATTAGGATAGTTTTAAAATTATTATAAAATTGAAATTTATATATCATATATTATGGCATGTATGACATGAATTCTTTACCCAAACTTTTTTTTTATACATACCATAATAATGTGACTTGTCATTTTAAACTACTTTCAGGTATTGTAACTCTTGACTGATATTCATGGATGAAGAGACAGAGAGATTGGAGAATAAGGGAGATGCAGAGGGAAAAGGAAGAGGGAGAGGAGGATAGAGAGGGAAAGGTAGATATCTTTAGTAATAATAGAATAAGAGAGTAAAGAACTCAAAGTATTGGCAAGGCCAGACTTGTTTTCTCATGTCCTTCAGAGAACATAGTGCTTCTTAACTGTTTTAGCATGAATGCTAATCTACAAAATTGATCATCTTGCCTTCCTAATGGTGTCACCGACACCTGGGTCACACCCTGTTTGTTCAACAAGTAAAATTCCAAACTATCTTCGCTTGTATTATCTCCAGTTAAAATCCGAGTGTCCTGCCTAGTTTACTGTTAACCTGACTAAATTATAATTATTTGAGAAGAGGGAATCTTCCATTGAGAAAAATGCCCCCATATGATTTGCCTGTAGGTAAGTCCATAGTGCATTTTCTTGACTAGTGTTTGAAGTTGGAAGGCCCAGTCTATAGAGGGTGGTACAATCCCCAGACAAGTAGTAGTTTTACGGTGTGTAAGACAGCAGTTTGAGCAAGCTAAGGAGAGCAAGCCAGTATGCAGCATTTCTGCATGGCCTCTTCGGTAGCTCTGACCTCCAGGTTTCTGCTCTGTTTGAGTTCTTGCCATAACTTCACTCAGGAATGGACTGGGATGTGAAATTGTTTGCTGAAATAAGTCATTTCCTTCCCACGTTGTTTTTGGTCATGGTGTTTATCACAGCAATGGAAACCCCAACTAAGACAGTGAACAATGCAATTTCAAGAATATATAAAGAAGTCATTTTAAGAATGGACCAATAGCACAGTGTACATCACCCAGACAAGGATTCACTAACTGATATGCTAGGGAAGGCTCTTGGTCTAGGAGGAAACCTAAGATGTCTTTCTCTTTCAATCACTAACCAGTACCATTTCTTCCTCTTTCCTCCTCTCAGCTGTCCTTCTATTCTTTCTCCCCCATTTTTTTTCTGATCTTCAAGAATTAATTCGAAGTGCAGCTATAGTTATAGCAGGCTACATAATGGAAGAGAAGAAATTCTTTCACTTTGTTTTCAGAAACAATCTAAAATTTATTTAAAAGAATGAATGAATTTCTGTATTGGATAGTTTCCTCTTTTTATCATTAACTAGTACTAGAAATTCATTAATTTCACTATTGATTTATCAATACAATTTTATTTATAGTATAAAATTATATCAATATCTTCATATTTTAGGCAAATCACAAAATATATATAATCTGAAAAGAAAGCAGGATTTTTAACTTTTACATTATGTGAAGATCAATACAATAAATGACAAGGTTTCCATTAAAATTCTTGTGATACATAATCAAAATGAAGACTGTATGCCTTCTAGTCCTATTCTCTTTCACCAGTCCACTTCTGCAGCATCAATGGCAATTGTTTAGATGTCTACATTCTGTTTTCTTCTCATGATTTGCTTGTAGGATGGATTGCTGACTCATTAGATTTTAATAAAAATTCTACATTGTTCAAGTTAACATGGCTATAATGTTTGTTTCATTATAATACTTAAATTTTACAGTAAGTTACTCAAAATTCATGCTTATTGATTTTAATGTGAGACAGATAGAATATTTATAAAGTCATTTACTTTATTTGTAGCCACTGAGATTGAAGAGAGCAGATTACTTGGTGTAGGGTAGCCTCCTGTAAGGTCCAGAGGCCCAGCTAGAGATTCCTTACTATGTGGCTTCTTTGGCAACTGAAAACCTATTATCAGTCACATATTCATTTCTTTAGCTGACAACCAAGAATGAGGTTCCTGGAGAATGGTGGAAGACTAAGTCATGGTTGAGAGACCGAGGAGCGACTGAGTATGGCTGAGGGCATGGGAAGGGTAGGAGAAAGAGACTTGAATGAAAAATGCTTGGAGCTTCAGAGAATAAAACACATCTCTTTAAAATCTCTTGCCTGTAGTTATCATTGTTTATTTAAAAACATCTTTGTGAATCATCTTCAGTGTTCCTATCACACATACACACTCTACTTGTGTAACTACATGTGGAAATGGGTTTGCACATTACTGACAGTGCCGATCATTCTCAAATGTATATGTATATGTAATCATGACATTGTTTTCTTAGGGTATATACAATTTTATTATGTTTCAATAAAACAGAATATAAAATGTTTGAAAATTAATACAAAAATTATTTTCAAGAGCTTGTTCTAGTTTATAAAATTGGAGCATTATCTATCTGACCACATTTTGACAGATCTACCAGACTAGGGTATTGGTCCATGTTGGCTCCTAGGAAATATGATTGACTCTAGAAGTCTCATTGGAGGACAGGAAGCTAACAAAGATAGGATTGAGTGAGTTTGATACAACTATTTCCTCTTATCTTGATTGATACTAGTCTTTTAAAAGTTTAAAACATGATAGGATAAATAATTGTGCAAATATTTAACAGCTCAAGTGTGTCCTGCATTGTCACAAAACTCAGAAAAGCAGACTTTGATAGATGCCAAACACTGTCTACATGGAGAAGGCTATAGACTAAAGCTTAGAAATTTTGTGGTCTGAAGAGAGGTGAACAAGGTGGGTACCAAACAGGACTGGGTTTGATTGAGTTTAGGGGATATTCTTTCACTGCTGGAGAGACTCAGTTGCTACTGTTAGTTTATGAGTTGCACTTCTAAACTCCTTTTATTTTTTGAATAGCTGATTGAGATAATATATCACTAAATCTTTCGAAAACATTACACACACACACACATACACACACACACATATATATATAATATATATTATATAAATATATGCATAAATTTTATTATATACATACACACATGTATGTGTATGTATATACATATATACATACATATATATTATATACATATATACATATATATTATATACATACACACATGTATGTGTAATACACAGTGGTAGTAGTAGTACTATTTTTGCTTGTGACATTTAGATATTTTTGTGCCACATCTAACACATATGCAATAGAAATTGTCAATCTTATGCTTAAATACCACCAGAATTCATATTCTGTATTTTAAAGTCATGTTTGTTTTTATTATCAAAGTAATGCTGGTTTGTTGTAGTTCACTACATTAAACATGAGGGGAATGAAGTTTCAATCACTCAAAGCCAACACATTCAGTTGTTTCTCTTTGGGGATTTCTCCTGAGAATTTTCAGTTTGTTTGCTTTGCATAGTTGTGCTAATACTTTCTATAATTAAGGATTCTTACTTTTTCACTTAGCACCAAAACACAAAGCTATTTTTTATTTTAAGGAATATTATTCCTGGTGACTTCATGAAATGATAACCATTGAATACTATAGCTTGCCTGTGATATTCATAAAAACTTTAGTGGTCTGTGAGAGTTTGCCTTTTAAATTACCCATCGGTAAAATTAGTAACTCCATTTCACGATCTGTCACAGATACCCAAATGTACAAATACTCGAGTCCTTTGCTAACACAGGTACAGTGTTTACATTTAATCTGTGCACATTCCCTTGTTTACATTCCATCATATTTAGCTACCTTTAATCATTAAAACAGTGTAATGTTGTATAAATATAGGATGCGGTATGGAAAAACAATGATCAAAAAGTATCTGAATTTGTTCAGTATAGACGTACCTAAAAAATTATTTTGTCTACAGTTGGTTGAATTCTCAGATGTAGAACCCAAATATGGAGGGCTGATTACACTTTGCTGCAGTGTTTTAGTATTTTAAATTTTCCGTCTTCATTGTATATCTGACTTTTAATGTGTACAGCTTATAATAAAATCAAAGAAAGACTGGGGAAATGAGGCTTAATACAAAATCTAAACAGTCCCATAACCCCTAATGAAATAGAAACAGTCATTAAAAGTCTCTCTGCCAAAAAATTCCCAGGATCAGATGGTTTTAGTGCAGAATTCTATTAGACCATCAAAGAAAACCTAATTCCAATATACTTCATACTATTCCACAAAATGGAAAAAGAAGGAACACTACCAAATCATCTATGAAGCCACAATTATGCAGATACTAAAACCAGACAAAGACCCAACAAAGAAAGAGAACTTCAGACCAATTTTCCTTATGGATATTGATGCAAAATTACTCAATAAACTTCTTTCAAACTGAATCCAAGAACACATCAAAATGATCATCTAACATGATCAAGTAGGCTTCATTCCAGGGATGCAGGGATGGTTCACTATATGGAAATCCATCAATGCAATCCACTATATAATCAAACTCAAAGAAAGAAAGCACATGATCATCTCATTAGATGCTGAAAAAAATTTGACAAAATTCAACGTCCTTTCATGTTAAAAGTCTTGGACAGATCAAGAATTCAAGGCCCATACCTAAACATAGTAAAAGCAATACACAGCAAACTAGTAGCCAACATCAAACTAAATAGAGAGAAACTTGAAGCAATTCCACTAAAATCAGAGACTGGATAAGGCTGCCCACTTTCTCACTATGTGTTCAATATAGTACTCTAAGTTCTAGCCAGAGCAATTAGACAACAAAAGGAGGTAAAAGAGATACAAACTGAAATAGAAAGCAAGTAATAAAAATATCACTATTTGCAGATGATATGGTAGTATAATTAAATGACCCCAAAATTTCCACCAAATTTGCTGATAAACAACTTCAGCAAAGTGGCTGGACATAAAATTAACTCAAACAAATCAGTAGCCTTCCTCTACTCAAAGAATAAACAGGCTGAGAAAGAAATTGGGAAAATGACACCCTTCATAATAGTCACAAATAATATAAAATATCTTGGTGTGACTCTAACCAAGCAAGTGAAAGATCTGTATGATAAGAACTTCAAGTCTCTGAAGAAAGAAATTGAAGAAGATCTCAGATGGAAAGATCTCCCATGCTCATGGATTGGCAAGATTAATATAGTAAAAATAGACACCTTACCAAAAGCAGTCTATAAATTCAATGTAATCCCCAATAAAATCCCAACTCAATTCTTCACAGCGATAGAAAGAACAGTTCTCAAGTTCATTTTGAATAACAAAAAACTAAGGATAGTGAAAACTAATCTCAACAATAGAGAACTTCTGGGGGAATCGCCATCCCTGACCTCAAGTTCTACCACAGAGCAACAGTGTTTAAAACCACATGGTATTTGTACAGAGACAGGCACATACATCAATGGAATAGAATTGAAGACGTGAAAATGAACCCATACACCTATGGTCACTTGATCCTCCAGAAAGAAGCTAAAATCATCTAGTGGGAAAAAGGCAGTATATTCAATAAATAGTGCTGGTTCAACTGGAGGTCAGCATGTAGAAGAATGCAAATTGACACATTTTTTTTTTATCTTCTTGTACAAAGCTAAAGTTCAAGAGGATCAAGGACTTCCACATAAAACCAAATACACTGGATCTAATAGAAGAGAAAGTAGGGAAGAACCTCAAACACATGGGCACAGGGGAAATTTTCCTGAACAGAACATCAATGGCTTATGCTCTAAGATCAACAATTGACAATTGAGTACTTATGAAATTGAAAATCTTTAGTAAGGGCCCCATCTACTGTGAGAATGAAGACCATTCTCAGCAATCAGACTGTCGACATTCCAGAAAATGTCGACATCACTCTGAAGGGGCGTACAGTCATTGTGAAGGACCCCAGGGGAACTCTGCGGAGGGACTTCAATCACATCAATGTTGAGCTGAGCCTTCTTGGAAAGAAAAAGAAAAGGCCCCGGGTCGACAAATGGTGGGGTAACAGAAAGGAATGGCCACTGTCAGAACCGTCTGCAGTCATGTTCAGAACATGATCAAGGGTGTTACACTGGGCTTCCGTTACAAGATGAGGTCTGTGTATGCTTACTTCCCCATCAACGTCGTTATTCAGGAGAATGGGTCTATGGTTGAAATCCGAAATTTCTTGGGTTCGGATGAGGATGTTGCTTGTTCTGTCTTCCAAGCCCAGAAGGATGAATTAATCCTTGAAGGAAATGATATTGAACTTGTTTCAAATTCAGTGGCTCTGATTCAGCAAGATACAACAGTTAAAAACAAAGATATCAGGAAGTTTTTGGATGGCATCTATGTGTCTGAGAAGGGAACCGTGCAGCAGGCTGATGAGTGAGGCCTCAGATTCCTAGCTCCAGAAACAAGATCAATTCCTAGCTCCTGATCACAAGTACAATTTGGGCTCTTTGAGGGCAATAAAGGACTTATATATTGAAAAAAAAAAAAAGAAAAGAAAATCTTTAGTAAAGCAAAGGACACTATCAAAAGGAGAAAACAGCAATCCACATACTGGAAAACGTTCTTTACCAACCCTACATCCGATAGAGGGCTAATATCCAAAATATACAAAGAACTCAAGATATTTGACTCCAGAGAACCAAATAACCCTATTAAGAAATGGGATACAGAGCTAAACAGAGAATTCTCAATTGAAGAATTTTGCATGACTAAAAAGCACCTAAAGAAATGTTTAACATCCTTAGTCATCAGGGAAATGCAAATCAAAATGACCCTGAAATTCCACCTCACATCAGTCAGAATGGCTAAGATCAAAAACTCAGGTGACAGCAGATGCTGGTGAGGATGTGGAGAAAAAGGAACACTCCTCCATTGTTGGTGGAACTGCAAGCTGGTACACCCTCTCTGGAAATTAGTCTGGCAGCCAGAAAATTTGACATAGCACTACCTGAGGACCCAGCTATACCACTCCTGGACATATACCCAGAAGATGCTCCAACATATAACAAGGACACATGGTCCACTATGTTTATAGCAGCCTTATTTATAATAACCAGAACGTTTGAAGAACCCACATGACCCTGAACAGAGGAAAATGTGGTACATTTACACAACGGAGTACTACCCAGTGATTAAAAACAGTGAATTCATGAAATTCTTAGGCAAATGGATGGATCTAGAAAATATCTTCCTGAGTGAGGTAACCTAATTACAAAAGAACTCACATGGTATGCCCTCACTGATAAGCAGATATTAGCCCAAATACTTGGAATACCCAAGATACAACTCACCAATGACATGAAGCTCGTGAAGAAGGAAGATCAAAGTGTGGATGTGTCAGTCCCACTTAGAAGGAGGAACAAAATATTCACAGAAGGTAGAGTATGGGTGGAACTTGGGAGGAAGAGAGGAGGGAGGAAGAAAAGGGGGTCCAGGATCAGGTGTGTGAGGAGACGGGGGAGATGTACATAGGATCAAGAAATTGAACAGAGGTGTGTAGCAATGGGGCATGGGAAACTGGAGTGAGTCAACAGAAAGTCCCAGGCATAGGGAAAGCAAGAGGTTCCCAGGACCCACAGGGATGGCATTAGCTGAAATATCCAACAAAGGGGAGAGAAAACCTGTAGAAACCATATCCAGAGGTTAGGCATGGCCCCCAGTTGAAGGATGGGGCCATCCACCCTTCACAAAATTTTAACACAGACTTTCTCCTGTCTAAATGAAATACAGGGACAAAGAGTGGAACAGAAACTGAAAAATAGACCACCCAGAGACTGCCCCACCTGGGGAACCATTCCATATGCAGCCACCAAACCAAGACACTCTTGCTGATGCCAAGAACTGCTTCCTGACAGGAGCCTGATATGGATGTCTCCTGAGAAGCTCTGTCAGAGCCTTACAGATATAGACATGGATGCTGGCAGCCAACCATCGGACTGAGCATGGAGACCCCAATGGTGGATTTAAAGGAAAGACTAAAGGAGCTGAAGGAGTTTGCAACCCCATAGGAAGAACAACAATTCAACCAAACAGATCCCTCAGAGCTCCCAGGCACTAAACCACCAACCAAAAATGCACATAGAGAGACCCATGTCTCTAGCTGCATAAGTAGCAAAGGATGGTCTTGTCTGGTATCAATGGGAGAAGAGACCCTTGGTCTTGTGAATGCTCGATACCCCAGCAGAGTGGAATGCTAGGGTGGTGGGGCAGGAGTTGGTGGGTGGACAGGGAGAATTCTCATGGGGGAAGGAAGGTAGGATGGGGCATTTTTGGAGGACAAACCGGGAAAGTGAATAACATTTGAAATGTAAATAAAGACATAACCATTATAAAGTTTAAAATAAAAAACCTCTCATTCTTCTACTCTCGAAAGTGTGGAAGAGGTATTTGGAGCAAGGGTGAGTAGCAACCCAAATAATAAACATTCTAGGCTTTGCACCTCAAACTCAGTTGCATCTCAACTATTACTCTTTTGCTGATATTGTACGAAAGTGCTCAGGTAGTATATAAATGAATAGGTGTCAATAGGTTCCAACCTATTCACATACATTTAGGTATGTGGCAGACATATAAATGAAACATTTATTGACAATAATTTATGAAAATTTTATTTTAAAACTGTTTTGTTTTACATGTCATTTAACTACTTAATAAAGATTGATGCGAATAACATACTATTGAGAAAAATATGATTTGTTTTTTTTTTTTTTGCATGATTATATCTTTGCTCAACATTTGGTACTGAAAGACATAGGGCAACTCCAATATTCTTCAGAGTTGAGACTGTGATTTTATAACTATCAGGGATGAGAATGCCACTTTGTGTATACGAAGCATAAAGTGGCAAAAGTATGTTTAGGGCATTTCAGTCCCTGTCAAAAATTCTTTCTTATCATCAAACAAAAGTTCACTTAATAATACATTGAACCTCAAATCTTCAACTCAAACAAGTTTTTAAATTAACGTACGAGCATATACATATCCCAAAGGTACATGCTGAGGAATGATGGCAGGAAAATATTAAATTTTGTTTTCTGTAACTAAACTCTTACTTTCCTAAAAGAGTAGAAAACTTTGTATCTACAGTAAAAACACTTACGTTCACAGCATCCAATAATCTGGAATCTGAGCCAAGGTATTTAGGCAGCCTGTCTTGGCATAGCATGACGTGATGGCATGACATTTGAAGTGAAGAATGTGCGAGTTGTGTGTTCAGAATAAAAGCTTTGGCAGAGTCACATGATGTGATAAGGCAAGCTCTGCCAGAAATACCTTAAACACATGACATGTTTGGGCTTGCATTAATGTTTGGCCATTGCACCTTCAAAGCCCTTTTACTGCTATTTGCTTTTTTACAATGAAGACCTCATATTCTGTTATGTGATCACATGTGGGCTTACAACTTATGACTGAAGAAACTGATTATAATCCCAGTTATGTATATTTTGCATACTATTCTTCAATGCCAAGGTTAAAAGCTAACGGGATGTTTTCCATAAACCTTATAATGTGTATTTCAAGCCAAAATGATGATTTGCTTAAAGGCATAATTAGGGTAAGTGGTTCCCGGAACAATGACCCCACCGACCACTCTCCCTAGAGAAACGTGTACACAAGTAGGAACATTCTTCACATATTTATTCTATGTGACAATTAAATAGGCCTCTTGTGTGCCTGGCATACTTGTAAATACATCACCTCCGTATTCAGTAGAACTTCACAAAATTCTCAAGTTTGGCCAATGTCTCAATTTTATCAATTTACCCTTAATTTTGATTTATTATTTATTTGTTTTTTTTTCTTTTTTTATTGGATATTTTATTTACATTTCAGATGCCCTCCCCCTTTCCCATTTCCCCTCCCTAGAAAACCCCTATCCCATGCCCCTTTTTCCTTTTTGCTTTTATACATTTTTTAAATGTTAATCAAAGGCTTTATAAGTATGGTAATGTTCAATTAGAAGTGTAACTCAATACCCAACCTAGATATATAAACTGTCTTTGACTGGTGGAGACATGTGAACATCTGCTTTCATGCCCCTCCCTCTCTTTCTCTCTCTCATCACCTAGCTTCTCCTCTACTTCATTTTCTCCTCTCCTTACTCCATCTCTTCTTCTCCATACTCATACAAAATATTCTGTTAGATTTTCCCTCCTCTTTTCTCTCCAAAATCTTCCCTACCTCCCCGTACATCCAACTCCATGCATTCTCTTTCTTTAGAAATGAAATAGGCAAATAAAAGGAAGATGAAACATAATCCGCACAAACAAAAACAGTGAAAAAGCATAAAACACACACACACACAGAGACAGAAAGACAGAGAGAAACAGAGACAGAGACACACAGACAAAGAAACCTGTAAACTCACAAGATTGGAAACCATAATATAGTAGCAAAAGACCAGTTTCATTAAAAAATGACAAAACAAAACAATATGACCAAAATAAAAACCTCCAAAATTACTATTGATTTAATTTTGTGTTAACCATCTACTGCTAGGCATGGGGCCTGCCTGTAGGTGTGGTTAACATACCCAGTAATAGTCTGTCAGAGAAAAATAATTTTTCTAATTTCATATAAAGTTGTCAGATGGAGATAGCTTGGCTTCTTGGCTACGGTTGAGAGTCCATGTATAGTTCTCTGTCTCAGTACTGGGATCTCATCTGGCTTGATATCCTCCTGCCCTGCTCAGTGCTCCAGTCCTACCCAGTGCTCCTGTCCTGCCCAGTGCTCCTTCCCTGCCCAGTGCTCCAGCAGACTTGCTTTCTCCTCTTTCTCTAAATCTCTCATAAGGAGAGGGCTGCATGGATCATTTACACTAGCTGTGATGGTGATAAGTAGAAGAAGAATTTTGGGACAGTTTATTTTTGCCAGAAGAAGAATTTCAAGATGTCTTATTCTTTGGCATCAGAAAATGTTAGTGACTTGACTTTTTCTAACAGGCTGATAATCCTCCTCAGAGAACCAAAAACTACCTAACAACCCCCCCAGTGCCCAGCATGAGAAACCCTGCTTTGAATTGTTGGCCAGAGCTACGTAAGAAACTCCACAAACATGAAATCTATTGCTGTTGCCCTTGGTTACCATTCAGAGGTGAAAGGCAGCTCCCTATTGCTGGAGACACTATGCACTTCAGACACAGGTCCTAAACACTGCTGAGCTGGAAACCAACATGAATGCCTCCTCAATGAAGACTAGCTTTCATGACACAAGAGGGCACCATGCAAGCTTCCAAAAGAGGGAGTTATACAGTCTACCTGGCAATGAAACCTATCAATCATATAGACTAGCATGGCAGTATAATCCTGCAGGTGTGGTAGTGGCAGGAATAGCTTGGTTGTAACCAAGAGCTGCCTAATTGGGCTTAGGACCTGCTCAACACAAAGGATGTCATGCCTGATACTGGAAACCTAGCTAAGTAGTCAGCGCCAGTGAAGTCATGGTTATTGAAGAAGCTACAACCACTAATTTACTAAACCAGCAGAATCTGTAATGACAACCTGCAACCATTTGTCCTTATACCCACAGATAAGTGTAGTCGTCACCCCTCATCAAGTAAAGTTTTCTTTAAAACACAGAGACCATTACAGAAAACCACAACCAATCATTATGCAGAGTTGTAGAGCTCAATCTCAACAAATACATTACAAAATATTCCTATACCTAAAGCTCAGTAAACATTTTGAAAGAGGGGGAGGAATGATTTTAAGAGCAAGATAATCTGGGAGTTTTCTGGGAGTTTGCTTCTTCTAGTAACATCAGAAGCTATATCCTAAATTCTCAACAACATGGCCACCCAAATGCGAGCAGAACAATGATAACACTAATGAACAAGCTGAAATGCATGAAGCCCAGGAGGCATCAACCCTGCGCAAAGAACCAGAGGCAACCGAGGAAGGTGGAGGACATGAGATGTGTCCCTTTCCAGAGAAGGGCACACCAACTGCTTGTTCACAGCCAAAAGGTCAGTCCTGAAAACATGCATACAAGTAACATATGGAGTCAACAGGTCATATTTGGGAGTATGTATCTATCTATGTACAAATGCTTACATGTGTGCAATAAAATCTATGATAAAAGAGGTAAAAAAATTTTTGAAGGAAATTGGTTAAAATTATATTAGAGGGTTCAGAGGGGAAAAATGGGGAGATGTAATTAAAATACCTGATACCCAGGATGCTGGCCTTGAACTCTGAAGCACAATTCTGCTCCAGCTTCCCAAGCTACTGGGACTACAGACGTGCACCACCAAGTCCAGCTGATGTAATTAAAATACAATTTTGAAAACAAACAAAAAAGACTCCATAAAAATATTCATTACTTTTCTCTTTAAAGGGTAGAAAATAAATAATTTGGGGTTAACTCCAAATTGAACCAAATTGAAATATAATACATTCATTCTGGCAATCACTTGGGGAAACCCTGAAAAGTCTGGGATCTGGGGTAAGCTGTGCAGGAAGGTTTGGATATGGCAAAGTGATAAAGTTGTGACTAGCAATAGAAGAGAAAGGCGGTCAAAACATGCCAGGCTCAACCAGCGCTGTCTTCTTTATGTGCTGAGTGGCAGTGTGAAAGACTTACTGTGTAAGAGATATCAGACAGAGTAAGGCAGAGAAGTGTGGAGGCAGAACTCACTAGCCTGTGGCCGGCATGTTAAAAGCTCCTCTGGTCCACTGGAATGAAAGAACCATCATTACTTTTTCTTTTATTGAAAACAGATTTTTTTCCTCACATAATATATCCTGATTACAGTTTTCCCTCCTTCTACTCTTTCCAAAACCTCCCCCACCTCACCTCCAAACTGGATTCACCCTGATCCTGCCTTTCATTAGAAAACAATCAGGTTTCTAGAAGACAATAGTAAGATAAGATGAAACAAAAACTAACACACCAGAATAGTACAAACAGAAGGAAAAAAGCCCAAGAAAGACAAAAGAGTAAGATATAGACACAGAGACTCACTTGTTCACGCATTCAGGATTTCCATAAAATCACTAAACTGAAAGGTGTGACATATACTCAAGGACCCTAACCCTTGCTCGCTGCCTCCGACTCTGTGTGTTCATATGAGATGAGCTCTACTCTGTTGATTTAGAGAGCCTTGTTATCTCTCAGTGTCCTCCGGTCCCTATGGCTATTAGATTCTTCCCACTTTCTCTTCCTCAGGACTCCCTGAGTGTTGAGGGAAGGAATTTGATAGAGACATCCTGTTTAGGCTGAATGTTGCAAGGTTTCTCACACTGTTTCCATCTGCTACAGGAGGAAGCTTCTCTGACAATGGCTGAGCAAGGCACTGATCTAGACTACAGCACAATGCCAGTAGTCATTTTATTGCTACATTCTCTTAGTAGAACAGCAGTATTTGGTTTTATTTTAGGTTCCTGGGCTATCTAGCCTCAGGGTCTTGGTCACCCAAGCTGTGTTGGGTATGGGTTCCATCTCATGGAGTGAGCCTCAAATCAAATCAGATATTGGTTGGTTACTCCCACAGCTTTGTGCCACCATTGCCTTAGCATATCTTGCTGGCAGGAAGTCAGTGTAGACAAAGGGTTTAGAGCTGGGTTGGTGTTTACACATCTCCTTTGGTAGCATACAGAGTATCTTCCTATAAATATGCTAGCACAAAGGGGTGAAGGCTGTATGTATGCACCAGCTCAACTTCTTCGTGTTCGATGAGTTATGTAGGTGTGTCTAGGCTCACTCAGCAATAGAGCCTGCCATCAGTTTGCCAAGAGCAAAAGAAGTACCTTCTTTAAATTTTAAATATTAACATTGATTCATGCAAGCCCTTTAGAAATTCAATAAAACGTTGATACAAACTCAACATAAACCTGAATGTTATTGATAAAAGACATCCCATAGGTAAAGTGGCCTTTTATAATTACATTTCTTTCTTTCTTTGCTTATCTGTGTTCAGTGCCTTTCCACAGGGCAAGCTGTAACCTTGTGCTGTGGGTGATTTACTTTAGGGCTCACGTCCATAATGAGGTGATTTATTGGGACATTTGAACGAACTTCATGGTTTTGAGTCAGTTTATGTCAAGGATGGTTTGCCTTTCTTCCTAACATGGGAAGAAAAACAGGTGACCCACCATCATGGTTAAATTAAACTCGGCTGCTTTCCTTCTGTGTACTGTGGTTGCGAGAATTCAGTTAATCCAACGTTTCATGCTTACTTGGAAATTTTACTTACTAATATATATGCCAAGTGATATGAAAGCAATGATGTAATGTGGCCTTCTGTTGCCAGAAATCATTTTACTAACTTCATAAATAACTCAAATGCCTACAGGATAGTTAACCATCATTTACAGACTTTTTTATAATACTCAATTGTATTATGAAAGGAAGGTATAGTGGTTAAGATTCTTTCTTTATGTCTGTAGACACACAGTTTGAAATTGTAAGCATCTTCTATCTTTAGCTCTCACTATATTCAGTTACCACAAAATTATTTTATAAAGAAAATTATTAGAATTATAATGAGGAGTTTTTTATATAACTAATTTTGAATCATAATATAATCTTTGCGGAAAATGCTGTAAAAACAAATCTTAAAGATAATTACTTCTAAAAGTTTGAAATGCATAATTTCAGGTATAAGATATTTTTATAGAAAACTGAATCACACCATGGGTGTCTACTCAGAGCTTCCATTTAATAGTATGCCATGAATATGTTTCCATATCTAAATATAGTTGCAACATGATAATGTCTAACACCTATTATGTGTTTACACTGATTTATTTAAGCAATTTTTCCATTATAAATAGCTTAAATTATTAAACATATTATTTACTTTCTCAACTTAAGTGATTATAACTGGGAATGATGAGTCAAAACAAATTTGCTTTCGACTCTTTGAATATACAATGTAAAGAGAATTTGGCACATTTGTACTTGTTCAGCATAGAAATATCTTCTCTGTTTGTATACATTCTTACAATAAGCTACCTTCCTTTTGCTATGAGTACTTACAACTGTATAATTTTGGTACAATTCCTGTTCTTATGTTTTCTTTGTCTTTCAGTGACCTTACTTGTTTCTATTTAGTAGAACTCATTGTCTCTTATAAATTTAGGAGTCATTTACTGTAGCAAAGCCCCTGGGTGCCCTGCATCCTACCTCATCCTCTCACTGACCTCAGCCATGACAGTGGATGACAGATCAGTGTAAAGTAGAATCTTCAGGGGAAGGTACAGCAGATCTTTCTTGATACATCTGAGTGAATTCTCCAAAGCCTTGATGCTTCTTTGCATGGAGGGAGTAATTCTTATCCAACAGGGACTAGGAGGCCATGGACCACTGCCCAGAGATGGATGGTTAAATCTAGGAAACAAGCTTTGGGTTTCAGGGAGGTTTGTTTCAGACCTTGAGAAGGTCCCATTCTTCTGGATTTTTTTCTTTTCCCTCTTTTGTGCTTTCAGATAACGCCCCCTACCTAAGTTACCTGACCAGTCCTTACTCCAGACTCTGTTTCGGAGAATTTGTAGGAAGACACACTGGCTTTGCCTTATGCTTTGGCATTCTTTTTAAACTTCTCTCCAGCTTGGGCCAAGAAAATTATCCTATTCAAATAGAGTTTCACAGCTCTTGATATTTCCTTCTAGATCTCTGGCTGTTCTTTTTCTATGGCAAGTGTACCACTTTGTTCTGGGTGCTGAAACGTGATTACAAATTTAGGAGTTTAAAACAGCATATATAGTTTACACATACATTATCATTTATAATATATACACTTGTTATTATAATTCCAGAGCTGTGAAGTTCAGAAAAGGTTTAACTGGGATAAAACAAAAGTTTCAAGAAAAATTACATTCCTTTTTATAACTCTCAGCTGAGTATTTTCTTTTAGGTTTTTACATCTTTAAAATACCACTGCATGCATTGGTTGATGGGTCCTAAACTCAGATTTAAGCACCAGACACATAGTGCCTTTATAATTTTCTGCTCTGACCCTGATGATATAGTTATATGGTCTCCTGTGAGTGTACTAAACGCATTGGAATGATGTAGAAAATCATCTCATGACTTAGTAGCTGTGAAGTCTCCATTGCTATGTAAGATGGCACAGTTAGGGATTCCTGGGATTAGAGTGTAGACCTCACTGAGGGGAGAGTGTTGCTGTGAATGTCAGGTCATTCTCATGTTCAGTGTCAAGTTCTACACTGTAGGTCCCAATAACGTTTCAGTTTGTGAGTTTGTACTTGACAGAGTCTATTTGGACAAAGAAGTTTGTTCCAATGACATTGGTAAGAAGCACATAGAAATGTCTACTTGAGACTTCATCTGGACATCTAGATCCATGTGGGGCACCATGACCATGCCAACATTGAGCACGCTTTTATATTCCATGCACTCAAATACTTAAAATTCACAATGTGTCTGGATGAGTGTTAACATCATCAATAGGATCAAAGAAGAAAGCTATTCCCTTTGGGGAGAGTGAATATATGTGCGATATTTTCTGAATGAAGCCAACTAGCTTTTTCCCTGGTTGTTTTAACTTAGAGATTTTCAGTTTAGGTATGTTATATTCACTGGGCTGGAGTGGGGTTGGAATTTTACTCACTGATGGAGAATTCCAAAGAGAGTTATGGTTATTTATTTACTTATTTTAAAAATAACATTGTGTTCTGGTATGTGTCTTTCACTGACTGTTATCTGGGGAAGAATGATTTAAGTGATGGAATTGTGAGAGCTGGACCTGAAACAAGAATTAAAGAGGTCAAAGATGAGTCTGATGTTGCCTCTGGGACCTATGGTCTGTGAGTTCTTGGTTAATGCACTCAAACCTTCAAGGACTAGTTTGTATCTAGAGATTGTAGATGTATATACTTGTTGATATAAGAAGAGGTAATTAGAATGTTTATAAATATACACATATAACACTAGCACACACATATACTATCACACATACTTATACACACTCACACACATTCACACACTCACACACATCAGGCACACATACAGACACACACATGAACACCTACAGACATTCATGTACATACATACTCACACATATACACCACATATACACCCACACCAGGCACACATACAAACACACACCAGACACACACACCTCACACATACAGACACACACATGTATACACACACATATATACACTTATACACACCACACATACAATCACAAACACAAACACACATACACATGCACATATGCGCACATACTCATACAGGCATACTCATGCATTCACGCACACATGCACACATACATACACACACAGATCGCCACCCACCCACACACACCAGTGTCCCTGTAAGTCATCATCATTTTAGAATACCACTTGATTAATCCACCCTTCTTCCTGCATCATAGAAGCTTTCTTTTCTATTGCTTATTTTAAATTGACAGAAAAAATGACATCTAAAAAGCCTGTCGCTTGAGTCCTGTGTTCACCTTAAGATAACATCCATTTCTCTCTCTTTTCTCAATTATGGTCACAATCTACAGCAAGCAGCTCAGCTTTCTGTTGCCAATTCATCTTCCTTTTCTTAAGGAAGCCTGTTTTATGCACCACCGATTTACTCAGTTTTGCACAAACAACTCAATGATTTTAATGAATAAATATTTAGAGAGTGGGACTTTTGGCTACCAGAGAGGGCAGTTTGGTTGCCTAAAACTGTGTTCCACAGCCTCTGGGGCATTATTTCTAGATGCTGAAAAGCCTTGACATTCATTTTTCTACTGTAGCCTTCAAATCTAATCATAGCCAGTGGCAAGCTACTGGGGAGAACTGAAGCCCAGCTCTTTCACAGAAAGGCAGGAAAAGGTCAGGGTGTAATTTATAGTCCAGAGCTGTCCCTGAGAGCTGGCTAAGGCCAACACAACCAACCCAGGCTTAGGGTTTTTTTTTTCCCTGTCTCATTTTGATTCCCCTACTTCTTTGCTGTTTTCTCTTTAAGATACTTCTACATAAATCACTTATGTAAACCTTTTGCTCTGAGGCTGCTCTGGGGAGAACCTGACCTCAACAGATGGCCAAGTGTCAGAACTGGTCGCAGCTACAGGCAAGATTTATGCTAAAGAAATGGAAGGAGTCTGAAGCCATCACGGGAGGCAAAATGACTGTGAAGCAATATGGCATGGTGAATTTGGAGACAATTAGGAGATAGGGGTGGACTAGGATGAGGGTAGATTTTGTGGCCAATGTCTTTCCAATAGAGAAAGAATCAGACAGCAGATCACCTTCATGAACTGCTCACCTCACCAGCTCTTACTAGATTTATCACTTTTGGCTGTGAAGCCAGGTTATTTTGGTTCATGTTCAGGTTACTGATGCTGACTGCTCTGCCATCACCTGCCCCGAGGATTTGATTTTGTGTTTGGCCCAGGTGTGGCACCTTGGCTTTTGAGAGAATTTTTTGGAACTTTGAGATCTCAACCATAAAAGTCCTTTGCCATCCCTCAGGAACTATCTTGCCTGACTTCAGCTTTCACAGTTACTAATTCTAGAAGGTTTGAGATAACTATTCACATAAGTTCGTGTTCATCCTTATATTGCTGAAGAAAGCACGTAAAATGGCAGAAGAAGCATGCTTCTTTTTTTTTTAATGTTGAAATCTTTATTTGATATTTTATTTACATTTCAGATGCCATCCCCTTTCCCCATTTCCCCTCCCTAGAAAACCCTTATCCCACCCCCATTTCTCCTTTCTGCTTTTATACTATTTTTTAAATGTTAATCAAAGGCTTTATAAGTTTGGTAATGCTCAATATCAATCAGAAGTGTAACCCAATACCCAACCTAGATATATCAACTATCTTTGACTGGCGGGGAGACGCAAACATCCACCTCTGTGTTCCCCCCCCCTTGTCACCTAGCTGTTGCGGCCTGAGTTGCCCCACGCTTGGGGGCCAAAATGTTGCAGACTACTCTATCAATATTGGAACCTGAGCTGCCAAAAGCCTGAGGGACTAAGTTGTTAGCCTGCACTGCCCCAAGCTGCTCCAGTCTTCTTCGGGTCGGGGTTCAGCAAGAGAGAGAGTGAGGAAGGACTCAAAGAATGGAGACTCGACAGAGGGTAATTCAATCCTGTTTATTCTTCAGTTTCTCTTCCTAGTCCAAGTCCCAAGTCTTGAGTTCCTAGTCCCTAGTTCCTAGTCCTTAGTGCCTCCAAGTTCCAAGTTTCCAGTTCCAAGTTCTCTTCCTAGTGCCTGCTACCTAATGCCTAATAACTAACTCTCTGTTCTTCCTCCAAGTGCTAAATGCCTAATGTCTAATGCCTAATAATCTGTTCCAAGTTGTACTGAACTCTTCTGTCTGCCTCTCACCTTTTATATGTCTCACTTCTAAGTCACACCCTTAGGTCTTATCTCTAAATCTGATCTCTAAGTCACTCCCTTAAGTCTCAGCTCTAAATCACACCTTTAAGTCTCACACACCCAAGGGAAGGTCCTGGGTATCTAAAACAAGATGTTATCAGAGTGTGCTCAGCTGTTGTAGACTATTGTAATCAAGTCTCTTGTTAGGGCATAAGGCTCAAGATGGCTGCAAGGATGATATCCGCCTTCTGTCGGCTCCCCACACCTAGCTCCTCCTCTCCTTCTCCTCATCTCCTTACCCCTTTCACCTTAGTTCCTCCTACATATCACCGTTTCTGTTAAAATAAAACTTTTCTCTTAGAATACAATTAGAGCATAACTATACCAATTTGTGTCAGTAAGGTACAAGATAGACCTAATACCCAGTCCATCATTTTGTTGACTAAACAGAAGTTCTGTTGTCCCTCCTAACTAAAAGACTTAATTCTGAACTTGGCTTTTTTTCTTGGCTTTAGAATGAATGTCAGCTGAAAACCATCCTCTCAAACCTTTTCTCTCAAAGTAAATAGCTGGGATTGACTATGAGACTATGTCTTCAACCCCATCAGAAATCCAGAATGACTGAATTAACTGAAATTATGGGAAGCACCAAGCATAGCTTCTAAAACTTAGCCAAATTATAGAGACCACTGAGCATTTGGACACTCCCTATACTACAGAACGTTGGAGCATTCGATCTTCAGCCTTCTGGTCCAGGATTATTTGACAGACCCAGTCATACAGAATTATTAAGGGCTGATTTCTCTGTCTTGGCAGATATAATCAGTCGACTATTCCTCAAGTGTGTCCTTTTCTGGATAGTGATTTGTCTGTAGATGAAAAGAGGCAATTCTTGCCTAGTGGCTGTCTCACCACAACTGGAGTAACTCCAAGGAAGCTCAATTTCTTCTTATAATCCAAGACAGGAAGCTGTCAGGAGCAGACTGGTCTCTAATCAGAATGGACATTAATACAGAAATGTTTGTACTGTCAATTCAGTGGACTTCTGACGTTTTGAAAACCAACTATCCATGTAAAGCAATCTGGAGTATTGTTTGTTAACTCCTCTCAGCTAAATAAAATATAGAAAACACCCTAACAATAAACTCAGAGCCATGAATTTGCTATAACTCACAGGCTAACTATCTCAAATCAGTTTAAAAAGTTAAAGAAGGACTGGGTCTAAGCCTTGTATTCCTAAATGTGTTATATAAGCACAATGCCTATGAGACTAACAATATTAATCTCACTTAATATCAATAAGAAGCTCATACCAATGAAAACTTAAATTAGAAATCAAAGTAAATTTTGTACCATTTAAGAAATTATAACTTCATCTTAATAACAATTATACATAATTCTACGAATAGGTTATGGCTATGCAATAAATCCTAGCTAATCCTCTCTGTTCCAACAAAACCACTACTTTTCCCTAGAAAGACAGCCCAATATTAACCACCTCAGTCCCCAAGCCCAGGGAATAGGGGTGCTGACTCTTCATTAACTTCTTCAAGCTGATTATGGGTGTTAAGATATTAGAAGAGGGGCAGGAGGAAGAGTAAATTGATAAGTCTCTGACATCTCTGTTTTCACTGCATCCAGCTGCAATTCCAGGACATCAGAGGTTTGAGCAGGTCTGCTCAGCTCACTTGATGAATAGATACACTGAGGTTGTGTATTCTGCAATATACAATTCTCAAAGCAAATTTTAGTATCAAGATAATTTTTTTGCTTGAATTCTGGAATCTAGTTGTCTGGTGG
The DNA here is from genome assembly GCA_030674055.1 of Rhabdomys pumilio. Lineage (NCBI taxonomy): Eukaryota > Metazoa > Chordata > Mammalia > Rodentia > Muridae > Rhabdomys > Rhabdomys pumilio. Next base: position 54,989,713 of record JANHMN010000013.1, on the reverse strand, counting down.
CCTGCCTCTGTCATGTCTAATCCATACAATTCTGGGAGTTTCTATGACGGTGTACTCCCACCATCCTCCCATTTTCACCTCCCTACTCTCAAATTCCCCAGGTAGCACTCTTGTTATAGATATAGATTCAGTAGGGAGGGGACAGGAAAGTAATCAAATTACATGGAAGGTTGGTACTGCCCATTCTAGTGACTCAGGTTTGCACCCTTGATTGTTACTCAGATACATTGACCTCAGGCTGAAGTGGGTTGCAAAGGTCAGAAAATTCCATAGCTTTAAAATCTCATTCTGAATTTGTGTGTATGAGTTTATAATTGGATAACATTCAACTTTATGGAATGCTCATTTTTAAAAACCATATTGTATGATAGTTTTAAGCCTTTTCTCTTGCTACATTGTACCAACGACTATATTCTCCCGATTAACCCTATAGAAACTTATGGTTTTGATTCTTTATGTTATATCACTTGGGTTTCATAATTATTGATTGCATAGATTATGGGCTTATGATAAGTTCACCATATAAAAGCAACATCTAAAACTCAGACTTTGCAGGTCTCTGGGATAGTATCCTTACTTGCTAGCTTATAACTATTTGGAATGAGTAGTCAGCAATAGTTTAAAATCAATGAATTCTTTTACTTCATTTCTCAATTTTTCAGTACCATTTTCCCTCTGTGAAGAATAATTTAAATACTAATAGGCAGAAACTGTAAGGTATCTGGGTGAAAGTCCAATCCTGGTCCTCTGACACTGTGATTCTGGATAACACACCATGGTACAGCACATAATCCCACTATTCAATCTATTTTTTTTTAAAATAATAAATTCTACTAAAATGAACAAAACAATTAGCAGTACCCATAATACCATTCTCCTCTTCAAGCCATTCTGTGTACATTTGGCTCCAAAAGAGGCTGTGTGGGCACACAGCAAGTAGTGGTAGGGGCAAGAGAGAGGAAGAGTATATAGGTGGCAAAACACATATCAGAGCAGGTGATATCATGTCTTCCCATTTAATCTAGCTGCCACACTTGCCCTTGTCTCTATTCCCACTGCCTCTGCATCAGACATCTTAGCTCCATAGGCAGCCAGCAGACAGGGCATCCTTTTGCCTATATTGTTAAGGCCCAGATGTCTTTTGACAGACTAATACTTAGCTGAGATGAGCAAAGAGCATTCTGAACACAAATGTTCCTTCCATGTCACATCATCCTTCAGAATTTACAGAAGACATTGCAAAGGGGAGGAAGATCCTGATGAGGTTGGGACCAGGGGGAGACATGAGATATATCTTGTCATTGTGGTTCTACAAATAAATAGTCTGGAGACAAGTGTTGTGATTAGTGTTGCAGGATGGCTGTAGTCCCTACTGTCTCTACATGTGCCTCAGCTTTGCTTTGCTCAAACACTAAGTGTTATCTGTTTTATTGTGTTTGCTGCCTCTCAAAGGCCACTGTTCTCTGTGCCCTGTCATATCCACTGTATCTTTGTGTTGCTTTGGTCCTTGCTGCTTTTTTGATGTCAGTCATTCTTCATCTGTTTTGAATACTTTCGATGTTATCAGAGGTGGGAATACGATAGCAGAAATAAGATTGTGATTTCTCAATTAGAGAAAAGTGCCAAAGTAAATTCTGTTCCTTTGTCTTTTTTTTTTTTTTTTTTTTTTTTTTTTTTTTTTTTTTTATCATACACTGCCAACTTCTTACATATGTTAACCCATCTGGTCTTCATAGTACTTACATGTTATATCTTCCACTGACACAGGCAAATAAACCACATGATCTACGACTACCTGACTCAGTCACTGTTCACTGCTGTCTGAAATGGAGAGAGAGAGAGAGAGAGAGAGAGAGAGAGAAATTTTTTCTGTCTTACCAGATGATCAGAAGCATGTGATAGGAAGCTCAAACTGGGCTGCAAAGAAATGCAGATGGTACCTGGGGTTAGAAGACTGGGTGAAAGTCGAATCCTGGTTCTTATAAAATGTGGTTCTAGATTGGATGTGGATAATACATCATGGTTCAGCACAGAGATATATGAAAAATCTTATAACTAATTCATTTTTTTTACAATTAATAAATTCTACTAAAATGAACAAAACAATTTGTTGTTGTACAGCCTTGGTAAATCAATTAGTATTTCTTTGTTTAAAGAATTTCTTTTATTTCTAATTATGTGTATGTGTCTGTGACTGTGTGCTATGTGCCTGTGAAAGAAGGTACCAACGAGGTCAGAGATGGTAAATCCATAGAGCTGGAGTAGAGGGCACTGTGAGCTACCTGTCATGGGTCCTGGAAAGTGAACTCAGGTCTTTTGCAAGATGATCAGTCACTGAGACATCTCTCCTGCCCTATCAATTCAGTTTCTATTCCAGAACCTAGAAATGAGGCTGGCTGTATTCTGGAGTAAGTAGATCCAGATGAGTCTTCATGCTTAGCCCTGGCATGGTGATCTATCATCTCTTCTCAAGTTCATTCTTTATGAGCAATGGGAAAGGTGCTCTTGAGAATAGTAGGTTTCTGTTGGTTTTACCAGGTTAATGCAGGTGATTCATTAACACATAAAAGGCTGTATTGTGGTCCCTATTTTGATGCCAAACTGAGTACCACTCAGAGATAAATAGTGACAACAATCTAGTACCGCTAGATACCCAATGTGTGTGAGTTCTTCTGCCTATATTGACTCAGTAGTTGGAAAGCTAAATGTGACCTGAATTTGAATAGAATACTGTATAGTATAATAATATGGTTGAATAATATGGTTGGTATATTATAAAATATGATATAAATATACAATATTATTTTTTTATAAAAAACAGAATATGAACTGTAAACGTCTCAAGCAGTTCAGAAAAGATGTTCCTGGATTTGTATCCTTGGTATAGCTAGATCTGTAGGAGTTTATTTCCTATTGTACAGTGTGGAAGAAGCTGTCTGTATAGTGTACAATGGATTTTGATTACCCTGAATTGGAGTGTTTTGGAAGGACTAACAAAATTCTGTGAGAAAACGGGGCCTGCTCTCAATCTCTCTCCTCATCTGACCATTCATCACAACCTTTATTAGCTTGACATATTATACAATTATGTCTCATTGTGTCTATGCGTAGACTAACATTGCTCTATGCACTTAGTAAAATGGGGCAGAACATCCAACAGATTGCTCTTCTTTGAATGTGCAGGGCTATCTGTAGTAATCAGTTTCCATCATCATTTTGACTGGAATTACAACCTCCTAGAGAGCATTTCTGGGTGAACGCATTTCTAGAGAGGACTAGTGGAGGCAGGCAAGACCCCTGGTGAAATGGGCAGCAGCATCTCATTGGAAGGACTGAAAACGGGAAGTTGACTGAGTGCCAGTATTAAAATAGGTGTGAGCAGTCAGCCTCACATTCGTGCTCACATAGCCACAAACTCCACCTACCATCACAACTCACTTGCCATGATAAACTATACACCAAACACTGGTCAAAATGCATCTCTTCTCCCTTGGGTTACTTCATGTTAGGCATTTGGCCAAAAAAGTACACACTATAGCATCTATAAATAACCTGTTTGGAAACTTCTTAGTCAGTGATTTCTGTTTCAGAAATGTATAACTTGGTCTGCTTTTCTTTGAAATTGGTGGATTACTTCTATACCATTCTGAGTTGTAACCTATTTCGCATTTCCACGTATCCTTACCCCTCACTTTCCAAATCTTTTCCTCCTTTTTTCCTACCTTTGCCCTTTTATACTTGAAAGGACAGGAAAAAGTTACCTTATTCCAGGTAATTAAATCTAGGCAAAGGAGAATCAGTAGCAAGAGTTGTAGATGATGGAGCAGAGCCCAGGACTCCTAGTAGAAGAACACATCCTTTGGCCCCGCCCTGCTGCTCAGTGTCTTTCAAGTCCAATCCTCACTTCCTATCCAGCAGGATGGACTCATACAACTGGACTGGCAGAAATGAAGACCAATCATGAAATGGAATGAACATAAAAGTAGTACAGTTACATGTTTGAGGAGAGTCACTCACAAGAATACCTGGAATAAACCTTACTTTAGATTTTCACAGCAAGTAGATCTTGGCTTGAAGGTGTCGCACAGACCATAGTTTGCTGGAAAACTTCAGTGTGTTGGTCTTGAGCTGTGCTCAATGATCCTTTTAAGAGATACACACATGCTTCTTTCTAAATCACCTCTCCCCAAACTTGGGTTCTTTTCTTATAGGTGATATCATGTTTGCTTCTTCTGTACTGTGCACTGGGGTCACAGGATTTCATCTGTGAGCAGATATAGTACTCATGGGGCAAAGGTCTGACTGGTGCCATTCTTCATTGAACAGGTATAACTTCTACTCAGAAATGATGGTCTGAGGAATGGATGAATAGTTGAGCCAGGATGTTTAATTTGGGTTCCTGTTTTCAGATGAGCATCATTTGGGTGCAGAAACTGGCATAGCCTGCCAGGTACACAGCTGAATGTCTACGGTTTCCTTTATCTGAGACAGGCCTTAGAGGCATGGATTACAGGCACTTAGCTCCATTACAATATCCACAGAGACGTTTGAGCACTGCAGGTTGGCATTCTGACAACTGTTGATAAGGTTTCTACAACTCCTTTATTTTTTTCTCTACAGATAGAAAGATTAAATTATAGGATCTCTATATTCTATTTTGCATATTATAATGCTGTAAAAAAAAGGGGGGCCCCGGATCTGTACAACTATGCAGAATTTCGCAAAATTAGAGTAAATCTGTCTCCAATACCATCATCATGGGATGGCTGTGAACTCTGCTGCACCTGAGGCAGATGCCCACTGTGCTAGAATGATTTTGATTGGATTCTTCTTCCTCTTAAATATCTTACCTTTGAATGATAATTTGCACAGGCATGCCATTGATGATGCCTACTCTTCCTAGAGACCCTTGAATCCCACACACATGATCCTGAGTCAGAGCAAATTTAGGGTGCCTTCCTGAGTCCTCTATCCTATTTGATTTCCTTCCTTCATTATCTGACAGGTAATAAATTACGAAAAAAGGATGGCCTCACAGGAATAGTTGTCAACTTCACCTCAACCATCCCCAATTTGAGGTGTTTTGGTTGCTGTTCTTGCTTCTAGTCCATCACTCAGGCCTTGAAAGCTGATAGATTTCTGATTTCTTCCTTGAAAATGACATGATGAATCAGACTGCATGCTTTCCTGTAAGGGCTCAGGAGGAAATGTAATCAGAGAATGTGCTGTACCATGGAAGGATTGCAGTTTTGACCTTAGAGTGGGGAGAGGCAAAACCCTTGTGGGACACGATGACAGAAGTTCAGGCAAGTTTTGCTGCATAGATAGCCTCAGATATTTCTAGAATCCAAAATCAGACAATGGTCTGAAATTATAGAAAGTTCGGAAAGAGGAAATTCCACGACATGTCCAAAAAATAATTCAGGGCAAGATAGGCCCATAAGTATAAACCGTGTGCTCTTTGCTGTGCTGTGGTTCCTTGATACTCTGAGGTTGCAAGTTACATGTCTGAGTGCGGAGATCCGCGCTGTGTGTCTTGTTATTTGTTGGTGCTAAGTGTGGCCAGCATCAGGTCACTGCTGTTTATAACATTGTCTCTGTTCTCTGGTACACTTGCTCTTGTCTGCTTTTTACTAGTGAGATTGTCCCTTTCTTATCAGTCACCTAGCAGGCCTTAGCACAGCAGGAGTCAGGACATTCCGAGGCAGCACATGGAGGAGAGTGTCCATTAGCAATTTCAAACCCTTAATGAGGCTCGCTTCTCTTACATGCTCCAGTGGTTTGGGGACAGCAGTGAGTGCAGCCTGTAATCTCTCAATGCCTCAGCATGTATTGTGTCTGCTCCTCTTTCTATTCAGCTGCCTCAAAATCAAAGGCAAATTTTATTGGGAGCTTTACATGTGTAACATAATGCCTGTACAAGCTGAAGAAGAGAAATTCTTTTCCTACAGACCTTTTATGAATTTGAAACTGATATTTGGATAGTTGGAACAATGGATTCAAAGTCTTACAACTACTATACAGCATAGCCTAGGCACAAATCCATAAACATTGTAAGACAAAAATGTCTTATGTTCAATTTTGTCTACTGTTATTTAATCTTCTCTGTTACTGTTAATTTCCGCATCACTTCAGATTTAAAGAAAGGCTGTGTGTGTTGGAAGAGCCCGTGCCTGCTTTGTTCATATCTTCAGGCTTGCCACAGTTCCTATTTTTTTTTAATGTGTTTCAACCACAAGATGCCACTTTACCACAAATTTGCTAGTATATGTCCTGAAAAGAAGACATTTATCTGCATAGCCACAGTATAATAAAATAAAATAAAGGAATGATTTTTATTTTCACACTAATTTTTCGCACTAATTTTTGTAATATGCAACCTTGATTCATATTTTATATATTGTCCTAATATATCTTATAGCCAAAGAAACTATTGGTCCATTCCATGCATCCCTGGGTCACTCTACGTTTGTTTATTGACAGCAGCGCCATGGTCTTTTACTTCAACACATTTACTTAAACACAAAATATCTACTTTGAAGTTGCTTTGATGTTTTCTGATAGTTTGATTCAAGCTCTGTATTTTGCATAGGAACAATACAAAGGTGATCTTATGTTGTCTGTGCACAACGTTATAGGACAAATAGTGGATACATCAAATTTAGTGTTAGCTTGGGACAAAGTGACATCTTCTAGGGATCTTAGTTCCTGAGTTCCTGTTTCTGTTTACTAAGCCCCTCTCCGGAGAACATTAATGTCCTGGAAAATCTCCTGTTTCCATTACTTTTCAAGCTTCCACAAATGATTATATCTTTTTCTCCTGTCTTTCCTATCTGTTTTCTTCCTAATTTCCCTTGCTCATTTTTCCTTCCTTCTCTCTTCATAATTACTTTACCATCTTATTATGTCTCTGCCTCCTTTTCTTCTTCCTCTCTTCCCTCTTTCTTCACATAAGTTCACGATTCATAAGTTTAAGATTCCTAAGTTTGAGATTCATAAGTATGAGATTCATATGTTCTTTTTCCCTTCAAATGCTATAACCTGTCACTATCCTTCTGAAACTTCTTCAATTTCATGCATGCATTTGGTTCATTTATAATATGGCAAGTAATGAGAAGTAGGAGGGAGAACCTAACTGGAGGAGCTAGGATACTGGACTTGTTCCTGAATACTCTTGTCCAGGTCCATTTGGATGTGATGCTTTGCTCTGCTTTCTGTCCTCCACGGAATGAGATGCCATCTCACCATACCCCCTTCTCATCATCGAATGACACCTCCAAAATCAGAAGCCAAAGAGTTGAGAAATATAACTAATGTATCCTAAGTTTCTCCAAACGCAGGCCTCTGCCGGTGTCCATTTCCTCTTGGAAATGTTCTCATACCCAACACCCTGCCCAGATCTCAGCTCAGAAAATTTCTAGAGTTCCACTCTGTATTCACCATGCCTTATCTTATGTATTGATTTCAGTCTGTGAGCAGACCATCAGTGGTGTGATATTCTGAGTAAATTTTCTTTTCTCCTTTTCACTGCAAGCTTCACTTCTGCAACTGCATCTCTGAAAATGCCCTGAAACAGTTCCATCTGGTGAACATGGTGAATGAGTATATTCTACCTTCATAGAAGGAGGAGTGGTTTAGGTACAGTACACTGGAAATGCCTGGAGTTAGACAGACTCTTTTTTCTAGTGTTTGATAATTGTCTTAAAATAAGTATTCTACAACTCTGATTGTAGTTGCAGAAACTTACTAAAATCAACAAGTAAAGTGAAATGTGAAGATTTGTACTTTCAATAATAAGACAATAAAGTTTAAATGGACTTTGACTGTAAAACAAGATTGATATTTTAAGTGACAGACCTTTGAGAAAACAATTAGTGGTTGAATCTAAGATGAGATTTGTACTAAAAATAAGTTTGTTTTGTAAACTTTCCCTCAGATAATACTCTGGCTGTTAGTCGTATTACATTCTTAGGGTGATGCTGAAAGGAATGTGAGTATTATCTTGAATCATTGGCTCCTTAATTAACTGTATATTTTAAGCATCATCAGTGTCTCCAAATCTTTGTGCTCTCTGTAGTTAGATACTTGCCTCCCATGATAAAGCAGTCATCAGGCCATGCCTGTACTTCACATCGGGTTGCTCATATATCTGCACCGTATTCAACATTATGCTAAAATTGCCTTCAGTTCAATTTCATCTTACAATTAGTATAGGATGAGGTTGGCTGGTCTGAGTTACATTTAAAGTCTTTTGCTGAAAAAAAATTTGTATTCCAAATCTGCTGTGCTCTCCTACAGATTTTAAATTTCCTTCTAGGACAATTTTTTAATAAACAAGCAACCCCCAGTTGAGATATAAAACCCATATAAGAAGTTATTAAAGCATAATGGAACATTATTCATTTTCAGAAGTATCTTGAATTCTCACAGCAAATTATCAAAATTTACTGTTTTAAACAGGGGAATAGATACTAAGTGAGTAAAGAAAGATATTGTATTGGTGATAAAAATCTATACACCTGCATATGCATATGCATAGGAATATGCAGACAAAAGATAGTTACTGCAGCCTTTTTCATTGGCATTTGCCTGATGTGCATTGAAAGCCCTTGAAAACCCTGGCTCCTTAGCCACAGGTTAGCTTAATGGTGAGGGGTCTGCTTAGGTTTGCTGCAAGGAGGACTGACCAGAATTTCACATCAGAAGATTTGGAATGGTTCTTTTTGGTTTTTTGTCCAGTTCCTTGTTTTTGTTGTTTTCTTTTGTTTTGTTTTCTTTCCCCAATTCTTAGCTTCTTCCTAACAATTGACACTATTTTTAAACAAACTATGTATTGCCAATTTTTGTGTCTCCTTTCTTTCACAGAAAATGTTGTTTACTGAGGATGTCTTTGCAGCCAGACACAAACTTTTGAAGAACTTTGTAGAACAATAACTGTAAAAGATATTATCACTTATCTATACACTTTCATTTCAATGGACATTTTAACTATTTTTAAATGTAGATATTATAAATGAACCAACTAGGTTAATTGTTCTCCATACTTTCTGGTATTCATGTGTACTTATTTTTTTAAATGTATATTAAGAATTAGAATTTTCATGTCTAAGATGAGTAATGCTGTACTTTATCGTAACTGTCAGGTTGCGAGTCAGTTTTCCATTCTTGGAGAAAACATGTATGATTTCACATTGCATCAATCCTTGCTCACATTCGGTCTAGACGATTATTTTCAGTTTAGTCATTTTGGGGCATAAATTATTTGTTTGTATTATTTTTGGGTAACTTTGAATTCAGTTTTTGTATGATCTTTAACTCTTAGTTTTGTCCTCAGAGTCAGGTTCATTCGTTTTGCTGTCTTTATATCTGGGCCTGGCCATCTTTAATGTCCACTATATGTTTCTTAGAGTATCATTCTAACTATAACACTGTCCAAACTTATTATTACTTTTATAGACATTAGTTTCCATCATTTGATATAGTTCAGAAATAAGGTATGAAAACTAAGCTATACAACCATTACAAATGTGACTATTACCTTTCTCTTTATACACACACAGACATACGTACACACAGTGAGAGAGAAAAACAGAGAGACAGAGAGACAGAAACAGAGACACACAGAGAGATTCTACTTGATGCTAATATTACTTGCTTTCTGCACAACCAATGTGAATCAGTGGAAGAGTTGAGCTGACATGTGTACAGAGTTTTATAGGAAAGAAAATGGTTTGTGAGGACAGCTGAGATTTGCAGCTCCAATTCAAAGGCTTGTCCCAACAGCAAAGGACAGAAAGAAATAATTTTGTTAATAAAGTCTAAGTTAAGCAGCATATATAGTGAGTGGAATGGGAATTGAGAATCCAAACCAGATGAAGACTTATTGGTCATATTCCTGCTGTGCACTGTAGGATCCATGCTTGTTTGTGAGGAGAATCTACTGAACATGACTGATCTTTTCTCTAAAGCCTGAGATCTTAAAGAACTTTGTAACATCATAATAGCTTAAAATTCTCAGTGTGCTCTACTAAAGATAGACACAGAAAACAAGAAGTTCACACTGAATTTATAATGACTTCAGGATTTATGCTGTAATTTTAAAGTCAAATCACTTCGTTTTGTATCCTTGACTTCTGCTTCTTCCTACTAACCTATTAAATGAAGAAAATAGGAAATGCGCCTACTTATTTTCAGTTCTAATGAACTGAGGATTTTATCACCAGTTACTAATAAGCTTGTTTTCCTAAGATGGGGACAAACAAACAACAAGAGATGAAAGCTATAAAACCATATGAGAATACACAATGTTGACTTCTCATGGCTCACCAAAGTCTCTATTATTAAGCATATGTGGGAAATTATGAACCTGTCTTATTATGGGATTAAAATAATTGTCTTTACTGAAGATGTGTATGATTGAGAGAATAACAGAAGATTTTAATTTCTAAGATCAGGTTCCACATTTCCAATAAGGATAAAGAGTTTAACATTTTACAAACCAGCTGAAAACTGGAAAATAGCAGTAATGATGGTGACTTAGTTAGGGTTTTATTGCTGTGACCAGATACCATGACCGAGGAAACTCTTATAAGGACAATATTTAATTGGGGATGGCTTACAGGTTTAGAGATTCAGTCCATAACTATGAAGGCAGGAGTATGGCATCATCCAGGAAGACATGGTGCAGAAGGAGCTGAGAGTTCTACATCTTCATCTGAAGGCTGCTAGCAGAATATTGGCTTCCAGGCAGCTAGCACTAGGGTCTTAAAACCCATGCTCACAGTAGCACACCTACTCAAAGAAGGCCACACTTCCAAATAGTGCCACTTCCTGGGCCAAGCATATACAAACCATGACAGATGGTTATCAGATAGACTGTTGTGTCAGTCAAATAAGAAGATCTGAACAAAAGATCTGTGAAGTGAGTGAAACTTTGTAATAGCCAGAGTTGCCAAAATCTAGAGTGTCACAAAGAAACATGGAGAGTGTAGAGGAGACTGGTGGTGGGAGCAGGGAAGCAGGCAAGCCAATAGGAGGCAGGGTCCTGACTCTCCTTTCTGACTGATCAAGAGTCTGCAGGTAAGCTGATGTCACTCTTCATGGCTAGTGAGTAATTATAGTCTCCTTGAGCTGTTGCTTAAGTAAGCAACATCTAAACTCACCTTCCCACTTTTTGCTCTAATTGCTTTGGTTATAATAAAGGAATAGAAATTCATCTGCTCAGGAGTTATATCCAAGGTGGGAGATATTATCTCTAAGTGCTTAATTTAGGTGAGGAATAACTGGTCATCAGTGACTTGCTCTAAAAAAATGCCCCTGGGTTACACTTACAGTATGCTGGAGAGAAAAAAAAACCATTGGTGAGGTTTCCAGCAGAGGGGAGAAGAAGGGTGGTGTACTAGAAAGAATGTTGGCCTGAAAACATGGAAATCTGGATTTCAGCATTCACGGAACCAGACAGGATGCAGTGGAAAAGGAACTGTCTCTTTTGAATCATTCTTATCGCAGAAATGAAAAGATTGCCCTCATCTTTCTCATCCTTTCATATGTCCTCAGTATACCATATCTTAATGATATTCTTTTTTGCCCTTTGTTAAAATTTGTCAGAAAAGCATTACCATCTACTCTACAGAAACTGATAAGGTCACCACTATGAAAGAGATGAAGCTGCGGCTGCAGAACGCAGCATTAGTCAAAAGGTGGAAGAATTACCAGTTAGAATTTAAACATATTTTCATTTTTATTTCCCCTTCATTAAAATTAAATTCTTCTCTCATACAATAGGTCATGATTTGTTTCCTCTCCCACTACTTCTTTCAGTTCCTTCTCACCTCCCCTCCCATCTGGATTTCCTCCCTTTCTGTCTCTCATTAGAAAAGAACAGGCTCCTAAGAGATAACAACCAAATGTGGCAAAATAAATACAAGAAGTTAAAACAAAAACTATCACACTAAAGTTGGAGGCAAACCAACACAGGAAAAAGAGAGAAAGACAAAACCCAAGAACCAGAGACCCACTGGTTCACATACTTGGGAGTCACATTATAGAAGAATTTTCATCCAGCAATATGGCTGCCTGGCAAGAGACCACATCCACAGGCCTTCTACTGATCCAGCTGGAATGCAGACATGCCCTTAGTACACACCTTTAATCCCAAACAAAGAAGTAATGTTAGTTTATAGAAGGAAGCAATGAGGTTTGAAAGGATAACTAACTGGAGGGCAGTTCAGACTTGGTGAGTCAGCTGGGAGTCAGTACAATGAGTTCAGTGATGTGGAGTTGAGTTCATTTGTGAGTTCATGAAGTTCAGTGCAACAGAGGCTGTTGAAGCCAGGGAATAGGAAGGAGCCAGAAGATTAGAACAAATAGACCCAGTTAGTTTGAGGTCAAGCAGAGTGATTTAGTGAGAAACTGACCAAAGCCAGATTGAATCAGGCTTGGGGAGGCCTTTCATCCAGAACAGCTGAGTTGAACCAACCAGCCAGAATTCAGATAGACCTAGAAAGAATGAGTTTATTCAGCAGTAAACCTCCAAGATGAAGATTACATCAGGTAAATAAAAGTTACATTTACATCCCATGAAAATATTAAACTGAAAACTATAATATACATGCAAAGGACCTGGTACAGACTTGTGTAGGTCCTGCATTGCTGTTTCAGTTTCTGTGAGTTCATACGAGCTTTACTCAATTGGTTTAGAGGGCCTTGTTCTCCTGGTGCCCTCTGCCTTCTCTGGCTTTTATACTCTTTCCACCGCCTCTTCTGTAAGGCTCCCTAAGCTCTGAGGGTAGGGATTTGATGGAGAGATCCCATTTGAAGCTATGTGTTTCAAAGTCTCTCTGTATAATGTCTGGCTGTGAGTCTCTGTATTTGTTCCCATATCCTGCAGGAGGAATCTTCCCTGGTGCTAATTTATGAGTATAGCATATATCTTTAGGGGTCCTATTGTTACTTCTTTTTTAAAGACTAGTAGTATTGGGCTGGAGAAATGGCTCAGTGGTTAAGAGCACTGGCTGCTCTTCCAGAGGTCCTGAGTTCAATTCCCAACAACCACATGGTGTCTCACAACCATCTGCAATGGGATCTGATGCCCTCTTCTTGTGTGTCTGAAGAGAGTGACAGTGTACTCTATGTACATAAAATAAATAAATAAATCTTTAAAAAAAAGACTAGTAGTATTTGGTTTAACTCTAGATTTCTGGGCTATCTTGGCTCTGGTTCTTAGTCACCAAGGAGCATTGGATATGGAGTGGACCTTAAGTGAAATAAGACATTGGTTGCTTACGTCCAAACTTTGTACCACTATTGCTCTAACATATTTTGTAGGCAGGACACTTGCTCAGTCATGTTCATTGTAGATTTATGCATAAAAGCTAGAAACTGCAAACAATCTAGGTGTCCCTCAATAGAAGATTGGATAAAGAAAATGTGGTACATTTACACAATGTAGATTTACTTGGGTATCCAAAAATGACATCATGAAATTTGCAGACAAATGGATGGAACTAGAAAAACACCCATCCCGAGAGGGAACCCAGAAAAATAAATATGCTATGCATTTGCTTCTATGTGGATATTTTAGGTTTTTAAATTTACTTTTTATTATACTTTATGCTTATGGGTATTTTGTCTAGGTATTGCTGTTTGCCTGGTTCCCACAGAGGCAAAAAGAGGGAGTTGACAATATCCTGCTGTATTTGTCCTTGTAATCTAATGGGCTGTGATATTGCCCTGCATATAATAGTCACCAAAATATTTGCCTAGGGAAGGAGTGAATGGAGTAATTAATGAAGGTGTTCATTCAAGTTTGTATTTGCTTTACTTTACTGGATCCTGATATAAGTGCTTAAAGAATACAAATAAATTAAACTTACTTATCCCTCAATTTCCACCCAAAAAAGATGGTTGAATTCTGGTAACCTCTCATAACATCTCAGAGGCAATGTGTCAGAGGCAATGTGTTTTGTTCCTATTCTGGTCTGTAGCATGGAAGAAAAGGTAGATATGAAAAAAGCAATGGTTTCAGCCTGATACTCAGAGTGCACAAGACCTGGTTTGAGTGTCAGATATATAACTTCTTGTCTCTCAGCCTTAATTGTCTTACTTCTTGGCTAAAGGCAAAATAGTTTATTGAGACTACATGCCCTGCTTTTGGTACCTATTTACCCTATAATTAAGCAAATTTATATATTTCTCAAGAAGAAGCTTGAATAGGTAAGTCTCTGGAAAAGTGGCTGTGCACAACTTGGGACCTTGCTACAAATTCAGAACCTCAGGCCCACTTACAACCTCTACACTGAATCTGCATTTTAACAAGATCCCTAGGTGATTTGTGGGAACCGTTAAAGATTAATAAGCACTGAATTTATATATCAGGACATTTATTCCTGGGTAATTAAAATCCCCGATGAGTGTCACCGAAGGCTCTTTCTCTCATTTAAGCAGTTCTTACATTGCTGATTTCATCCTGTGGATACTAATAGAGAGGTGTCAAATCCCTCTCCGAAGTGCTGTGGAGCCAGCCTTACATATTTAGTTCTTTTAATGTTTCCTCATAAATCAAGTTCTCTAACCCCACAATCAATCCAGCAACTCTCCCTTGAATTTACAGTAATTTGTCAACATCTTTCTCCATCTGAGTAGCTGTAAGCCTGAATGTAATTTTCTACGAGCAGTCACAAGTATTATTTATAGGATTTAAAATTCCTTTAAGATACGTGATCAAGGCTAATAGTCAAAGAAGGGAAAGGTAATATATACACACTATGCAAGGAAAAACAGTCAATTAGAGTTTCATTTGATGCTCTGCAGTCATTATTGTCATAAACTGCAATTTAAGTAATAGTTCTCAAACTTTCATATTTGACATAGTGCTTGCAATTATGGAACAACATATATATATATATATATATATATATATATATATATATATATATATACATATATATGTAGGAAGGACAGGAAAATTCCTGCAGATCAAGACACTGAGAAAAATTTCACAGAGACCTTAAGACTAACAGTCTAGATTAATAAAAAGGGCATTCCAGGAAGAGTCAGTAAGTTAATAACAACAGTCTAAACAGACAATCGCAAAATAATGATCATAATGATGACTGATATTTTCTCTATATTAATAATATATTACAATTAGCATTTTACAATTGCATGACTCTTTTAAAAAATAAAATAAATGATGCTTTGTTGAGCAGAGGAAAAATAACTTGGTGAATGTTCTTTAAGTTATACTGTCTTTCTCATGGGAAAGAAAAAAGCATCTAGCAGAACAAGAAATGCCAAGGGAAAAACCATTCCCTTAACAATGTTTCTCTTCCCCTGAGCTCAGCTGCAGAAAGATAGCAGAGAGGCAGAATGAATCTCCAGCAATCCATTCTGTTAGAACACTTACACAAAGCTCAGTAGAGTTTTGCTTAGAGTTTTCCAGCAAATATCATTTCTACCATGTGCCAAGTAGAAGTGGCACTAATTAGCATGCAATGTTTCGTAAGGGACTTTGTAGGGTAATAAGGCCTTACAGTGTTACTGGAGTGAATTATATCTGGGTGAATCTAATATTAAGTGAATACATTGCTGAGAGTTCACATTCAGATGCTCTCAAAATGAGAAATGCTTTTGTTGTATGTACAGGAAAAGACCTGGCACTAACTGAGCCTGTCTGGCCAACGTAACCAATGCAGGCAGGCCATCATAGAGGCACTGTTTGGGGTTCAGACTTCTTTGTCTACATTGAACAGACTGCTCATCTTTATGGGACAGGGATTTTATTCTCTAGTACACATGCCTCTGCCTAGAAACCATGTTCTGCATAAAGGACATCTTACAGCTCTAAAAATAAGGTGGAGGCTTAGTGGCTCTAGTAAGTTTCCTATCTTTCTGTCATACCTTTGTTCTCAAAAATTGAGCTAAAGCTGCATTCAAGGCCACTGAATAGACTTACCCATATTCTACTTTCCAATGCTCACAGGGCAATAACTCAGCTGCAATAACAAGGTTTATTTTATTGCAGTTTGAAGGCTGTTAGGGGCCTCAGTAGGTGAACATGTCCCCTGGCTCAAATAGGCCAAACATCTGCTAAATTCCATCCCCCACAACGTTCTTAACCTTGCTTTATTGTTATTACCCTCAGGAGGCCACTAGGCAGGAGTTTGAGGGAGAAAAATTTGAAGTGACATTTGTGTCATTATTCAGCACATTTAAGCAGTTTATTATCTAGTAATGAATTCCTCTCCACTCCCCAAAGAACTTAATATGAAATAATATTAACACATTAACACATAATGTGAGGCTGCATTCATTAATACAGTGTCCAGGTTGCCTACAAATTTTGGTCCAACTGTGTTTCTATTACTGAGATCAAGTATAGAGTTAGGTGTTGCTTCCATGCTTCAAAAGAGAGAGCAAACCAGTCTAGTTAGATATGCAGGGAGCCTAACAACATTGTTAGTGTGCAGAATGAAAAAGTTGGAATTGTCTTTTGGAAGTTAGGGCTCCAGGAAAAGGCGTGTAGTTGACTTCAGTGACATCACAGAAGGTAGAATGGGACCAATATAACTGTGATACAGATGTATCTATTGGGGCTGGTCTCTCCCACAGTGCACTGATCTCTGTATTAGTTGTATTTTTCTGTGATGGTCTTCATTTTCTGTAAAGAGAAGCGTCTTTGAGGAGGGGTGGTAGCTACACTTAGCTATGGTTATATGGATAATATTTAGAATACAGTTAAGAAGAATATTTAGAATACAGTAATGAATTATCAGGCAATATTGTGGAAGAGAGAACACAAAACTTATAAAATTTAGGAGCTTGTATGGGTCAGACCTAGGTCTTCTGTATATATGTTATAGTTGTGTAGCTTGGTGTTTTTGTGGAACTCCTAAGAGTGGGAGCAGAGGCTTTCTCTGACTCTTTTGCCTGCTTTTGGGAACCTTTTTCTGTACTGGGTTGCCTCATTCAGCCTTAGTATAAGGGCATGTGCCTAATCTTCCGGCAATTTGATATGCCATGTTTGGTTGATATTCATGGGAGGTCTGTCATTTTCTGCAGGGAAACAAGAGGAGTGGATCTGGGGGATAGAGGAGGCAGGGGAGGGGAGGAATTAATAGGAGAGAGGGGGAGAAACTACAGATTTGATATAATATATGAGAAGAATAAATACAATAACAACAAAGCAAACAAACCAATCAACCAAACAAGAACAATAAAAACAAACAAAACAGAATATCAGGAAGTCTTCTGTGACAGTCTCTTGTAGAAATGCATACGAACAAAACGATGTCAGCATCAATAGGTGTGTTCACATGGAAGGAGTCCCACCCATAGACAAAGAACTACAGACAACTAATGACTGCTGGAAGAAAGAGAATTGGCTCCTTGTCGGGATGATTGTCCTTATTTGTTACCTGATACAAAATGTTTGGCCCTGAAATTGTATACATACAAAGATTTTAAAAAGACCCAGCTGGTTGTACTTGTATATTTACACATAATACACACACACACACACACACACACACTCATATGTGTGTGTGTGTGTGTGTGTGTGTGTGTGTGTGTGTGTGTGTGTAAGCATGGGCACAGGTGAAGAGAGATTTCTGGTTTGGAGGTGTCTATAAATAAAAGGGAAGTGGGAAAGTGATGTAATTTTATTTTAACTAAAAAACTATTTAAGAGGGAGAAAAAAAATCCCCACAACTTCCTCAACAGTGAGGTCCTCAGGTACTCTGTGTGTGTGTAAAATATTGCTTAAAAGGCTGGTTACTAAAGGTCTGGGAACTGTTTTCCAGGTGAGAGTATGGGGAAATTCTTAATTCTGATTGTATATGGTTCATAAGCAGTTCACAGACATTGACTATCTGGTTCAGAGACATTGATTCTCTTCAGCTGAAAAATGCATTTGAACCTTAAAAACAGCGATTTTTTTCAATTATCATTTTACTGCTCATCACAGATGCACTCTCGACAGAAAATATTACTGCATTTTGTGTATTTCAATAGTGACATTTCAGCTATAATTATAGATAACACCTCTGGTTATCTCTAAAATGTAAATTTCCTTTTTTCCTGTAAGAGATTAGATTTTACCCAGGTCTTTTCTTTATGCACCCATGTTATTCAAGAGAAGGCCAGCTCATCCATCACAGTTTCAATATTGAACTTAATCTAATCTTTGTGCTGTCTGGATGGTCTGTGTCTTGGGATTAGATAGGGGTCCTACTTCTGTTCTCTGACACTCAGAATTGGAGATTGTCTTAGTCAGTGTTTATTGCTGTGAAAAGACATCATGACCACAGCAACTCTTATAAAAAGAAACCACTTAATCGGGACTTGTTTACAGTTTCAGAGGTTTAGTCCATTTTCATCATGGTGGGGAGCATGGTGCCACACAAGTAGACATGGTGCCAGAGAAATAGTTGAGTGTTCTCTATGTAAATCTGCAGGTAGCAGGGAAGAGAGAGACACTGAGATTGGCTTGGCCTTTTGAAACCCAAAAGCCAACCCCCCAGTGACACACTTCCTCCAACAAGGCTATTCCTCCAAATCCTTCTCAAGTAGTGTCCTTCACTAATGACCAAGCATTCACATCTATGAGCCTAGCATATAGGAGCCATTTTGTGGGTGGGTTGATGTCCCATTTCCTCCATTGGAAGTGCCACCTGGTTATAGTAGGTGGCCAAATCCATTTTATTGAAACCACTACAAAAATGTTGGCAAAGATATTGCTTATATGAGAAAGTAAAAGGATAAGATCTTACACTTTCCTCAGAAACAGACAAGATCTTGGCCTTCATCATTGCTGGAATCCATCAAAAAGCCAATAGAAACTTCAGCCTAAGTCAAATTCGTAATGAGATGGAAAAGATCAGAAAAATGACCCTGAAGCCCACTAGCTCTGATTTACAAGAGGCCTTAGAACTTCTAGAAGCCTTCATAGTTCCTGATGTGGACTTTTGTTGTTTGGATCTAAGCATTCTTGCTGATAACCTAATTCTGCAGGAATTGAGGACAAAGAATTTCATTTACTATCCAAATTTAGGTGTTAACTTTAGCCTTTTGTTAATTCTAGTCTGACGGAAGTTGACAAAAATGAACATATATAAAATGTTCAATCACTTTTCCTAGTGTTATTAACATTTATCACCACAATGTAATCACTAAAACTAAATAAATAACTCTAGCATAGCACAATTTAATTGTTACTATGTAGCTTATTTGAATTTAATTAGTTTTTCCACCAAACTCCATTTTTCTTTCTTTCTCAAGAACCCTCTGAGATCCTACATTGCACTTTGTCATACTTTTGCCTTAATATTCACCAATTTCTGCCAGATAATCAGTTCTTTTTTAATAGCTTGGGACTTTGGGAGAGAACAAATAAGGCTTCAACTCTCTTCAGCTGCATCTTCCTAAGCAGATGGGTGTCACTATTTTGGGGAATAATCATGGATGTGAGTTCCTCTATGTCCTTCATTTCCTTGGTGGTTACACATGTTTCAGGAGTTCATTGGATTTTTGTTCCACCAAATTCAATTTGAACAGGTCTAAACACTCAGAAAAAAATGGCACTTCCTGTGAATGATACATAAACAAAATGGCATAGTCCCAACTCCTAAGAACAGCGAAGGACTGAGCCATTCATTACTCTAATGAAATAGCAGTATTCCTGTATACTTTACTCTAATGAAATAGCAGTATACCTGTGAAGAGAAGATGCTTGTCTGAGCTCAGTATTTGGATATTTACCTGTTGATGGTCATTTTGTCAGCCAGTTCTTCAGGGGACACCATAGCATTGAATGTTTGAAGCAAACAGTTTGATTGCCTGTCTGTGCATCTGTGTGAGCTCTCACTGTTTACTTAAATTTACAAGGATTCCATAATGGGTCTCAAGTCTAATGACCTTATCTAATCCTAAACATGTCACAAAAGTCTTGTCTCTCAATATAATAATCAGAATAATTTCTAGCCTCATTATATCACCGATGTAATACAATTTTAGCACATAAAGACTTGACAGATACTCTCAACCCATTTCAAAAATATGACTACAGACTTCATTCCAGATTGGCAAACGAGGGTCCTTTACACCCAGATTATCCATCACCTAACTCATTATTTTAATCAATAGTAGTAGCCCTGACACAATTATTTGAGGATGAAAGGTGAGTTCTAAATAGAAATGGGATCGCTTTCACTTCATTGAGAACAAAATGTGTATGAAAACCTCTGGCTTTTCTGAAGCCATTAGACCCTTTATGGAAGCTTTTACAAGGATGAAATTTCTTCCATATAAACTCTCCAACACTTGTCATATTGTGAATCTCCTGCAGTATTTTCTTTAATGAATATTTACTGGAAGAGTCATTCCTGGAGTATTGAAATAAATGTGGTGTTAATTCATTATCATTTTTGCAAAAAGCAAGGAATTAGTGAAAAATACAGCATGTTGAATGTTTGAATTAATCAGATAAAACTTAATGGGCTATTTTCATAGAAACAATCGCCGATCTCTGAGGCTCTGAAAATACTGCAGTGACTAAAATTACAATTCGTTCAGAAGTAACAAAAAAAAATATGAAATTTGGTCTTGAATGCCTTTCTACCAATGATACTTTGTCAGACTGTTTCCATTGATTAAATGTAGTAGCAGAGTTGGGACATTTAATCAATCATAAAAGCCAGTTTAATGCATTATATCACTCCAAAGCTTGAGCGATTAGTGTAGTTGTGCTGTAGGCCAGAATGTAAAGCATAGGATCCCAGTAACAACAAAAAACTGCAAGAGAGAATTTCATTCTCCTCTGTGTAAGTCTTCATTGCTGAAAACCATGCATTTGTAGTTATATGCATTATGTGAATTATTTCAACTGCATGCATGTAGCAAAGTAAACAGTCATTTGGAACCTGCGGGGTATATTCACAAAGATGTGAACATGAACAAATAGTGTGACACAGAAAATAGTAATGAGTTGTTGGCTAGTGATAGATTTTCTCAGGAAAGATGCTCTGCTTTTGTTCTGTTGCTGTGAGCAAACATTCTCACTGAAAATGCATTCTGGAAGAAAGGGTTTACAGCCTATGACTCCAGGTTCCTTATCTCCAACTAAGGGAATTTAATGCAGGAGTTTAAGGCAGAATTCATAGAGGGATGCTTCTTACTGGCAAGCTCCCTGGCTTATGCTCAATTAGTTTTCTATCAGAGCCCAGACCCATGTGCCTTTGGAAGGTGCCATACACAGTAGGCCCAGCTGTCCTATATCAATCACCAACCAAGACAAACTCTCACAGGTATTTCTGTAGGCTAATCTGATGAAGCCAATTCTTCAGCTGAGAGTATAATGAGAGTACATATGACTAGCTAGAAGGTCCCGGAGTTATTGCTCCGTGGTTAGAACACAGAGTGACCTTCCAGTAGTGTGGAATTCAATCTCTAGTATCCACAGGATAGCTAACAACTCTCTGTAACTCCAACATCATGAGGCCCTAGATCCTCTTCTGGCCTCCACAAGCACTACAAACATGTCATATACAGACATGCATGTAGGAAAAACATCTCCATGTACATAAAATAAAATAAAAAGCTCAAAAACAAAACAAACTAACTGAAGCATTTGGTTCCCCACATTGAGATTTTCCACTATTATTCATACCACAGCTACAGCAAAGAAAAGAAGCCATTGGCAAAGCGAAATGAAAGGAAGGAAATGAAGGGGGAAGAAGAAACGAGGCACATGTGCTTGCTGTATCACATGTGATATAAGAAAATGATTGTTTCTATGAATCAGCATGCAACATGGAATATGACCTGAGGCCAAAAATGTGATTATGGTAGGAAATATTGAGCAAAAAAAGACATACAAATGAGCCATTTTGATAGATCAAAGAAGCATTTTTGCTCCATTTTGAAGAATTATAATGAATGCCATAGCCATAGATATTCATAACCTATCATTTAATAAGATTACATAACATAATTTAGTCTATAATTATGATTCAATATCTGAGTGTTTAATTGTGTACATGTTCATTAATTCATTTTGAAAGTCTTGATGTAAAGTGACCAATAAACAGGGGAGAAAAGTCCTAAAAAGTTGAGTCCAAACTAACACTTGAAACCATGACTCCCATTCCTGACTAAAAGGCAAATAAACCGTGTGTTTATCTATAAACCCATAAGATTTCTCATATGTTTCAGGAAAGTATTTCTGTATTGCCAGTTTACATAACACATCTTCTCCTGTTCACGCTTTACCTTTAAATATTTGGAAGACATTTCATTTATTTGTTAATCATACACTAGTTCCTTTATTTAGAAATGATAGTAATATATTAACCAGCATATACTAACTTAAAAATCAATTTGAGTTTGAAATTATAATGATAATTGATCATTATCTTATGGAACTAACAATATTGTTGAGAGGGAAATGGCAATAACTGTAAGTTGCTAGTGTGCCAGAGAACATAACACATAAATTATGGAATAAATTTAGTGCAAGAACTAAGAGAAACTCAAAGGGGAAGAGGGTTAAAAGAGCTGAGGTCATCAAGGAAGACATCAAGAAGTCATGATCAAACTCAAATCATCATCATGGAGCTGATTAATTTAAATGAGTGGGGAACTGGCTAGGAGAAACCAGAGGCATATTACACCAAATAAACAACTGAACGAATGACCATGATAGAATTAAAGAAAGCAAGCCTCCAAGCTTGAAAAGGAAGCCTCCAGAAGAAATAGGCTCTAATGCCAGTGAAGAATTGTGGAGAGCCGTAATGACACTGGCACCTGACACTCGTGGGTAAACAAGTAAAATTGCGCATGTGCAGTGGCAAAGGACCGCCTAATCACCGCCCAACCTGGGGCATCACATGGGAATTTGAGCAAGCAGCCAATCAGATATGTCCACCCCACCCTAGGGTGTATATAAAGCAGCGCCATGTTAGATCCGCTCTCTCCTCCTCCACACATGGTAATAAAAACGTGCTGCAGAAGGATCCTGTGTGCCCGCGTGCGCTCTTGCCGGCTAGACGATTGCGCGGGTCAAAGAATTGCACTTGCCAGCCAGGGTGAGGTCAAGCAAGCAAAGAGCAAAGAACTTTCTTTCATATTCTTTATATAGCTTGGCACTCAGAGGTGTGGCCTAGATTAAAAGTGGATCTTTCAACCTCAAATGATTTAAATAATAAAAATCCCTCACAGGTATACCCAGATATTTGGGCTTTAGATTATAACAGATACAGTCAAGTGGACACCAAGAATAGCCATCACAGTGACATTGTCTGTTAATGTCAGTAATACCTGAAAGAACACTTGTTTTCAGGATAAATAAAGAATAGCTATGGATATGTTTCTGAGTGCCATCCTAAAGAAGCAGAGGATTTGAAAGAGTGAAGGCAGCTTGGGGTGTGTCGAGAGAATCACTTGGGATCTCGTGGACTAACATGGAGACTGGCAGGTTAAGTACTTCCTAGTGGATTGTGGCTGGCTCTATCCATAAAGGAGGGGGCTATTTCTCAGTTTTCTTTCTCTATCTTTTTCTTTCAGAATTAGTAACAAAAATTTACTTGGATACACAGATAACCCATGTAATAATTAGCTGTGTGTTTACATTTGGAATGGTAGACGAAAGTTCACCTGTTACATTTTCATGTCATGCCCTTAAAATTAAAGGGAATTTTCTTTTGTTATTTACTATTCTTCTATTGTACTTGAATGTGGATTTGGTGATTAGGTATCTTGAACCATGATGCAAGGCCACACAATAGTGTCTCCATTACTCTTAGGTCCTGAAGCTGGTTCCGAGGATAAAAGTAGACAACAAGGATTGTATGCAAGAGAAAAATATTCCGATTTAACTCAAGCCTTGTATTTTGGAGAATACTTTCTGATTTGCTGATTGAGTTAGTGAACAGTTTCTGCATGCGTCCTCAGCAGGCACTTTGATCTTATTATGTTTGGAACAACTTGGTTTGTTCTAAGCTTCTGGCATAATTCATTTTGCAAGGAGGCTATAAGCTTCATGGCTCCATCTATATTTTTATCTTTTTATTTCTGTCAAGAGTGAACAAGGTACAATAATATCTGACTTGCTTTTTGGGAGTTTCATGTGATTGGCTCAGCTATTAAAAATATATCTGTTTAGCTCATAAGCCCTACTTTGAAAGTTCTTTTGAAATAGTTTAAAATATTGAGGCATATACCTTTTATATCAGGGTTATCCTTTCCCTCCTTTGAACTTTCTAAAGGCCAGGAGAAAGAAGCAGTCATTAGCAAGCAGCCATTGGATGGGGTTATTCATGTCAGCAATGTCATCACACACAGTGACACACAGGCTTGTTCTCTATTGGACTTCATAATTTCACTTCTGTGATTTCATTACCACCAAATAATTGATGAATGGCATTTGAAATGGCATGGGCATTAAATATATAGAGAAAGAGCTGTATTATGTTCTCAGGGCAAAAAGGGTGAGGTCTCACACTTTGTTTTCTCTTCTGCCACCTACTAATTTTACAGTCACCTCTAATAGAGGTAGAAGATTAACAGCCTTGCTGCAATGCCCTTTCAGGCAAGCAGAGAACAGTTACACAACAGCTTTAGCCTTTGAAGGAGAGAGATGTGATTTCAGCTAGGCTATAAAAATACAGCCTTTGAGTGAGAGATGTCAAGTAAGGCAGTTCTCAATTCATATAACCATTAGAAGCAAGAACAATGTCTGGCTGCATAAGTAGTGCAGTATAAGAAAGGTCAACATTGCCAAAAACAAACATCTTTCTGTATTTTTCATTGAGATAACAATGGGGCTTATATTTATTCCTTCATCTTTATGTCAGAGTTTTTTGGTTTTTGTTTGTTGTTGTTGTTTTGGTTTGTTTAACACTATTTTTTCCTTATTAAAAAAAAATGCCCCTTGACATCCACACAAAGCAAGCAGGATGTGAGAAAGTTTGAGGTTCAGGAGCCCCAGACTGCTATAGAATTGAGGAGATAGGAAAGAATCTCCATGGAAATGTCTGGTTCTTTCTTTTATCCCAGAAACATCAGTGATGTCTCCACACTCAGTAATGAGCCCAGCAAAGACGCACTGCCATGCAAGTATATCAAGCCAATCACTAATTTATGTCTGTGGGATTCACAAACTTCTTCATAATATATTCTGAAAGTTTTGCATCCTTTCAACAAGATATATTGAATCTCAGATCCTGGGCTGTGATTGATCCAAGTGTCTAGATAATATGTTATAGTGTCAACAGGGTATCTGACAGGCTTTCATTATAGATTTAAAAGGCTAGAATCCTGGATTACAGTCCTCAGAGGCTATTCTTTGTAAAGGAACTTGGGCTTTGAAATTACATATTGGAAAAGACTGGATGCTAAGTGTTGTCTCCGGGTGTTTTTATGAAAATATAGGGATATATTTGGAGAGAGAAGACATTACCTGAGGACATGAGATTCGTTCTCAAGTGATATGAATCAATTTTCCTGCCACATTCTATACTTACCATCTAAAAATCTATATAGAATAGTGTCCTTGAAAAGCAAGAGAACTTCTGACTTGCGTTGGCGTGCCACTATGACAATTATATCATTTGGAAAAAATGGAGGGTCTATATAACTTAAATTTTGTCTACCATTTTACTTAAAGTCCTTATTTTCTCTAGTATCTGTCTTGTGATCCAATCTTAGAAGTTTCTGCCAAAGTCTCTGGTAATAACACAATTTGTGACTACTAACAAGGATCTAATCAATATCTTAAAGATTAAAAGCCCAAAACCTCAAAGGAATAAAACTAATGATTTAGCTCAAAGCTAAGCCTGTTTGTTTAAGGAATGGAGAGGGGAGAAAAAAAAAAGGACATAGGCTCCATAAATCAAATTGTTGACAGGTTTAGGTCTATTCTGACTGGCCCATTTCCTCCTTTGGGTTAAAGAAAAGAAAACACTGATAGATTATTCAGTGTGTCAGTTTTGAGTAAAGATATCACATGTTAAAATGAGTTGTTATAGTACTGTGGCTGTTCTGGGCTCTTTCTCAAGCTAGCTGCATCAGTCAAATATTGTGTTTTCTCATTAAGTCAGAGTAGAAGTTAGGATGGATAATTTCCTCCAGGTCCTTGAAGCCAACATCTTTTCTTCCTTTGTCACACAGACAAATCAATGAAAGAATGATAATGACATCATATGTGTGGGAGCAGGGTGTATGGAAAATAACTTTTCTTAGTGTATATTGGACAGTCCAGGTGAGAAGGAAAAATATTCCAGTCTAGGGAAGTTCTACTTACAAATACTTGGCAGTCATTTAGCTACTTTGCAAGAACTGATTAAAACTTTGGTCATACAATATAGCTTTATGTAATTTCTGTGATGTGTTATTCTTACACCAGATGGTATTCCAGGTATGTGGAAAATTTACCTGAAGTGGAAAATTTCTTTGGAGACTCAGTTGTATTATGTAAAATCTTTTGGAAGATGTCCTATGAGAAGATGTTTTGCTGAAGCAAATATGTGAAAGGATGTTTTCAGAGGAACGGACACAAGGTGTTTTTCTGAATACTGTCTGGAAAAAGGGCATGTGATGTTTTGCTGGAGCAGACACTAGAGAGGACAAGTGATGTTTGGAAAGAGTATGAGTATTACCCAACAGACAGTGACAGCACTCAGGCATTGGTTTGCCTTGCAACTCATTGCTGCTCATTGTTGGTCTTTGCTGGTGTTGGCCTTCGCTGATGATGCTTTGCATCAATTCAACTTGCCTTCTTTGCCTATTTATCATCACTTGTTGTGGCATCATAGAGAAAAATGTATCAAAGGACTTCTCATGATATTCTGGCAGACTCTTACCGCTTCTGTGGACTCAGGCTGATTGGCAGAGCCTAGACGTTTCTTCTGGATTGAACTGCCATTGTTGATTCATGAATGGTGTTTGCAAGTGGGTTGAGCTATTGTTATGAACAATAGCTCATAATATAACTGTACTGCTTATATCCTTCAAAAAAGCTTGAATCACCCCCCAAAGAACTATTTCCAAACAGGCACACATACCTCTTTTGCCCTATTGACTTTTTATTTTCACTACCTCTGGTGGGCAATGGGCTAGAAGGAATGTGAAAGCATTTAAGAACCCTAATTAAATCAGGTCTTGAAAAAATCTAAGTTTACAATTACTTAATTTATTTGGATATCAGTCATACTTTTTGAGGGTAAAATGAAGTGATTTGGAACAAATAAGATATTCTTTCCACATATCTTAGCAACAAACTTTTAAAAATAGAAATTCATGTTATTTAGAGTTATACAGTATAATGATAGAGAGTTTCAAATATTATACTCTTAGCTTAGGAAATGGTACAAATCTAAGCTGTGACACTATTGTCATTTAGTCTTGAGATGGAAAAAGACAGCACAGATTTAGATGGTGAAGGACACCAGATTCTCAACAGAGCTAAGAAGGTAAAACTTCAAAGAGAGGAGAATTTGTGAATCTTATGTTGTTGTGACTTCAGAAGACAGTTGATTTTTAAAAATCAATACTCATGGTTATATATGTTCATAAAACATGCTCATATTTATGAGAGTGTATTATATTTTTTACTCATGCACATAATATGTAATAATATATAATATACAATATACAATATACAATATATAATATATAATATATAATACTCAAATAGGGTAATATATATATATATATATATATATATATATCTTCCATAAGATATTTATAATATCTTTATTTTAAAAACATTTAAAATCTCTCCTTCTCACCATATAAAAACACTTCGTACACTGTTAACTATAGTCACTTTATGAGCTATAGAATAGTAGAACTTCCATCTGACTTCTAATTATAATTTTTGTAGTTGTTACTGAACTACTTCAGCCTTCCCAAATTTTGATAACCATAATTCTATTCTTTGTTTTGGTCAAGCCAATATCTAGCTCAACCTGTAAACATTCTATGACCGACTTTCTGTAATTGGTATATTTCATCAAATATAAGTCTTGTTTGTCCTGCTTCAAATGATCACACCTGACTCTTTGTGAAGAAGACTAGTCTCAGAAACATTCATGTTACTGAAAATAACAACACCTTATTATTCTTGAAAATGCCTAATTCCCCATTGTACATTTCCCATGTTTTTCTTATCTATTTATTGATAGATGAAAATCTATTTATTGATAGATAAAAATTTCTATTGCTTTTGTATCTTCATATTATAGTTTTTAAAAATATAGAAATGTATATATTTAATTTTTATACTTACTTTCCTCAATTATTAGAGACTGTGAGTTATCATCTTTCTCTAGATAGAAAGGGGACTACTAAAGACAAGGAAGGGCAAAATTTTTTCATGATGCTATGAAAACCAAGAAAACTCTTTGCACAATTGATAGAAGTATAAATTAGTATTGCCATTGCATACAACAGCTTGAGTTATAATTGAAATATTATTTGATCTAGCATTTCAAGATACAAATCCAAAATAAAGCTAAAAATATATAAAAGCAATTACAATTATGATTGCAATTAGTTGCGGGAAGGCATCATGACAAAAATTTTACAGGAATATATTGAGTCATGAGAACACCTCGGATGGGTTTGGATTGGTAAAGAATTAGATACAATTAGTTACAATGGACTTAGATCCAGGAGAGTTGGAAAAAATGAATAACTACAAGTTTTCTGTCACCACCATAGGTACAAATGCAATATCCCTCTCTTGTCAGTCAGATACAGCTGCTTCTTTCTACATTGAGTTGTGAAATGACATCACAGGTCAGGCTAATAAGCTTCCTCCTGCCACAATTTTGCTACATGAAAGCTTACACCAAATAATGTTACCAACACTACCCTGACTTAAATGAACCCAGAATTAGGAAGCCATAGACTTGTGTGCATTTGTTATAACTTATTAGCATTATTTATATTAACTCATCTCTCCTGAAAACAAAGAGCCACTTCAAAATAAAGCCCTTTTAAATACTAAATACTGACTTTAATGAAAAAAGTCATTGAGAATAAAAATAAAAAACATACACACAGTGTAAGAAAAGAACAAGATGCTTTAAAGGTTCTGTAAAGACGGCATCATTAGGCTCACTTAAAGGTGGAAATTGCTGCCATTTAAAGGCATCCTAGTTTTATTGTGAATGTTATGTACTCAGAATAACACTAGCAAAATATTAGTTATTGATGTTTAAAAGCTCAGTTTAAAACCTCTGCTGCCCGGAGGGAAAACAGAGAACAATTGGAAAGCAGAATCATTTGACCCACATGAAATTTTGACAATACCCAACTGATTATAAGTTTCCTTGAACTTGGATAGGTAGACATTTTACTAAATTTAGTAAATTTTTATAGTCTAAAACATAGGGGTCATATGACCCTTCCACAGAAGCCACCTAAGACCATCAGAAAACATAGAGATTTGTATTATTATCCGTAATAGTGGCAAAATAACAGCTATGAAGTAGAAATGAAAATAATTTTCTGGCTAGGGGTCACCACAACACAAGGAACTGTATTAAAGGGTCCTAGCATTAGGAAGGTTGAGAACCACTGGGTTATAGTAATAGCTCAGGACTCAAAGAATAGAATCTCAATCTGTGTCATATTCTCTCAGACAATTTGTAAAACTAACCTCATTCCAATTAAATAAGGAAGTAAAGCATGATTAACAAAAAAAAATGATATTGTCTTTCTATTATTTGTGCTTCACAGTAGTGTGTCCAAGACTAGGTAATTTATAAATAATATAATTTTAATGGTTCATAGTCATAGGCACCAGAGAGCCCAATGTTGAGACTGCTGTGTCTGGCAAGGGGCTTCTTGATCCATCATCACAGGGCAAGTAAAGAGGCCCAGAGAGGCCAAGAGAAGACCAAACATTATTTGACCTTGCCATCAAGCCCAGCTGTGAGTGTGGCCCTTGTGATCCAGTTTCCTGTTACTTCTGTCACAGTGACAAATTTCCATATGAATCTTAGAGGAGACAAAGCTTTAAACCACATAACACATTCTATAAGCTTTTTAATGTCCTCTGCAAACCATTCCAACCTTTCACAGCTAGAACTGTAGCAAATTCATAGTTTATTATGCTTTGGTTGGTAGAAAATAACCTGGATATTGAAGAAGTTGTTGGATGCTGACTCTATACTGACTACATTTGGATAAATCAGAATGCCACTGTGGTCAGAGGTCACATGAAACTTATGAGTAAGTAGTGGTAAAGCGAATTTAGACCTGACTTTGTTTTATATGGGCATGGTGTGTTCACAAAGTCGTTCTGTGGGCACTTTGAATATATAAAAAATGTACATTCAGTAATAGGGATAATTTTCATGTTAGCCTTTGACTTATAGATTGTAAGTATTAAAATCCTTGAAACTAAAGTAAGTATTGCTCTAGATTAATTGCAAGGGTTAGTCCATTTTTATGGCCCTTAGAAGGCTCAAAGGCACTTATTTCTATTTTATCCCACTTGACACTTTGTAAGACAGAGGCTCTTGAGCAATGGCAGTGAGTTATTACTTCATTAAATAGTAGATCCAATTGTAATGATTCTTCCCAGTGTATCATCATGAACATAACAGGCTGACCACAATTTTAATTTTTATTCTGTATCTCCTTAGCTTTAAATTGTTTTCCCTTCTCTCTCCACTCTCTCTATAAAAAAAAATCAGAAATGATTTTTCCTATTGAAAGGAATAGTAGTGTCCCATATACATACCCATCTAAACTACATAGTTGGCTCTGTGCTTAGAGTTTGTTCTAAAGACAGCCATATAGTCTGCCCAAACAATGGCATGATGCTAACAGAACTTGGTGAGCAGAAAGCAGGTAAGCCTTAGGTGGTTTTATAAGATAAATGTATGTTTTCCACCCCTGTGAAGATGTTTGTTGATGTATGCCTGGGCATGTGAGGATATATGTCTTTCCAAGAGAAATGCAAACTGCAACATAGTGTGGCCTGTCTTTTTTTCCACTAACAAGCAGCTTTATTTTAATTGACCTGACAGTTTTAATCTGTTGTTGGTGCCTGTATTGATGTCATTTATTGCCTGGGACGATGACCTAAGGATATTCAGAGAGAAAGATGCTTCCAAAGATGCACCTAGATACATGGACCACCTGTCTATCTGTTAGACTACCCTCTTGATTGTGTTATTTGTCCTTGTGTCCTCTCTTTTAAAACAGATGCACCATATTTAACAAATCTGTTTCTGTTTCACAAGCAATATACATCACATTTCTATACAATATTTCAATTTTTTTGTTTACAGTGCCTAATAGTCTTGAGAAAAAAGAAAAGTATACAAAAAGAATACCTAACATACAAGTAGTACGCCAAATAGCTTTCATGAGCAAGAGAAAAAATGTTCTTTATGAGTCCTATTAGAAACTCAAGGGGAAGTTTTAGCTGAGTTCCACAGAGTTTTGGAGCAAATCCAAGCCCTCTTCAGAAACAAGCAATATTCTCTCAAGAAGTGGTTCTCTGCTACCTATGTATCTTCATAAAGAAATAATTGCAGAACTACATTTCCTATAATCTTAGTACTTACCTTAAACTGAGAGTTGTTTAATCAACCAAGCTATAAAGTTTATGAGACTAATGCATCCTTGTCAAAAGGGGGATTAAAAAACAAAAACCATAACTACAACACAGAATATTGTACACAAAAATATTCGCAGCACAAAACAAGTTGTTGGCAATGATGCTTCACATAATGTGCCTGAGAGGACTGTCACCCACTGAGAATGGCCTTGTTGGTTCTTTAACTTATATTCGTATGTTGTTCTAGTGTTGGGCCTGTAGGCTGAGGAATCAACATGGGCCATGCCCTTGGGGAATGCACCTGGATATGTGATATTTACACAGTAGGTCATGTGTCTATCACTTGCCCCGAGTAAAGCTAAATAAACTTCTCCAAAAGATAATACATAGGAATGTTCCTTCTGATACCAACCTTTACCCAGTCCCATGTGCCTTCCAGTATAATTCTGCTTTTCTTGGGCTTTAAATTCCATACTTGAAAAACTTAAAAAGGAGAGCTTTATGTAGTGTTCAAAACTATTAGGAGATGCTTCAGTTCTCTTTCATTTTTCCAGGTAGCTCTTATTTTCCACTCTTTTTCCAGTCTTACAGCATCCCCACCCCCACCCACCCAACTAAGCTGATCTCCATTTTGCTCCTAATGAAGTTGGCATTTGTCTTGAGATCTTTTTACTTTTCTCCTCCAATATTGCCAGCCTGACTTCCTTCAGCAAATGTGGGCTGTGTTGACTTCTGCCTATTAAATCACTTCTGCCATTTAAATTGTGAAATTCAATTCTTGAAGTTACAGGTTTAGAAAACTTTAGGAGAAAACAAATAATGGAAAAATTGAACACTAAGGCTCTGATCTTTTCAGAAATTAATGATTCCCATTCTGAATAATAACTATTTAATAACTAAATAACTATTCTAAATAATAGTTACCTAATTCTGTCATTGTTCTTCTTTCCCTTGGGCCAAATGGCCTAGTTGTTCTAAAATGTCACTGGGACTTCCTTTGGCTTTCTGTATACTCCATATTAGCTCTCTTGAAGGTGAGCTACCAATTTTTAATATCTATAAGTTTACAGTTTATGCCAAAAACTAACCAGAAAAAAGTAAGATTATTGCTTTTTTTTAAATACTATTCTTCTAAGCCAAGCACCCTGTTTATGCTTTCACCTCTCCATGGTAACATCGCACTCTGTCTCTGTCTTTCAAGTAATACATGCAGTCTGTTGGAGGTTGAGCTGGTATTTTTTATATTCATATGCTAAGTTCTATACTCCAAGATCTGGTTGCCCTAAGACTGGCAAATTCCCATGTTTACCAGCCTTTGTTGTCTGAGTCATACTTTCCAATTAAAATCATTAGTTAAATAAAAATGGCTACAACCAATAACTGGGGAGAATAGAGAGAGTTTGAATTGCAGGGCAGGAGTCACTGAGAGGGACTATGAGGTAAAAGAAGAAAGGAGAGGGAGAGAGAAGAAACTCTGAGGAAGAGAAGACAGAGAGAACAAGAAGTCTCCATTAGTCATGATGGACGAGCAGTAATTTGCCAAGTGAAATGCCTCCCCAGAATACTAGACTACAGGAACAGAAATAATCCAGGAAGGTTAAAACAGCAAGTATTTGGGAAGCATGGTTGGAGAGCGTTACAGAATAAGATTAGGGATAATCCCCCCGGTACTTGTAGAGAGTCTAGTAAATAAATCATAGTTTTAGTCTCATTAATTTGAAGTTAGACAGGAATTAGCATAATTTATATTATTTTACAACATCCCATTTCTTCAGTATTTGGGAGTCGTTTGAAACATGCTGCCCAGTATTGATTTCACTATATTCTTACGTTGACATGTAATATATGTATTTGATTAGAGATAGTGGTAGATTCTACTGATCTGATTTCTTAACCAGTTCCAGCATCACGCTAGGATTTCAGTTTATGACCTTAGATGTGTTATTGTCTATAGTCTACATCTGGATTATCCTGCCTTTTAATAAAAAAAAAAAAATCTACAACTTTGCCTTAAACCTTGTATTGACATATTCTTTTAGTGTTCATGAGAGACATTTAGTTCTTTATGGTCAAATATGAACTCTATCAAAGAGAATTCCCTGCCTACCCCACCCTGTGACATTCAGAGAGTTATGTTGACGTTTTGACAGCTATTATGTTGGCAGGGTATTTCTGTTACTTTATTCCCTGATTTAGGTAGAGCTCTAGAGAGCATTGAAGGCTCCTGGATCAATGGACAAGATCTTAATTTCTCACTGACTTGACAACTGTCTTGTGGTTTTCCCTTCCTCACTTGGCCCAGAGATAACCTTCTTCATGGGCTGGAATATGGTGGGGCACCCTGTTATTTTGATTGCTGACAGGGTGAGAAGCAAAACTGAATTGAAACAGGTCTGATGGGGATGCTGTCAGACTCATCAGTTCTCACCCCCCCTTTGAGGATGTAATGGCTTCATGAAGGTTAAGACCCTCAAAATACCCCAGAAACAGCTCCCAGTTCCATGGCTGTGCTCTGACTGACAGTAAAGGTACAGAATTCGTGGAGGTCTCAAGATAATTCAGAGAAATAGTACAGAGATCATGCAGCATAGAATGTGATACAACAGACTGAAGCACTGAGTAAAAACAGACAAGATGCAAGGATGTTTTAGTTCTACTTGAATGAGAGCAGAACAACAAGAAAAGTTAACGTAAAAAGAAAAAGGATGAAATACCAACACCTTGAATGCAAGTTGTAGATTTAAAATGAGTGAACAGTTAGGTTTCTTTCTTCCTATTGAGCAGCATTAATTGCCCCTCCTGATCTTTTCTAAAATTATGATTATTGCTCCATGCATTACAGAAAGATCCTTCCAGGATAACACTATGTTATTATTGGATCATCAGTATGATACTTGGACAAAGCAGCTAACTCCTAAAAACACTGAATGGAAAAAAATCCATAGATATTCTTCAAGGTTTTAAGCCTTTTCTGCCTCACTCCCAGTGAGGCAGAGATAGTATTTAGTATGTTTATACAGAGAAATAGATAAGTGGCTGGGTCTTCTACTTCTTCTGTTAGGAGCATAGCTGTCTCAAAGGATAGACATTTTTTGTATGTGTGGAAGTTATTAGATATACTAAATTACATGAAAAGTACTGAGAAAAGGTGCAACTGACACAGTAGTAAGAATTAACAGACATTTTCCACTGGTTCTTCTAAAAGAGAGGATGCTGTATTAGGTAGGTCAACCATCAAGAGCAATGGTGGCATCTCTGTGGTGTTAATTATTCT
>JANHMN010000013.1:54918837-54954856 GCA_030674055.1 Rhabdomys pumilio | reverse complement strand
GAGTCTGTTACCTGGCCTATTATTTGTGTTCTTTTCCTCTTAGAATCCACTCCCCACAACAGAAACAGAGTGGCTCTTTAAAGCATTACTCTGCTACAAGGAATAATTTTCATGGATGCACAATATTGCTGGCTTGTAGCTATTTTTGGCAAAAGGTCATAGTACACATTGATGCTTGGCAGATGATTTTCTCATAGAATAAGATGGATGCTGCTGATGATGAGAGATGGCCAGAACACCAGTAATATAATTTGTATAGTTATTAAATTTCCAAAAGGCAAGAATGAATAGTCGGTGTGATACAATGTAGTGAATATTTAGGCAGCTGAGTGTTGGCTGTTTTATCCAGGTTACATAGAACCATGAGATAATTTAGCAGGTGGCAAGAAACCTTATGAAAACTGGTTTTCTGAGCTTATGAGAGGTCTTTACTTAAGTTCAAATGAACTCTGGTAAGATTAGAGTTACATTGTATGCTCTATCTGCTGCTTCTACAACCACTGCAAATCCTCTTGAAAAGAAATTCAGAGAGCTAGGGCCATCTATGATCCTAGGCTCCAACAAATCGATTTCTAGGCTTTGATGTAATCTGTGTTTAAAATGGTTTCTCTATAGACAGACACTGCCACTTCACATATTGACAAGGTGTTATGTGAATCATTACTACAACAAACAATGAGAAGGGAACTGTAAGCATGAAACTATAGTCTGAGGATCACTGGCATAAGCAGCTTGGCTTAGAGAAGGGGAGAAAATAAAATATACTTAAGGAGAGGAGAGAGGGTTTTTAATGAAATTTGTTCATAAGAAAACAAATCACTGACCATGTGTTACAAAACAGTTCTATCACATCTTAATGAATTATTTAGGGCTGTTAACATTAAATTAACAAAGAAAGGATGAAATTATGTAGACCTGTCACTATCACTATTGGAAAATAATCTTTTCCTTTTACTGAATAGTTATGTAAAATCTGCTTTGTAGATAGACGAAGTCACATCGAGGCAAAAATGTAACACATATTTTGAGCCCCTGTTTGTTTTGTACTCCTGGCTAGGCTCCATAGTATATAACAATGCAGTAAAACACTCTTTGCTTTTCAGGAATTAACTGCCTTCTAGTGAGATAAGTCTATGAAAAAGGCAGGAGAACAGTGATCTCAAAGTTCTCAGCAATGATTTCAGGTGAACTGTCATCTATATAACTATCCATCTATCACTGTTTATCTAATTATGTGTGGCATACACTCCCTTGCCTAAATAAGAATGTTCTGTTTTATTGACCTGAGTATTACAGAACCTTGATATTCTGAAAAAAAAAGCATGCAAGTACTGAAAGAAGTGAGTCAGGATTTAAGCAGAAGCAAGAAGGTAGTGGGTTTGATTATTGCTCATATAACAGCTTTAATTATATTAATTGCTAGCACCACTGCTTCTGCCATTGCTTTGACACAAGAAGTTAAGACTGCTACTTTTGTTAATAACTTAGCAAAAAATATTACTAATCTATTGAGTATACAAGAGGATTTAGATAGACATTTGGAACAATAGATTGCTGCTCTTTATCATATACAAATTATTGGAAGGAGGTTCAGAGTTTAAGAGTAAGGAGCCATCTCAAGCATCATGCCAAATACCATTGGATTTGTGTTACTTCTAAAACTTACAGTGATAGTCACTGTAATTAAGAAAGAGTTTAAAGTCACTTGCAGTGTATTTGGCATAATTCTAACACCTCTCTAGATGTTTTAAGTTGACATAGTGAGCTTATGAATTTTAAGAATGCTGCTCTGCTGAGCGTTGATGCAGCAGATACTACTGATAAAATTACTTATAGTCTGAGGTCAGTATTTTTACTTTGGTCAAGCTTCAAGAATGGCATATTTAGCTTGATCATGCTAGCCCTTTTTGTCCTGAGAATACTTTTATTCGTGCCCATCATGTTAAAGCTTGTCTTTAACAACATCAACATGTTGGAAACCAAAGTACATGGCTCAAAACTGAAAATGGACCCCTAGACAGAGTTATTAAATTAACAGGCTGGCAAGCCAAGGATGGATAAGATTCTGCACAGAGCCTTACCAACCTAAGACATAAGTGCATTGCTTTTGATAAATCATATTCCTCTACTGTAAGAAACACATTCTTGTCAGAACAATTTAAGACAGGTTCAGTCTTGTTTATGAAATAAAAATGGGGGAGCTGAAAAGTTTTAGGGACTGCCATACAAGAATCTGACATTGGCCAAGGACAAGGGAGTGAGCTTTAGGCAAGAATCTGACATTAGGCTAGAACAAAGATCTAATTCCAGGCAGGAATCTAAATCTAGGCTAGAACAAAGAAGTAACTTCAGGCAGGAATCTAAATTTTAGGCTAAAATAAAAAAATAGGCTTCCGACATGAAACTGACTTTGGGCTAGGATAGGGAAGTAGGCTCAGATATTTTGGTCATCCTGATAAGCCATTAGAAACAGTGATCATGGGAGTGATCACAGAACTCTGTTAATTGCCTTTCTTGTTCTTTCACTATTTGTGTTTATTGTCTTGCTTGTTTTTGACTATTTGCAACTATTGTATTGCTAGATCCTCAAGCTAAAACTGACCTTAATACTTGCATGTAATTAAAATGGTATAAAAGCAAAAAAGAGGAGGGGGGATGGGATAGGGGATTTCTCGGGGAGATGGGGAAAGGGGATTCCATCTGAAATGTAAATAAATAAAATATC
Organism: Rhabdomys pumilio; assembly: GCA_030674055.1. NCBI lineage: Eukaryota > Metazoa > Chordata > Mammalia > Rodentia > Muridae > Rhabdomys > Rhabdomys pumilio. The sequence goes on along the minus strand of JANHMN010000013.1, from coordinate 54,952,131 downwards.
CAACAACAAAAAAATGTTTTAAAAGCAAATTCTTATTAGGTTATTTGCTTCCCTCTCCCAATTTTTTGAACATCTATTTTTATTTTTCAGCATGAGTTCTCATTTCCCTAAAGTTGCTCTTCTGCTTCCTGCTTACATTATGATCTCTCAGTTTCTCACCATGAATACCTTCCCTTGACTTGGGCTACTTACTTTCTTATTTATTGCCATCGTCATATAACAAATTTAGTTCATGTCTTCATGGGCTGGCTCCACTTCTAAGCATTCCTGGCATTTTGGTTTCATTATCACCAAATGAAAATGGTAGCCATCTCCTTCCCACTCAAATATAGCAATTGTCAATGAAACAGTGCGCTAATGTGTTTAGAGACACCCTTGATTCTTAATAAGGTAATCATGAGCTATAATTATCTTACCAGTATTTGCTGAGCTCATTAAATATCTTCCTTGATTGTGGGCTTGCTATTTGAGTTGCAATTTGTATTTCTAAGTGAAATTAGCGTTATATAACAAAACTAGGATCTAATTGTTCTATGATAGAAAGGTAAGAGTCATTTTCAGTCTACAGTGTGTACCCTGATGTAAAAATCATTTTAGTTTTCCAACCCCATCTCAACTTATTACTTTAACTTTAAAACAACAATGTTGCTCACCTTGACACACGATCACACAAGACCCATGCTCTCTCAGTGCACCATAGTCTAAGATGAAGTTACCATGAACCTTGAAGTCCTAGCTTGCCTCTATGCTATTGCTTGTCTTCCCCCCAACATAGTAATATTTGTATTGACTATCTGAGAGCTTCACAAAATGCACCCTGATCACTTTTACGTTCTAGTCTTCCCAGCTCCCCTGTACCACCCTTATTTGGAAAACCTACTTCTTTTCTTTGGCTATAACAAAATGCTCCCTCTTATAGAACTTATCCATTTGTGTGCCTTTTTCTACAACCCAAGTGTAAGACATAATTTGGCTCCAATGTTTTTCAGAACACTCTGTGCATGTTTTCATTATGATACTCAATGTTCTAAATTATATTTTGCTGTTTGCTTTGCTCTTCTCAGCACATTATAGACTCATTGAGAAGACTGGCTCTGATAAGGAGCAGAGTGGGATATCAGTGGGAATCTAGGCTACCAAACTGCTTTAAACATTTTATTATGCTCTCCAATTTAATCAGTATGACTAGGCTCTGAGGATTAATGAACACAAAGTTGCTTTTAGAGGGTTAAGTTCCCTTTTATAATTATGAGGCATAAGAACACAAGATAAACTTCATGTGGTGGGAATTTGTCCTTAAATCAAAACCAGGACTTAATTTTTTTTGGGGGGGGGGACTAGAAAGATGACTCCATGCTTAAGAGTACTTGCTGTTCTTGCAGAGGACCTGGGTGTGAGAATCTAGATCAGGTGCTCAAAACTGCCAGTAACTCCAGTTCCAGGGAATCCTATAGCCTCTTCTAGTTTCAAGAAGTACCTGCCTAAATGTGGTGCACATAGAGACAACTAGGCACACATAAAAATATATAAAAATAAGTAAAAATAATTTTTAACTAATAAAACTTAAAAAACAAACACTATAGCACTGTGTGTGGTGCTATTCTCTCTTTTAATAACCATACATGTTACAAAATTATAGAATTTGTTTAAAAATCTTCATTGGGCACCCTATTTAATATTTGTTTGTGGTGAAAACATTAAAAGTTCTTTTTTTTCTAGATTTTTAAAATTTTGTTTTAATTATTTCTCAGAATTTACTATTGAGAAAAAAAAACAAAAACTTTACTATTGAGAATTTCACACACTAATGTAATGAAATATAAATATATCTGTACCCCTGAAGCCCTCAATTTTTCCCAATATTCTCACCAACATCACCTCTCCCAAGCTTTGTCTTTTCTTTCTTTTTCTCTTCTTGATGAGCTATAAGGTCCTAATAGTGCCATGCATATGTTTACCACCAGAAGTTTACCAATGGTCATATTTTCCCTACCAGTGGCCATATCTTTCCTTCAGGTGGCCATATCTTTAAAAAAAGAAGGAAAGTTCTCTTTCCACCAACTATTCACTCCTGCAAGCTCCTCGGTATGGTGTGGGGTTTAATAATCATACCTGGTATTGTAGTCCTGGTGAAAATCTCATGGTTGGTAAAGTCACAGTTTCTACAGTGAGACCTGCTATTGCTATTTTGTAGACACGGTGTTGAACTGCTATCTAAATACTTATTCTTGCTTTCACAAACCAGAATGCCTCTTAATGGTAGACAGAGAAGCTTCTTTTGCAGCAGACAGTCAATGGAGAGATATTTAAGAGCTCAAGGGATGAGAATTATTAAGAGCTCAAGGGAGATGAGAAATATTAAGAGCTCAAGGGAGAGCCTGAGGAACACCTGCATTAACTTTACTGTCATTAAGGCACAGACAATACTGTGGCTGAGGAGGAGAGAAGAATCTAACAAGTGGAGAATGGAAAAGAATGCTGCAAAGTGCTCTCTCTTCTGGCCACAATATAGCTATCTCTATCATGTTCCCAAAACAGTTGTGTTTACCTGAATAAGGCCTTTGAAAAATTAAACCCAAACCACAGGAATACACAACATGCCTATCACATTTTCTACATTCAGTCTTCTCTGCAACAGTGACCAGTTCTTATTCCTCTGAAGCTAGGTACCCTCTGACCAATTTCCTTTATCCCTGTTTTCCCTTAAGATGTAGCCCATTTCTTTTGATGATGTAAACACACTGTCAGCAAATCTTCTCTAAAGACTGGTGCTTTTTAATCTCCATAGTGATTAAAAAGTTATCATAGTGCACTGACCTCCAGTTGCACTAAGAAGAGAGTGTCAGCTTTGTACCCATTATCCATGTTATCTGGGGATGATCTATTATTGTTTGTATTCTATATTGAGATTATTGAAAGCTCTACAATTAAGGTGAAAATAAATTATGCAGTACATATAATCTCATTGGTCTCTTTAAATCTTATAGATTATGCTGATAATATTGAAATAAAGTTCTACCCAAAGATACCAACAGATAAGCAGTGCTTTAGTTTTTAATGCAATGTAGACCTAATTTGCTATAATTTATGTCAATCTATGGTCAATAGCAGATAGTAAAAATTACATGACGGAGGTAGATAAAAGGACATTTCAGACTTGGGATTTTATTGAAGGTTGGCTTTTATGGTGTCAGGTTGACAGAGAATGTTCTTAAGACTGTGGGCCATCATTGTCAGTTTGATTGGATTTGTGATCTCCTAGAGGGCACAACTCTGAGTCACCTATGTTCCTGTAATAATTCCTTATTTATGCTCCTGTAAACAATTCTAGTGATCTCATTTGTTCACTAAGGTAGAATTATTTCTTTAGTCTGTTGCTGGTTCCATATTTGTGGTGAATAAGTATTTGTTCTTGTCTCCCCAGAAAAGGCATAGAATTCTGATTTACTGGAGACAGATACAGTACCATACAAACATAGTGGCTTTCTCCTCAAAAGAGCTACATGCAGATGGAGCACACACAAACTCCACAGTAAGAGATGTGCTGTGTGGTTATGGTTTCCATTCCCTCTGCTGTGAACAGTCTTTCTCTTAATAAATCTAGTGCTCTTGAATGAGCATGCAATTCCCCTCTCCCACCTGAGGCGAGCTCAGGAAGAGGTATATTCTAGTCTGTGTGACCAAGCTGCTGTGTAGACAGTGTCAGCTGGAAAGGTCACTCGTTGATCTGTTGCCAAATATCTGGTTCTTCGGGCTATAGCTATGGTTGGTACATTGAAATTTGTTAAGCGCCTCCTCAGGGGCTGAGGCATTAAAGTTAACTGTTACAGATGTGGAGGCATAGCAGCAAACATGTTGGACTTACAAAAGAGTTGGAGCTACCTATGAAAATGTTGCCTGGGATGACAGAATTTATCATCTGAACAAACATCCCTAGAGCATTTAAAGACAAAAAGAAAAAAGTTAAAATCAAATTGTGTGTGCCTCTAAAATCCAATCCTAAACTACATGCCCAAAGTTCCTTTTCCTAAGGTTAGTCTTTATTGCTGTTCTCTGTCCTGAATGTCTGGACACATCTGAGATTCTCTCTTAAGCTTTCCTAAGCTTTCACATATCTGTTACTTGTTCTTGCAAATAATATGTATATTGTTTAGCTTTATAAAGCAGGGGTATTGATTGATCTTGATTTTAACATTTACTTTTTAATGTATTACAACTATAAATTTAATTTGAGGATGTGGAATAATTTGGAATAATATTTGAAATAATATGATGTGGGAGATATTTAATTATTATAGAATCTACTGAGTCCTTAGCATACACATAGAGCTGATACTGTACATTTGTGTATTTATCCTGGAAGCTTGGCAATTCATAGACTGTCCTTGTCTGGGCAGCAAACAGCATTGTCATTATTTTTTCTCTCTTTTCTTGGGGTTGTTAATGAGCAAACTTCTTCATATGTGAAAGACCTTCTAAGTGCTGGGATTAAAGGTGTATACCACCACACCCAGCAAGTTTACCTACATTTTTAAAATAGAGCACATTTGCCTAACTTTTTTAAAATAGAAACTAAGGAAGTGTTGATCTCTCACTCAGTTCTTATTGCATTAGATATCGTAAACTTGTGAAGTAGATAATTGGGATTTGCTCAAAGGCACACAAAGATGTGAAGGTATACAGTGATTAATCTGAGCTGAATCTGATAGCAGTCTAAAACACACATAAAACATTAAGAGACAGTGTCCATGGATGTGCCTCAGCACCACTGAGTTTGCAGAACATGAGGACTCAGCAAGATTGATTGTTATTTTCAGAAGGACTTGTGTTTTTACAAAGGAATATGATTATTTTTAACATTTGGGTATTGAAGGCTTCCATGGGCTCTATGCACTAATGTATGACTTATGTGGCGACAGAATTACACAGCAAGGCAGAACATTTAGGAGGTGAAGACTAATAGGAAGTTGTAGGTTCGTTGTTGTATGCACTTGAAAATGATTATTGGAAATGTACTGGCAAGTTTTATGTCAATTTGACATAAGCTAGAGTCATCCATGAACTGGAAACCCTAATTGAGAAAAATGCCTCCATAAAACTGAGCTGTAGGCAAGCCTGTAAAGTATTCTCCTAATTAGATAAAATTACAGTAGAATACTGAAAAAGAAATAAGAAATCATACTGTTTACTATTTATCTAAAAAAAACATAGGGCAAATAATTCAGTTTGCAAGTTTACATAAATAGTTTTAATTAGCTTTCATCATCTGGGATGATGGTGCTTCCTTCAAGATCCTAAGACCACCTAACAAAAGTTCTAATATGAGACATGAGAAGCTCTCTTTTGAGTGACCAGGGCCACATAAGAGATTCCACATACAACCTATTGCGCTTGCCCTTGATTAGTCCCCAGAGGAGAAGGTAAGTCATCATTGTTGAAGACACCATGCACTTCAGAAATAGATCCCAGAGACCCCTGAGCTGGAACTTACGTAAACTACTTCTCCGTGATGACATGGACCAAAAAGGACCATGGAAGGTTCTAAATAGAGGAGGCAACCAAACTTCTTACCCAGCCATGACTCCTATAGATTGTCCACACCAAGATCAGCACGCCACCATAACCCTACAGATGCAGTAGTGACATGTATAACTTGACAGTAACAAATAGCTGTCTAATTGGACTTAAGACCAACTCATGCTTGGTATTGAAAACCTAGCTGACTATACTAGGTGCTAGTGAAGCCATAGTTCTTGGAAAAGAATCTACAACCATTAATATGCTAAGCCATCACAATCCCTCACAACAATCTATAGCCATTTGTCCTTAGACAAGCAGGTAAATCTTCACCCCTCATCCAAAATATTCTCTTTGCGACAGACAAGAGAGTGCTAAAGAAAATGACAACCAATTGCCCAGTCCCAGTGGATACATTAACAAAGCACTCCTACATGTTAGGCTCAGAGAATATTGTGGAAGTGGGGTCAGGAAGATAATAAAAGCCAGGAGATCACAATGTTTTTTGTGAGCTTGTGTCTCCAGTAACAGCAGAAATTATACCCATAAAATTTCACCAACATGATGACCAAAACCTGAGGTGAATAAGCAGTCCATCAGTGAATAAGCCATAGTGGATGGGGAAAAGCCTAAGAGGCCTCGTCCCTATACAAAGATGTATAGGTAAGTGATTATTCCTGGGAGCAGGAGAGATGGTCCTCCTCAAGGAAGAACATACCAATGGGTTGTCTAGTACCAAATGATCATTCCTCAAAACATACATATATAGATCCAACAAGCTATATTTAGGGATATATACATATACATAAACATATACATGTATATATGTGTGTGTATATACACATGTGAAAAAGGAGAGCGTGATTTTGAAAACAAGCAAAGATGTGTATATATGATGGTTTGGAGGGAGAAAAGGAAATAATGAAATGTAATTAAAACACAAACAACACATCAGCAAAAATGTGTTTGTAAAATTAATTATAGGATGACTAGATGATTCAATTGATAATGAATTCCACTTATGATTTTGATCATTTGAATTACTTGTCATGAGAAGTTTGACAAGATAGATTTGTCTCGTGGATGGTGATCTTGTGCTCCTGGGATGTACACAGGGATCTTGATACATTCTCCACATTGATAGCAAGAGCATAAGGATATGTCGTGTGAACTTTATGTTTTTAGAATCTACCAAAGTCATATTTAAAAATTATTTAAATTTGTCAAGAAACCAAGATTCAAAATTCTGATCTTGGTCCCTCATTTGTAAAAGGAAGTAATTTTTAATTTCCTTCATGATGATAAGAGTGTCTAAGTTGTGTAATGAAGGTAATAACATACAATGCTAGGTAATATGTTATCATTAACTCATAACCTGGAACAGTTTGAACAGTCAGATATAAAGTAACCAATGGGTTTCATTTCTCTTCATTCACCCAAATCATAAAATGAATACAAATGAATGCTTAGGTATATTTCATTGAGATAAAACTATATTATTGGAGGGAGAATTATCTCTTATTAGTGTTTTATTAACTAAGTTTGTTCTTTGACAGGTTCATATATAACTACATCTATGAATGCTTTCTGATTACTTTCACCTCTGACCCTCTTTTGTCTCCCTCCACCACTATCTACCTCTCTTTTTCCATATTAATCTATCTTTCGCATCAATATTTATTTATTTTGTTTTATGAACCATTGAGATTAACTTGAGTCATGTAGACAATCATGATTGTGCTGAACCCAGCAGTGTGAGGGCACAACTGAAGACAGTGACTCCCTTCTCCTAGATGAATCAGTAGACAAAAATTCAGCAGTAAAGTACAATGTCCCATGAATCCTTCCCTGTCTAATTAATTATGGACAGGGCCATCCTGTGCAAACAGCGCAGGAAACTGAAGCTGTAGTGAATTCACAACTGTAATAATTGTTATAGCCACAGGATGGTGTTTCTCTATATCTTCCAGATTTTATGTTCTTCCCTCCCAAGTTCTATAACATTTCCTGAGTCCCAGAGGGTGTGTTATAATGTCTTAGTGAAGGGTGAGCCCTCAAACATCACTTGCTTTCAGCATCTTGGAATCCATGTGCCTCTGCATTCACCAGTGTTCGTGATAAGGAGAGATTTCTCTGGCTAATGGTAAGAGAAGCTTTTGTCTATAAGTATAAACACATATTTTTAAAAGGCAGTTTGATATTATGTCAATTTAATTCAATAACATTGGTAATTCTTCTTGTGGTTCTATGACCTCCTAGACATGTGTTGTTGATCAATATAAGGGTGCAAGTCTAAGCAGGGAGAAAGGTGGGGGACATGAGGAGAAGAGAGGACTGGGAATTTAATTAAAATAAGGGGTGCATTAAAATTCCACATGAACACCTACTGACTATAACCAAATTAAAGAATATGTAAAAGAGAGAGTGAAGGAAGAAACCATGTGTGGCTAGACGATGCTGATCCTGGAAGCAGTAGGTCACTAAGTCAAATTCCCAATACCAGTATGAAATACTTCCATAGAAGTCATTGGCTCCTTACTCTGTTTATGTGTTTTCTAAGTGTGATAGAGTATTTAAGATAGTATTTTCTGTGACGTTTTATGAACTCTACAGATCCAAAGGAGAGCTAAATATTATAAACACGTAAGAGAAATAATCCTAACAGCTTCTACAATGAAGACCAAAGAAAACATAAAAGTAGCATTAACATTTTCTGCAGAGTAGGATAGATACAGTTCAAGCTTTGGAGGCTGCTCTTGCATGTGTGACTCCCTATGCTATACTGACAGGTCGGAGTGACAACCCTTTTCTAATTTAGAAACTCCATAGCATCCTTAAGATGGTGTCATTTAAAGCATGGAAAATTGCAGATCTTTCCTAAAATATACTTTTGTTTTCAGGAGCAAAATTTGAGTATGATTAATGTGGTGATTACCTGGTTGTCAACTTGACTAGATTTGAAATTAACTGAAATCTAAAAATAGCTGGGCACACCTGTGAGTGACTAATCTAGACCCTTAAGTGAGAGATGTACCTTTAATCCAGATCTTTAGAGGAGAAAAGACCCTCCTCTAGTCTTGGCCACACCTCCTACTGGAGCCCTATATAAAGAATGTGGCAGAAAGAAACCTTTCTCTTTCTGCTTGCTCTCTCCTTCACTAGCAAGTCCATTTCTTCATTTGTATAGAAACCTACTTCTTTGAGATTTAGCTTATACTGAAGGTCAGCTGAGACATCCAGCCTCACTGACTGAACAACTACAGGGCTTTTGGATCTTCCAATCTTAGGCAGCCATTATTAGCTGGACTATAGTCTCTCTCTCTCTCTCTCTCTCTCTCTCTCTCTCTCTCTCTCTCTCTGTGTGTGTGTGTGTGTGTGTAAATACATATGTATACATACATATATTGGGTGGGTTTTAAGTTTCTGACAATAGGAAGCCCATGTAAGTTCTGTGAGTAGTTAGCCCTCTGTTCCTTTACTCCATATATACATAAGATTACTCCTTTGGTCTACATGTTTTGTATTTTCCTTATTGTATGCACATCTGTGAATATTCTACCATTATGCCCCAGTTGAGAATGATGGGGCAGGGCCTAGTGTACATAGTCAGTACTTTGACTTTCTAAAGGAAACCTAAGAAATTATTGGAGGGTTTTAAATAAAAAAAGAGAGTGAGTGATCTTGATTTAGCATATTATTTCAGCTGAAATGTAAAAAGCAAACAAACAACAAACAACAAAGCCAGACCTTGAGGTAACAATTAAAGCAATAAGGAGATGAGCTAAGGACCATGACATTGATGCAAATGAGAGATAATAATGATAACCTACTTTGAAATCAGGACCACAGGACTAACTAACAGATGGATTATAAAAGCAAGTTATTCAAGATGACGTAAAATCACTGTGGCAGAGAAAATTTAAAGAGACTCTAAGCACAGAATCAAAATAGAACATCCAGCATCCCTCACCACCAAATCCAAAAGACTCCCCACATCATAACTCATTCATACAGGTCCTGATGTTTGGGATGGGATTTATTTCTGTGAAATGTTGAAGAATAGAAACCAGACTGTGAGCAAAACAATGCAAGAGAAAATAAAGAAGCAATAAAACAGAGTTTACCCAGCTCTCTCATGGAATTTTGCCATAAAGGAGAAGAAAAATGAAATATTGGGAGAAAGAAAGGGGGTTCAATGGAATCTTTCTTTGTCCTTACATTAGAGAAGTTGTTTAATTTTTGGTATAAATGATGTGATTTTTAGTATGTTGAATTAGTAATGTGATGGACCTAGAAGAGAATAACCTTGGGTAGCACAATAGACAAGGGGTGGTTCCAAAAGCTCAGTGCCTGAGCATCTGAGTGTGCACAAGAGAGAAGCACAGTCAGTGTGCTCATTGTTCCTGTAACGCTGGACAACTGTGCAAGGAGATGATGAGAAGCTCTGCAGATTTGCTAGTGAGTGTGGGCAGAAGTTCTTTTGCAATATCTTCTTATGCTTCCTCCTAAGGACAGAAAAGCAAAGACTTTTGAAGCGGAGAGGTTTGACAGGAAAGTTGGTAGTAAATTTTCTTCCTCTGAACCTTGAGGCATTGCAACACACAAGCTTGCCAGCCAGGGATGCCAACATCTGTGTGTTCCTTGTGGACACCCTAATCATTGTTACCCACAATAGGGGTTATGTTGAAAGTTTTAGGTACCTATGGTAAGCTAGTAATTTGATGTTTTTTCCTATCTCCTCCTTCCTCCTTTCCTCCCTCTGTTCTTCCCTCTTTCTTCCTCCCTTCCTTTAAGTTATCCAGGATGGTCTTCAACTCACTCTCCACCAAGACAGGGCTTGATCTTATAAACTACTTGCTTTAACCTTCCGAGTAGCTAGAGTTCCAGGCTTGTAATACCAGGCCCAGCTTGATGTGCTATCAAAATGATGCTATTTGAGAAGTGAAAATGAGAAGAAACTTATTTTAACTCACCATGTAAATTTGCTGTTGCTCTACTGTCTGGTTGGCTTGCCTATAAAGTTCTAACTAAAATATCTAAATGATGGGAATTAGAATGATGGGTGGGCTCGTTTTAAGAGTTCCGCATTCTGAGAGCTAGAGAGGGCTAAACAATTAAGTATGGTAGTTATTAATATCTACTTGCAAGTAGATATTAGCTGAAAATTAAAGGATACTTATGCTATAATCCACAGATCCAGAGAAGCTGAAGGAGTAACAAGGAGGGCTAATGATAATCTGCTATTCTTATAGACTGGAGTCTAGTATAATCATTTTCAGAGAGGCTTCATCCAGCAACTTATGGAAACCGATGCAGAGAACCACAGGCAAACATTAGGCATAACTCAGGGAATCCTGTAGAAGAGGGGAATGTCTGGGCATATAGGGGCTCACAGAGACTGAACTGACAAGGAAACAGAACTAACAATCACAGATCATGCATTGGTTTGACCTAGGCCTTCTTCATACATGTTATAATTGTATTATTTGGTCTTTTGTGAGACTCCCATCCATGGGAGTGGAGTGAGGGCTGTCCCTATCTCTTTTGCTTGCTTTTGGGACCCTTTTCCTCCAGCTGGATCACCAAATCCAAGTTTGGTAAGAAGTTTGTACTTAATCTTATTATAACTTGTTATGCCATGTTTCGTGGCTATCCCTGGGAAGTTTGCATTTTTCTGAAGGGAAACAGAGGAGGAGTGGATCTAGGAGACAAAAGAGATGGGGAAGAGGGACTAGGAGGAGAGGAGGGAGAAGAAACTGTGGTCAAAATATAATATATGAAAGAAGAATAATTAAAAGAAAAAATTTTAAGGGAGCATATATTGCTTCTTCAAAGAGAAAAAGTTTGGCTCCTAGAACCCCATTCAGGTGGCTCATGGCCACCTGAAACCCCAGCTCAAGAGGACCCTACACTTTCTTCAGGCTCTAAACACTCTCTTTGGTTTATGAAGGTCTCCAAATGCATAACTGTAGAAATAAACACAGCCATAAATATACACACAGATCAAAGAAGATAAATATTTTTTAAAAGACTTAGATTCTGTCTAGGACTATGTTTTTATTGTTCAACGCTGCCTTCCATGCAAGCATGTTTCCACATGTATGAGCAGTTCTATGTCATCTACTTGGGCCAGATTCTTGTTGATACTATTTGTTAGTACTGAAAGCACAAAATGATGGCATTACCAATCGCATGCATTTAATACCCAAAGAAATTCATCTAAAAGAAAAAAAACAAACATATTGACAAAAGAATTCTGTGTCCCTCATATTTGGGAAAAGACTGGTGTATCTAGAGCCTGTTAGCCAGTGCTTTCTGAAATACACCTCACAGGAAACCAGTATATTCTCTAAGAACAGTGTGTAATCTAATGGGGAACTACTTCTGTCTCCGGATTACTTTTCACTGAAAGGCAGTTTTGAATTTTAAGTGTTTCATGTATACAGAACCTTCTGTTCCTCTGACTTTCCACATAGCCCTTATCTAAACTACTTGAATTGTTCACATTCCACTTGGTACTGTAGACAGCTCAGGGGACAGTGTAAAGTCCAAGGACAATTGAAACTTAGTCTTGGTCAAAGTAGAAACATCACTCTCAGTGTCTATATGGCAGAGGAGGGACTGTACTGTCATTACTCATACCAATAGTGTGTATTAAACAGCTATATACCAGCTTCTTAATGCACAGAGAGTGTATATGTTTCATAAACATATTTTGTTATTCTATTGTACTGATTTCATTAGAATCTATACTGTCCTTAACAACTGGCTGTAGCCTGGCAAAGAAGCTGAACCTTACCAGACACTTACCAGAATTTTCAATGGACTCCTGGGTCTCAACTGACCAGCTAATAAGACATTTTGCATTTTGATGAACTTATATCTTAGAGAGAGTGGTGGAAGAAGAAGGAGGAGGAGGAGGAGGAAGAGGAAGAAGAAGAGGACAAAGAGGAAGAGAAGCAAAACCCAACTTATTTAATAGTCTAGTTAATTATTCCTAGTTATCTACTTTTTTCACAGTTAGTTCTACCCAAACACAATACATTTTACTGAATATGGATTCAAACACCATCAATTTTGTCAGAATTAATAAGGATATTGGTAAAATGAGAAGAAGCAGATAGATATAATTCCTTGAGTGAGTCTTTACAAATGAACACTGGCCAAGTTAAACCTGAATTAATGTGAAATTGCATATTACAGTAAAGCTATTATCCAAAGAGGTCACAGTGATGAATGGCCCATTTAAATGAGGCCACAAGAAGGACCCAGAGCCAGAGACTATTAATCCTAGTCCGTTTGCAGACTCCATTTTTATGCATATTAAACCATATTTCAGGTTGAAAAATCAGCAAGACTTGCTCTCTGACAGCAGCCAAATCTCTTTCTTGTTCTTTATTTTATTTGTGTGCAGTGAGGTTCACAGCCCGGTGGTTACAGTCTAAATAGAACATTCTAGGAATAGTCGGCAGTGACTAAGGTGGCTGACAAGTAATTGTTTGCTTGATATTGCTCAGCCATGAATCTGACTTTCTTTTTTTTTAATGTAGTAATCAGTCATGTTATAGTTGGCAATAACTTTTAAATTATTTATGACAATTGTGTTGCATTCCTCAAGTTCTGTAGAGATGTGAAAAATATCTCCATTCACTCTGGACAGAGCTTAAGGACAGATGAAAAGGAAAAAAAATGAAATTCTAAATCTTCTAAGTCTAGCTTAATGAACCATTGAGATTATTGAGGTTACTCACAGGGGTACAACTTGACTGACACAAGTCTCATGTTCTCCAAAATTATTATTTCTTGCATAAACCTGAGGAAGAGTCTTATGAATTTTATATGTTTCCAGAGCATTCAAATGCTTCTGAGTTTTATTTACTTCCTGAGAGTATTACATCTCATTGATGTCTTGAATCTTAATGGTAACATTAGGAGGTAATAGCTACATATGACAATGTTGGCATTTAAACACTGTTCAGTTTTTTACTATGCTTGTTTTGCCATAGGAATCCAGCTTTATATCCCACACTCTCTTTAATTATCATTGATTTACTTTTCTTTTATTAAATGAAGAGAAGTTTAAATGAAATATTTCTGGAGAAGTAGGTATGCTTTATGGAGAACTTTGGATGAAATAGCTGTGTGTGTAATATACACTCAGCTTCTGTTATTTGCTCAGCTGGAAAAGTTTGTTTCCAGAACATATGATAGAAAGTAATGATGGATAACACAGCTGAATGTAAAATCAACTGAGGATGTCCTACACTAACCTGCCATGTGGCCTTGAAAAGGAAATGACTAAAATTAAAACATACAGCATAGTTCTTTGCGTATAGTAGACTCTCAATGGATATTTAGTGTTAAGTGATATGAACTTAATCTTGGGTCTCCAGCTTCCCACTAAACTAGGCATCTTATCTTCCATAGATGGAAAATATGACAGATACAAATGACCCACTTGACCTAAAAATAGTCCTGCTTATTCTCATTGGTTTTAATAGTTATTGTAGGTGAATAATGTTCTGGCTCAATTCAGAATCGCCTGGTATTTTATTACTTGAAAAGATGGTTTTATCTTTCTGGTGAAGGCAGGCATAACAGTGGGCATCACCATTTCCCCGTGGAGCAAGCACAGAACAAGTTTTACTGAAGTCATGAAGGAACAGTTTGGTTGTCTGAAGAAGTAGAACTTAAATCTTCCACCAGGAAGACTGTGTTTGACCAGCCCTCATTACCATGATTTTATGATTCATCCACCACATGGCAGCTTCCTCTTCTCTCCACTTTCTTATCTCTCCTCTGTAGAGAGCCTCGGCGAGCGGTGACAGCATTCGCCATTACAAGATGGCTCTGGCATCCAGCGCTCCCATGGGTAAACAAGTAAATTGCGCATGTGCAAGTGGTGAAAGCGCTCCAAGTCACTGCCCAGCCTGGGGCGTCATACGGGGTTATGAGCAAGCAGCCAATCAGATATGTCCTCGCCACCCTAGGGTGTATATAAAGCAGTGCCATCTTGGGGCTCTCTCTCTTCCTCCTTTCATAGCAATAAACGCTTGCTGCGGAAGGATCCTGGTGCCCGCGTGTGTTCTTGCTGGCAAGACAATTGCGAGGGGCACACTCCTCTTGGGTCTACTTATACCCCAAGCCCAGGGACCCCAAACTCTGACTATCTCTATTCTGCCCAGCTATAGGCTATAGACAACTTTATCCACTAATCAGGGATATCTTGTGAGAAAAGGTCACATAGCATCATTTGGGTCTACATGAGAATTTTTTTTTCTTTCCCTGGGGCCTTGGGAGCCAGGATTTTCATTACAGTACATAGCAAAATGCCAAATTTCAGTAGGGAGAAGCATACATTTTCCTGATACCCGAAGGCTAAATGACCCTTTGATCAGTAAGTGGACCAGGAAAAGAAGAAAGTTGGCTTGGTCCCAGAAGCACTGTCCTGCTGTGTGGCATGACCCATTTATGTCACAAGAAGCATGCTTCAAAGAGAGAAATGGCTTGGAGCCCGGCCAGAGCAGGAGGAAAGCCACATGGTTGGCAAATACTGAATGCTATCACTGTAGCAGGAAGCTATGTGGCATCTTGGAAGTCTGCAACATTGCCAAAGCCAAGGGCATCCTTAAATATTTAGAAACAAACTCTGTAAGGACCACTATAACTTTCTCCTGTAAGTATATATGGCATCAACCTTGTATGGGTACCTGGTATTATTTTTACAGAGAGCAAAGGTTTATGATTCTATAGTTAGAGGTCAGGCTTAATGTGTAAAAGAACATACTGAGTTTAAAGCTGTCAGTATTGTTACACTGATTCCACCACAAAGGCTGATTGAAAGTTGGGAATCCTATGTATGCAGACACGAACAAATGGAAACATGGACAAATTGGTGCAGGAATGCATGGATGCCTGGATGAATTCATAGAAATAGACATCTTCTCACTATGTTGTTCATGCATATGGTGCTTCCTCTGCTAAAATTCTACTATGGATGATTTCAAGTCCTCTTTCAAGACAGACATTCAAACTTCTCCTTTTGAAGGCTTTCTTCAGCCTTGTCTCATTGCCTGACTGATTTTATTCTCCTCCTATCTCCTCATGCACTCAACATGTTTCTATTGCAACATTTAAGCTGTATTTTCATATATTCTTTTCCAGTGTCTTTTTAGCCATTTTAAGAGTATCATTTCATTTAAAATGTTTAAAACTTCGCATCTTATCAATTAAACTTACAGATGTAGACATATAATTCTAATACAAAGTATATTAAAAGTTACTGATAATGGAATACAGAATATATCTATGCTAATTAATTAATTAATTAATTAATTAATTAATTAATTTTGTTCTTTTCTTACTGAGGTCTAGATCTCATTGTTCTGCATATTGGTAAAGACAAGTGTGTATGTTGCCATGCTTATCTGAGCAGTTTGCATTTATCTCATACCCAACTTCATGCAAGGAATAATGTCACAGATGAGATGAAGTAAAACAGACATGGTAATAAGATAGAACCACATAAACTAATATGAGATTTTCTCTTGTGTCAGAAGTAACTTTGTTTTATGTAGAATGTGATGGTTAACCAATTTGTCAAATCATTTGGGTCTAGAAGTATAGCGGGATATTTTCCCCACAACATTTACCATAAACTCGGTAATTTGGGAGGAGCTAATGTGGGATGAGTAAGGAGAGGAAGAGGAGAGGAAGAGGAGGAGCTAGGAGGAAACAGAGAGTTAGGAGCCATGGATGACCACACATGTATGGAAAGCAGTTTTGGGTAACAACTTGTATCATAAGGTTAGATATCGGGACAAACATCTAATTGTGTGGGCATCTTGTTAATTGAGCATTACCAAACATATAAAGTCTTTTTATAATCTTTAAACATTAGAGTCTCATTTCTACCAGATATTGCATGGATGGCGCGATGGTCTGGGCTCAGCTCAGCCTTGTGGAGACAGCTTGGTAGATTAGCAGAGCTATCTCTCATGCTGGCGTCTCGTGGGTGGCAGGGCCAGTGCTTCTGAGGAGAGCAACACTTGTTCCCGCTGTTCATAGCCTCAGGCTTTGCCTAGTCAGTAAGATGGTAAGCCATACCACAAGACAGATTGGCTGCTGCTGCTTTAAATATTAACTATAACATAGAAGTGATTAGACTAGTAGAATATTCCTATTTTTGTATCTGTGAGGCAATTTTCAAGGAGAATTAACTAAATTGGAGAGATTTGCAGCATAACACAGCCTTGGTCCTCACATGGAGCCACAGAACAGGAGAGGAGAAAGCCTTCTATGTGCACACTGCTTTCTGTTTCCTAACTATTGTGCTCTGCCTCATCATCCCTGCCATGATGGAGAGAAACTCCTGAGAACATGATTGCTTTGATCTTAATTTATATTCAATGTTTTGTTATAGCTATAAAAAAGGGAACTCTAGAAGAAATTTGTGCTAGGAGTGGGATCCCTTGGAGCAGTTTTGTGGGTGCATTTTTTTTTTTTGGAAAGATTTGGAGTTATGTGTTACAATTTGAAATTTTTAAGCAGAAATTATTAGGTGATTCTGATGTGACCATGAAAGAATGGGTAAATAATTTATATAATTGAAGACTGTAAAGACTATATTTGTATTATATATATATACATATATATATATATATATATATATATATACTGTTTATTTATTTATTCTTCTCTTGTATAATGCATTTTCGAAATAGATCCACTCCCTCCACTTCTCTCAGTTTTCTACCTACCCTCTCCCTCATATCTGCTCCCCCACACAAAAAGAACATGCCACTGGGATATATTCACCAAACACGGTACAATGAAATATAATAAGACCAGGTACAAACTCTCACATCAAGACTGAGCAAGGAGAAAAAGGGGTTCAACAACATCCAAAAGAATCAGAGACACCCCCACTCCCACTGTCAGAAGTCTCTAGAATTATCATTTTTGTCCCATAAACAGATGTTCAAATTTGCTTCTGTTAATGATTTAGTTAAGATATTAAGAGGCTTAAGTAGATAAGAAATAAAGTATGATTTGAAACTAACAGATTATATCTTTTTCACAGGGGTAATGCATTGACCATGTAACAGAGCTGTAACCTTAAAGAATGCCTTCCTTTTAGTACACTTGGCTCCTCATCCTGTATAGTCTCAGGCATTCTGTTAATCTTATTTTACTTTTAAAATCTGCTTTGAGCTGAACTGGTTGGGGAGATGTTACATTTTTATGTCCAAATAATTTGATGGTAGATCCAAGAATATACAAAGGAAATTAATATTTGTAAAACAAAAGAAGGGATGAGAAAGAAAATTCTAGGTATATTATGTTTTAATAAAGAACTTGTCTATATTTTGTCTGCCTCGAATCCTTGTGGGAAGGTCACTTTAAAGGGGACAAGTAGATCAATCTGTGGAGAAAGATTTAAGGCACCGCTGCATTCAGACTGTGAGATAGTTATTTCCAGGTAATTCTAGCTACACTTGAAGTGAATCCAAGGAGTAAAAGTAGAGCAGAGAGGCTTGGAAAATGGTCAAGCTGCTGCTCAGAATATTGGAATCAAGAAAGATAGAGCTACTGAAGATATTAGGTCTATGTGTAAGGAGCCAGATACTCGAATCAAGAGAATTGTAAAGACATATGGGGGGGGGGGGGGGTGTCTCAAGACTGTGTGACTACACCTCTGAAGATTTAAGAGTAAGGAAAAGTAGTACACTTATTTGAAGATGCTTTTCTTAAGAACAGAGCACCTCCCTGGTTCTTGGTACACCAAATTGCCTAGGACATTTACTCCTTAATATTTGCTTCACTGTTCTCAGCCTCCAGCCACTCAGCAGTCAATGTGACCTTCACAGGGGCTCATTAAGAGTTCTGAGTCATAGAGGCTTCCTTCCAGATTTTAAAGAGTTGGAAAGACAAGCCGTACATGGCAGAATCATGAGCTCTGTAGGTGCTATGCTACCAACTTGCCAGTCAAGATGTGGCCACTAGTATTATAGGCACATAACAACTTCAGGAGTAACCAAAAATTTATGGTTGGATTTGAGGTTCTTCCTATGAAATGGAGTTTTTCTTGATACTCTAAATCTGGTCAAAAACCTGTACCCAGAGAGTTTACAGTGGTACACACACACACACAATATATTATATAATATATATATATATATATATATATATATATATATATATATATATCATATACATATACATCATATACATATACATACACTACACATACACATACACATATACATCATCATATACATATACATATACATATACATCATATACATATACATATACATCATATACATACACATACACATACACATACACATACACATACACATACACATACACATACACATACACATACACATACACATACATATCTTATTAGGACCATTTTAGAGAACAGAAGAGCTGTGAAGTCAGGATATATAGTTGAAAAGGCTCATTGGGGATGGGGATGAATCTTAGAGGACTGAAATGATGCAGCTGAAAAATTCTGTGGTTTTCAGCATGAGTCACAACAGTTGCACATGTACAGGAGTTGAAGAAGGGATTCTGGAGGCTGAGCCTTCAGACAATTGCAAACATAAGCTATTCTGGAAGCATTTGTTTGGTATTAGAAATGAAAATGTAGCTACTTCAGCTTTAATAGAAGACAAACAAAATGGAGGAGGCTGTGGGTTGGTTCTGAACAAGGTATCTTTTTTTAATGCATCCCATTGGGATGAGCACACATTGGAAAGGGCTTAGAATGCACACGTAGGCTCTGTACTTTGACTTGACTAACACTACGGAATACAAATCCACACCGCTAGAAACTCTCACCTAATTTATAAATGAAGTAAAAGGAAAGTGAAAAATAAATGAAACACATTTTTAAATTCTGTCACGAATCATTCAGTCCAAGGAAAAGGGAAAGATGGAACACACAGGAACGCAAAAGTTTCCAACTTAAGCAAGGGCTGCAGAAGCCATTCTCCAAATGCTATTTTCAGGCTCTGCTTGTGCACAGGCCTGTAGGAGAAAAAGGAGGTACCATTCTGAGATCTTAGCACTGCCATGCTTAACTCTTGCTCATCGTGACAGAAAGAGACAGAGTTCATGGGTTTAAAGTGAGGTTTAATCTGAGGAAAGATTGGTACGTTTTTAACAATCTCGCTGGGTAGAAAAGCTGTCTCAGGATTTTTAAAATATATATCTTCTGAACTTCACTGAGCACAAAAATCATTCAGAGACATGGATGTGTAGGGCATTATTAACCAGACCAAAAGTGATGACTTTGCATTTTTGTCTATTCTTTATAAATTATATACTTTCATCTAAAATAAATGGTGCCTGGTATTCATAACCATTTCACAATATGTGTTAACTCTTGTATTGTTCCTCAGCTCTTTATGAAAAGTGTCCTTTATGGGGGTTTTGCTCCATGATAAGCCTGGTACTCTATGTAAGAAGCCTGTCCCCTCAATCCAGGCAAGTGACAAAGCAGACATAGGGGAAAAACGTTGCTCCTGTGCTAATCATGTTTGACCAAAACTTATAAATTTTGTCGAGTTGCATGCTCGTAAATATTTAACAACTCACCCTCAGAAATAAGATAAAGGGAAAAGAATGGTTTGATTACTGTGTTTGTAATATTCTTGGTATAGTGCTTTCAAGGAACCTGACATTATTAGTTTGAAAATTTCTAAATTTTACCATTGGAAGTTGTAGGAGCTGACTTTGAGACATTGCTGATTTTTATCACTTTTAATTAAAATTTCCTCTTAAAGATCTGTCAATCAAAATTGGAATAATCATTTTACTAAGCAAAAATTACCACTATTATTAATCACTATCACAAAATATATTAAAAAGTCAAGACTAAGCATAGAGAATTGTAATACGATGTAATGAGGGTTTCAACACTCCTTTGCTAGAAGCAGTTATTTCTGTGGTGAGATGTAGGTGCTCAGAAGCAGGAAAAGGTTTACCATCTTGGCTTTATCATACCTATGTTCTTTATTTCCTTAAACTTTGGGACATATCTTTCTACTCAACATACCATGAAGTCAAGTCTTACTACTTAAGGGGTAGTAACTGGAGGCTTTTTCCCCCTTTGAAGATGAAGAAATCAAAATAAGAATAAACAAGTTATCGTTAAGAGTTCCAGGGACATCTTATTCAATTGATTGTCATCCATCAGCTCTTAACATCCTAATATAGACTTGGTACAGTGCCTTGAAGTCTTCTGCCATTGCCGTAAACTAGCCAGGAGCAGCAATTCTTGGAGACAGATCACCCTCAAACAAGCTTTCCTCCCTTATAGGGGAGAAATTTCTTCATGATAAGAACAGAGACTGAGTCTCCAAACATAAGCAATCATCTTATGATAGAAAGCACACTGTCTCTTAAGTGACAGCCTCATCACAGCCATTTTATAGAACAAAGATAATTTCCAGTCAGACCATAGTAAATCCAAGGCATGTAACTGTGCATACTTCTTGCCTGCTCACTTGTATGAAGCTCACTTGTATGAACCCGAATCTTGTGTTAGGTGACAGAGCAGCTCTAGGACCGAGGGCTGCCTGGTCTTTCTTAGATGGTTGATAAACTACTGAATAAACTCTATTTTTTTCTCTTTGTCATTATTTATTCTTGTTTTCCTTTGGGGCAAATGAGTAGACTTGACCTACACAGACTCTGTGAAGTCAAAACCTTTCTCTTAATAGTCAAAGATCCACAGTAATATCACAAAAGATGCCCCCTCAGTTTCACTGGTATGTCCATTTGAAACCACAAAGAAGACTGCATTAAAAGAAGTCATTTCAGAGTCCTGGGTAGCTATGGATAATAGTCAACATGTTTTCTTTGTATTCGTGAGATTCCAAAAGCATTCCAACCAACTTCAGTGCAAACCTTTTAAAATTTATTCTTCTCTTACACAATACATCCTGACCTCAGCTTCCCATCCTTCCATTCCTCATGATTCTCCTCCAACTTCCCTTCTCCCCATAGCTACTCCTCCATCTCTCTTGTACAAACTTTTAAACAAACATTATTTTACAAGTTCTAACCAAGACTACTTGTATCTTGGCAAAGATCTTGTGAGGCTTATGGTCTGCATGCTCTTTTTGAAATGTGCTGTCACTTTCTGTCTATCGCTGATGCCCCCCATTCTCTGTCTGCACTCAGAATAGATCACAAGGATCAGATTCAGTTTGTGAGACAATTTTTAGATTTTGACATTGACCTTTGTGATCTTAGTAACTTTTACTGTACATGTTCAAGAGTGGGCCTGACTTTCTGTAGTCAAATGATCTACCTTGACCCACACTCCCATAGCTGACACTGTTAATAGGTACTCACTCTGTGGTCAACAAAAGAATTCTAACTGTTTGCATAGTGCAGAATGTGTGACAATCTTCCCCACAGCTGTACTTAAGGCAGCTGATGAAAAGAAGCCCAGCAAGAGAACTAATGCTCCTTGCTTTGCATCCTCACTGTGAATAAATGAGGAACAGTCAGGGAAAATGTGAAGATTAATATTACATGTATCTGTAATGGATAACAGCTAAGGCAGGTGTGTGTCTCCAGTCCTAATTACTAACTAAGATATCTCTATTTTCAGCGTAATAGAACCAAATAGCACATTCCATGAATGTTGAGGGCATTTGTACTATGATAAAGGGGCAAATTTATTCCAGTCTTTCTGGGAGCTTCCTGTTTTATTTATTTATCATCTTTATTTTAGGTTTTTAATTAAATTGGGATTACATCACTTCCTTTCTTTTTCTTCCTGCAGCTTCTCCTAGTTTCCCTCTCTTGAGCCCCTCCCATGTACCCTCCTCAAGTTGAGGGTCTTTTAAAAATTATTATTGTTACATACATATATAGGTATGGGTTAATCTATACAAATACAACCTTCTAAGTCTGCCTTTGTTGTCTATGCATACATATATTGTTTTAAGGCTTATTCCTCTCCACTGGACATGTAATAAAGGCATTCATTTCTTGGAGAAGCTAATTCTTCTCTTCTACACAGTCTTTTGTGGCTTGTCATTCTTTGTCTAGGGGTGAGACCTTGTGAGATTTCTTTCCCCTTTCAAGTTAACATGCCCATTCTTATCATCATTTTGGTCCTTTTTTGTGATGTCATTTCTAGGAGAAACTGTTCCACAGCAGACTTTCTGGTATTTTGCCTCTTACAATCTTTTCTTCCCTTCTTCCTCCATGTTCCCTGTTTCATAGCTTCAAGAGCTGTGATGCAGATGTATCCATTGGAACTGGGCCCCCATGGCCTGCTTCTCTCTGTTTTGTCAGATATGTGGGTTTTTTTTATGTTGGCTTCTATTTGCTGTAAAGAGAGGCTTTTTTGATAAGGGAGACTTACCTCCAAGTATAAGGATAAAATTTGGCATGAAGTAACGATTATGTTGGCTTAGCAAAATGCTGGTAGCAGAACCTTTTTCATTACCTTACTAGCCCTGGGAAGCTGGCTAGTTTCCAGTACCAGGTATTTCCCTCCTGTTTAGTGGATCATCCACTTAGATAGTTGGTTGCTATTGATGAGTGAATGTAACTTTTCTCACCTTTATGCATACCTTACCATTCTAGTATTTGTCATAGTTCACAGGTGTTGCAGCTGGGTAGGATTATTTAATTGCTTTCCTCCCTTGGCAGCTTGTATAAGTATCTTCTCGGACCACAAAGGCTAGAGCCCTGGAAAGAGACTTTCAGGTCAGATCAATCTCAAATCTTCTGAGTTATATATCGAAAGCATGTGATGTCTTCAGCAATAGGGGCTCACTTTCACCCCTGAGAAATAATCAATCAAGGTCTAGATTAATAATCTGAGAGACAATCAGGGCTACATGAATAATCTGTATTTTATGGGGTATTGCTTGGACTGCCCTGAGTAGCCAAGGCAGTTTCTTGTGCTTAGTATTAATTTCTTCTTCTTCTTCTTCTTCTTCTTCTTCTTCTTCTTCTTCTTCTTCCTCTTCTTCTTCTTCTTTTATGGCTATTGTGAAGAACATTGCTGTCTAGTGTCATGTATTTATGTATTTATATCTCTATATATGTATCTATATGTATATCTATGTATATCTATGTATCTATCCATCTATCTATCATCTACCTACGTATCATCTATCTTTTTCTCCATAGATAGATAGATAGATAGATATTTAGATAGATAAATAGATAGATCGATAGATAGATAGATAGATAGATAGATAGATAGATAGATAGATAGATAGATATTTAGATAGATTCAGTATCATTTTAAGTACATATAAAATAGTATGATTTCTTGAGGCATCATCACACAGACTTGGAGTTATTTGTGAACAAAGCAGCATTGCTAAACAAGTATTTACTGAATAGGATATAGAGTCCTTTGGTATGTGCACTTAGACCAAAAATGAATGAGAGTTTTTCTTTACCCTGAACCTCATCACTATTGTAGTCTGTTGTTTTGTTGACTTTAGCCATTACTGGGTGACAAGGATAAAATGAAATCTCAAAGTTGCTCTATTTTTCCCTAATTGCCCTGGATATTTTACACTTTAGAAGATATTTCACA
Source organism: Rhabdomys pumilio (assembly GCA_030674055.1). Taxonomy (NCBI): domain Eukaryota; kingdom Metazoa; phylum Chordata; class Mammalia; order Rodentia; family Muridae; genus Rhabdomys; species Rhabdomys pumilio. The sequence continues at coordinate 54,928,022 of JANHMN010000013.1, read as the reverse complement.
CTTTAGAGGATATTTCTTAATCATTTTAATTTCTTCTGTTGAGAGCTCTCTTTTTTTCACTTCTTAGTCCATTTTGAATTAGATTATTTATTTTTCTTCACTTTTTTTTTCAAAAAGGAATTGTTTATTTTACCGGTCTTTTCCTGAGCACATGTATGCAAACCATGTGTGTACTAGTGAATTGGGAGGCCAAGAAAGGAATTAATTCTCAGAACTAAGATGCCATGTGGTTGTGAGTGTCCATGTGAGTGCTGGAAACTGAACTCATCAGTTGGAAAAGCAGCAAGTCCTCCTCACTGCTTACATTTTCCATTTGTAACTAAAATGAGAAGGCTCTTGGTATCTTTTTGGATAATAAGGAGGAGTAATCACTGTAGAACTGGATCACTCAGGAATAAATGGAAACATTTCTATAAAAGTATGTGTCCATGTGCAAACATATTGACTCCTTATTAATATGCAATGATTTTTGAACTATAAAGTTGTTAAATTAGATATTTTTCTGATATGCCACATTATGCTCATGTATTTTTTTGCCTTGTTCATAAACATTCCACAAAGTTTTGATTTCTAAGATCAATACATAATAAACCAATGTATCTGTTTTGGCATTTTAACAGACATTAAAGATGACATATGCTGTCATAAAATAGAATTGCTTAGATGTCTGACAGAACCTGACATTAAGGCCTCATTCAATACAATACAGGCACTGCTTCCTTATTTTACTATCAATGACTTTTTTTTACTGTCAATTTTTTCCTTTAAAGCATGCATGATATGGCTTAGATAGGTCTGAATTGGAATTTTACATCTTGTATTTGCATAAGTCAAAACTCTTCTATAAGCCCTTACCCAAATTGTATCCTCTGTGATGCTATCTTTTGTAGTGGTAATGTAACATTCTAAAGGTCTGATCTATATTAGATGCTCCGTAAATATGTGTCTATATGCCTCCCTTTATTTTTTAATTAATTTTTTTTGTTTTTTTTTTCAAGACAGGGGTTCTCTGTGTAGCCCTGGCTGTCCTGGAACTCACTCTGTAGACCAGGATGGCCTCGAGCTCAGAAATCTGCCTGCCTCTGCCTCCCAAGTGCTGGGATTAAAGGCATGCACCACCACCGCCCGGCATATGCCTCCTTTTAAAGAAGTGAGTCTTGATTCTGAGTCTTACAGTCATAAGCATTACATTACTATTAAGAGTATTGTAGTTAAATAGGTCAATAAGTAATGGGAAGATAACGATAAAGGACAGTGACACTCTACAAAGGCTCTACTGTCATAGCACTGACCCATAGGCTACTAATGGCAACATGAATTCAGCTACAGATGATTGATGTGAAGCTGCAGAATGGTTCAGACTCTTCTCAGTATAAGCCTGCATGCTTTGCATTTGGGGTGTGAGCAAACCTTAGTGACTCTCGCCTGTCAGACTCAGCTAACATTGTTTTAAAATATAGTCTCAACAGACATTTGCTCTAACAGCATGCCTTTAATTTGTGTAAATGAAGTTGATCTGAAGGCCCCTGGATGGTAATTATGTAGTTGAGCTGTGTCAAGTTTTCTAAAAAGTAAATAAATAGAATGAAATAAAGTCACTCAACAAATATGGAAAGGAAGAAAAGGAAATTAGTGTAGCTGCTTAACTATGAACACTAAATTTAAAAAGATGAACTATATTTAGTTTATATAACCCTACAATTTACTGGATAAAACAAACAATCATCAGAAACCATGGTCCATAAACAATTAGAAAATTAACAAAGTCAAAATGAGATTAAGAGCCTTGATGTCCTAAGGTCTCTGAAGCACTGGCAAGGAAGACCCAGAAAGAGCCTTGAAGAAAACATCTTTGGTCCAACTTTCAGACCATAGTTATGTTTACTTAGAAAATAATAGTGGTAATATTTTAATTGTGTCTTTTTATTTTAAATTTGTTAAATATAGAAATTATGGTATGTAGAGTGAAAGAAATATCACGTTGTAACCCATTACAATCTTATAGGAAGGTCACTGTGCTAACTAGCTTGGTCAGTTGAATGCCCACCATATTGACCAGAATGTTTCTGTAATGGACAAATACTTTTAGCCTTTGTATAGTAATGTTAATGACCATATGTTAATAACTAGCAAAATAAACAAAAGGGATGACTACTGAGAAAAATCAGAATATGAGCTTTTTCCCATTGAAAAGCAAGAAAATCAGAACTCAAAATATCTAATTCTTTGATTTGAATATAGCTCTTGGATTTTATTATGAATACCTAGAATTCCATTTTGTAAATTTACTGATTAAAGAAAACAGGCTTTATGTTGTTCAAGGTAGTTATGGACAGGTTGTGATGAGAAATAAGCACATATTGAGAAAATAAATGGGACATTTTACTGATATTATCAATAGGAAGCATGGAAAGCATTTCCAGTGTGGGGAGAAATAATGAGAGAGAGGAGAGAGAGATGGAGAGAAAGAGAGAGAGAGAGAGAGAGAGAGAGAGAGAGAGAGTAGAAATGGCATTCTGATTGGGCATTGCTCTTCTCTTGTCCACCAAATCCTCTTTCCCTTTCTCAAATGCAGACTTCCAGGACTTATTTCAAGTCTAATATTCCTGAAGTATCTCCAAAATTTCTCAATGTTTCAAATCTATATTATTTCAGTAGTCAAGGCAGACAAGTTCAAAAAAAGAAGTGACTATTTCAAACAGATCTAGAAGATGAGATTTTAAAAGATATAGTTGAAAAATCTTTTAGATTTCCTATTTTCTATTTTATGTTCTAGAATATTACTGTGATTTGTTTTCTTTGTCAGGCATTGGCTGAGTTGACATATCAACCACTTCTAGGTTATACCAACACTCAATCGGTTCATCTTTGCTCCTGAGTCTCTAGATCAGAATGAAGTTGACAGGTTTTGGCTGGTTCTATATTAAATTATGGTCTCAGGCCTTTTCCATATATGTGTATTCTTGAACCTGTGATGCATATATACTACTATCTATGTAAATCTTATGCTAGAGACGCAAGACAAGAAGTACAAACACAGAATACCTCAACCATGTCTAGCCTTGGTATAGACATGTCTTGCTTAGGGTTCTATTGCTGTGATGAAACACAATGACCACAAGTAACTTGGGAATGGAAGCATAAGCTGTGATGAGAATTTCTTATTCTCATCCCTTATTCAAATGAGAATGCAGTAGAGTCCATTCAGGAAATTTGCTGCTAGAGAAAATTAGAGAGGTCCTAGAAAGAGGAGTATCTCTGACCCAGAGCATGGCTTCTCCCCTGATCTCCAGGAACATTCTTTTACATCCATTTGTGAAGAAATTACTCAATGAACACTCTTCCCCCTTTACAATAACCCTTTTATACGTTTCAATTGTTTTCCAAACACTTGACCTTAAGAGATACTCAGAGGCTTTCCTTCTCATGCTACTTCTTTATCTTACATTCTTTTTGTAAAACTTCAAGATTCTTTACCCATTTATTTTACTATTTATAATGACAATCCATTGAGAGAAAGTGTAATCTCTAAAAGCAGAGTCCTTGAACACAGATATCCCAGATTAATATCATCAGCATCTAGTAGATTGAAAGGAATACAGCAGATGCTCAATGGATGCCTGTTCATGACAGATGACAGAGAAGAAGACAAGATGTCATGAGAATTTTTTTATACTTTATTATCGACATTAACAACATGTGGAAGATATAGCAATTAGTTTATCCTGAAAATTAAAGTTTAGGTACCAAAAAATTAGCAGAAAATGCACTTCCCAGGAAATTAAATCTACCAAGAAAAACATCTTTCAAAACTTTGTTTGCATAAACTAAACACCCAGAAGACTCATAGAAAACTCTTTGAAATCAAATTAAAGGATATTTTCTAAAGGTTCTAATGTACCAACAATATCTCCAAGGTCCCCATCCTTCCAATACCTGGACTCATGATTTTAAATTACTGAAGTCACAACACGAATCAATGTTCTTCTCATGCAAGTGTTCAGTAGAGTGGCCACACACTTATTCTGCTGAAACTTCTCATATTTAAAATATAGGCATGACTGTAGGAAGAAAATCCATATCTTGTATCAAGTAATATATCTCATACTTTTATACATCTTAGTTTTATTTAATATTATGACAGAAACCACTAATTCATGAAAATAAGCATGAAATACTTGGTAAAACTGAATCAAATATCCTTCACATTATCAGAACTTGCTCTGTAGTAAGTCAGAAATCTAAACAATTTTATGTTAAACATTTATGATGAAGAGTAAGTGAATCATGGGGAAAGCCTGGGATTTATTTATATCTTGTATGCCATGTGACAAAGTTGTATTTCAAATAGGATATAGAGCATCAATCCATTGTTCCACACACTTATATAATTCCTCTTGTATACTCAACACATTAGTAACACTTTTTGCTAGATGATTAACAAAAGTAGCTGTCTTAATTTCTTGTGTCAAAACTATTGCAGAAGCAGTGGTGCTAGCAATTTATGTAATTAAAGCTGTTATACCATAAATAATCAAGTGGTAGGGTATATCACTCCTCTTGCTTCTACTTAAAGCCTAACTCACTTCTTCCAGCACTTTCCAGCTTTTATCAGAGAATCAAGGTTTTCTAATACTCAGGGCAGTAAGACAAAAGCTGGTTAATAGACACGCAGAGCAGACATGCCAGATTTAAACACACTAAGACAATTAGAAAATATATAGTCAATGCCACTTACAATAAATGCTGTAGAAGAGACTAAACCAATTTTAGCTTGACAATTATAAGAGCCTTAACACATGCACTAATCTTTGTTTGAAATTCAGATCCTGTCCCAACTTTATCTCTTACTATCATAACATCATAGAGAACTGCAGTTAACGTCCAAATATGTCTCTGAAAATGACCAGCTCCTGCCTTCCAAATGAAGACTGTTATTTCCAATATTGGATGGATTTCTAGACCAGTACATGATTGAGGTTGAAGAACTGGTTACCTTTATGAAAAATACAAGAGTCATTACAATTTCTCTTTTTGATTCTCTGTCCCAGAAGTTCTAAAAACTTGAGGCAAGGCAGCTTTTCACATCTGGGATACAGCAAGCAAAGGGTCAGGAAAATATGTCCAATACAGCCAGACAGTTCCTCCTCCAGTCTCTGCTCCACACTGTGTCTCCATACTTGTTCCCATGAGTATTTTGTTACTCCTTCCAAGAAGGACCAAAGCACCCACACTTTGGTCTTCTTTCTTCTTGAGCTTCATGTGATCTGTGAGTTGTATCTTAGGTATTCTGAGCTTTTGGGCTAATATCCACTTATCAGTGAGTGCGTACTATGTGTGTTCTTTTGTGATTGTGTTACCTCACTCAGGATGATATTTTCCAGTTCCATCCATTTCCCTAAGAATTTCATGAATTCATTGTTTTCAATAGCTGAATAGTACTCCACTGTATAAATGTACCACATTTTCTGCATCCATTTCTCTGTTGAAGGACATCTAGTTTCTTTCCAGCTTCTGGCTATTATAAATAAGGCTGCTATGAATATAGTGGAGCATGTGTCCCTGTTGTATGTTAAAACATCTTTTGGGTATATACCCAGGAGTGGTATAGCTGGGTCCTCAGGTAATACTATGTTCAGTTTTCTGAGGTACCACCAGACTGATTTCCATAGTGGTTGTACCAGCTTGCAATCCCACCAACAATGGAGGAGTGTTCCTCTTTCTCCTCATCCTCACCAGCATTTTCTATCACTTGAGATTTTGATCTTAGCCATTCTGATTGGTGTGAGATGGAATTTCAGGGTTTTTTGATTTACATTTCCCTGATGACTAAGAATCTTGAACATTTCTTTCAGTGCTTCTCAGCCATTCGAGTTTCCTCAGTTGAGAATTCTTTGTTTAGCTCTGTACTCCATTTTTAATGGGGTTATTTGATTGTCTGGAGTCTAATTTCTTGAGTTCTTTGTATATATTGGATATTAGCCCTCTACTGGATGTAAGATTGGTAAAGACATTTTCCCAATCGGTTGTTTGCCATATTGTCCTATTGACAGTGTCCTTTGATTTACAGAAACTTTGCAGTTTTATGAGGACCCGTTAGTCAATTCTTGATCTTAGAGCATAAGCCATTGGTGTTCTGTTTAGGAACTTTTCCTATGTGCCCATGTGTTTGAGGCTTTTCCCCAGTTTCTCTTCTATCAGTTTCAATGTATCTGGTTTTATGTGGAGTTCTTTGATCTACTTGGACTTGAGTTTTGCACAAGGAGATAAGTATGGATCAATTTGCATTCTTCTACATACTGACCTCCAGTTGAACCAGCACTGTTTGTTGAAAATGCTGTCTTTTTACACTGGATGGTTTTAGCTCATTGTCAAAGATCAAGTGACCATAGGTGTGTGGGTTCATTTCTGGATCTTCACTTCTATTCCATTTGTCTTCCTGCCTGTCTCTGTACCAATACCATGCAGTTTTTATCACTATTGCTCTGTAGTACAGTTTGAGGTCAGGGATGGTGATTCCCCCAGAAGTTCTTTTATTGTTGAGAATAGTTTTTGCTATCTTGGGTTTTTTGTTATTCCAAATAAACTTGAGAATTGCTCTTTCTATCTCTGTGAAGAATTGAGTTGGAATTTTGATGGGGATTGCATTAAATCTGTAGATTGTTTTTGGCAAAATGGCCATTTTTACTATGTTAATCTTGCCAATCCATGAGCATGGGAGATCTTCCCATCTTCTGCTATCTGCTTCATTTTTTTTCTTCAGGGACTTGAAGTTGTTGTCATACTGATCTTTTACTTCCTTGGTTAGATTCACACCAAGGTATTTTATTTGTGATTATTGTGAAGGGTGTCATTTCACTAATTTCTTTCTTAGACTGTTTATCCTTTGAGTAGAAGAAGGCTACTGATTTGTTTGAGTTAATTTTATATTCAGCCACTTTGCTGAAGTTGTTTATCTGGTTTAGGAGTTCTCTAGTGGAAGAAGGTTCAGGGTTTAAGAGTTAGGAGTCATCAGGAGTGTCATACCAAGTATTATTGGAGTTGTGTTACTTCCAAAATTTACAATAATAGTCATTATAATTAGAAAAAAGTTTAAAGATGCCTGTAGGGTATAATTCTAACACCTCTCTGGATGCTTTAACTTTGTATAGTGAAACTATGAATTTAAAGAAACCTGCTCTGTTGAGCTTTGATGCTACAGATAATACTGATAAAATTATCTATGGCCTGATGTTAGTATTTCCATTTTGGTCAAACTTCAGGAATGACATATATGGCTTGATCAGGCTAGCCCCTTTTGTCCTGGGAATTCTGTTGTTCCTGCCCATTGTGTTAAAGCTTGTCTCTAACCACATCAACAGGTCAGCAGCCAAATTACATGACTTGAAACTGAAAATGGACCCCAGACAGAGCTAATAATTTAACAGGTTGGCAAGCCAAGGATGGGTAAGATTCTGCACATAGCCTTACCAACCTAAGATAAAAGTGCATTGCTTTTAATAATGCACTTCCACTTTTGATATTCCACGAAGGGTAAGGAAGACATTCTTGTCAGAACATCCTAAGACAGGCTCAGTCTGGTTTATGCAATAAAAAAGGGGGGAGATGTGGAGAGCTTTCAGAGCTGCCTAGAAGGAATCTGACATAGGCCAAGAACAAGGAAATATAATGCAGGCCGGATTCTGACATTAGGCTAGAACAAAGAAGTAACCTCAGGCAGAAATCTAAATCCAAGGCTAGAACAAAGAAGTACTTACAGGCAGAATCTTAAACTTAAGCTAGAACAAAGAAGTAGGCTTCAGGCATGAAAATAACTTTGAGCTAGGACAGGGAAGTCCTAGTAGGTTCAGATATTTTGGTCATCCTGATAAGCTCTTAGAAATAGTGATTACAGGGGTGATCATGGGACTCTGTCTATTGTCTTGCATGTTCTCTGACTATCTAGGTGTATTGTCTTGCTTGTTCTTGACTATTAGCATCTCTTGTATTGCTAGTTCCTCAACCTAGAACTGACCTTAATACTTGCATGTAATTTAAACAGTATAAAAGCACAAAAGGAGGAGGGATGGAATAGGGGATTAATGGGGGTGGGGGTGGAGAAAGGGGATAAAATCTGAAATGTAAATAAATAAAATATCAAATTAAAAAAAGGAAAAAGTAGTATTTTGAGTAGAGAGCACTTTGAAAATTCATGCTTGTATTTTAAGCTATGAACATGTCCAACAAAACCTCTCTGTAAAATTCAAGTTAAAGGCCATCCATATGCTCATCACTGTGGGGAGCTGAAGGGCATAGGTTATCATCACTCTGCAGCAGGTGGAATGAATTTCTTACATGAGGGTAGAGGACAGAAATACACAGAGTAATGGGCCAAGACAGTGGCAGCAATGAAGACCACCACTTAATATAAGTGATATTTAATTTATGCTTAGGGGACAATGTGAGAAACCTGGTTGGATAAGGCTGTGGCTTCTTGTTACAGAAAACCTTGTTCCCCATCCCTCATATGTAAAGTGCTTTTATCAAGAGTCTATGCAAGCTATTATGACGGAGAAAAGTAAGCTAAGATGCTGTTTTAGAAAGATTGCTGTAGTAGAAATTTGCACAAACCTGCATTGCTTCTCAGTCCTTATCAAAAGTTACTTTCTTCCAAAAAGAACCTTGAGACATAAGAAAATTACTATAATGGATGTTTTACAGTATAACTTGTAAAAAACCCCTTAGATAAAAATTTTACATAGTAGAGTTATTTGGAAGTGACATTATGTTTTTAGCCCAAACAGTCCTCCTAGTTCAGATGCTGTCCAACCTGTCTCTACCAAGTTTTTTTTTTTAAATATTCATACGGTTTTATTTTATTTGCAAAAACAATATAGCTTGGAATATTTTTACCACCTGGGGATGAATTATTCTGGTGGAGATGTCAGTTTTGCATCCATTTAAAGCTGACTTTGTGTTATTCCTATTACTGCAACAAATCCCTGAGATAAATCACCTTCTAAGCAAAATATTTTTGGACTCACAAGTACAGCGTTTCCAGTCTATAATCCTCCTGGTCCCATTGCTTAGGGCCTGTGGCTAGGCCAATTATGTTAGTAGCTAGCCAAATACCAGGAAGCAAAACAGACAGAAAATTACAAAAAAAAAAAAAAAAAAAAAAAAAAAAAAAAAAAAAAAAAAAAAAA
>JANHMN010000013.1:54870849-54918827 GCA_030674055.1 Rhabdomys pumilio | reverse complement strand
AAAAAAAAAAAAAAAAAAAAAAAAAAAAAAAAAAAAAAAAAAAAAAAGAAGATCTAAAATTCCCCTTTACCTTGTCATTAGAACACATTTATAAACATCTCTACCATTGACCAATAATATTTTCAGTCATGGGCCTTTGGGGACATGTCTGATTCGAGCATAAGAAAGATGAAGACTGTGAAGCACAGGAGAAAGGCATGGTCTGCCCTACTCTGTAGTGGTCTTAGATTTTATTTTATAAAAAAAAAAAAAAACAAAAAAAAAAAAAACAGACTTTTCCCTTAGTGACAAAGCCACATTTTCCCTTTGCATGGTGGCAGAGAAGCTGCATGTCCTTGAGCAGCTCCATGTCTGGATGCTTCAGATAAGGACACTGTAGAGGGATGTTCACATAATGCCCTTCACCACTTCCTTTAGATGAGCCACAGAGCTCAATGCTGTTCCCTCAGCCTCTGGGGAGGGAAATACTACTGTACCCAGTGCATTATTGATGGCATTATAAGGCATGGTGAAGATGGTGTGGACCATCTGACAGTGACGGCCTTGCCTTGATTGCAAAGAAATGCATGCATATGTGAGTAAAAATGTATTTCAATCTATATTCAGCTTTGCTCAAAAATCTTTCTTAAAAGTGAAATGCCATACTTCACGGTAGTAAGGAAAGCTTTCAGTTTCTCATTTTTATACACAATTCTAGAAGAAGATTGTATCACCAATGCTCACACTTAGTTTAATTAGCAGTCATTTCCAAGCTGGTCTGTGATAAGCTTTTGCAGAAGAAATGAAAAAGCTCATAAATCTCTCAGTCTTGATACAAAAAAAAAAAAAAGACTTAAAAAAAACTACCTGGATAGGAACAGTGTGCTGAGGTGGTAGATTTTAAACTTTTACTCCAGCCATTTATCTTTTCTCAATATCCCAAAGTCTTCAAACTCTATCATGTGCTACGCATACACTTCGAGACTCAACCTCAGTTATTCCTTGTCACACTCTCCAAGCTGTAGTTAAAATAGACACGAGTGGTTAAGATATTTCCATTTATTGGCTGCCTTAGTGCAGGCAAGGAAAAACTTTTTCAAAGTTATCTATTAAATTATTCTCAGCTTCTGGCTGAGAGAACAGAAACTAACTGGGTTGTCTTGGAGCCTAGTGAACAAGGCAAGGGAGACCCAAAGACTTATTTGTCCATGGAAAATAGTAATACACTGTATAAAATCAAATACTTTGTTTATTCAGGTATATATTGAGGCAGAATCAAAAGAAAAATTGCATGTCTTCTAGTTAATGAGTAAGACATTAAGAATTTAATTTTCTCCTCTTTCTAGCCAGTCTGTTATGCAGAGCTATAGCCAATTCATCCCTTTGACAACTATTAACTGAGCCTTAATAATGTATTGGGACCTGAAATAAGACCTGCTCTCTCAGGAAAGAGCCAAATACTGCCCTTATCTGTAAGGAATGCCAACTCAAAGAGGTTGCCATGCAGACATGTGTTAGACTTAAAGATCCTGCAGAGGTACAAGAATTAAAGTGCCCATCTTGAAGGTGAATAAAAAGTGTCATGGGCATCTTACAAAGGACATGAGTTATTAGAGGGTGACTATGAATTTCTAAGGCAGGATGGAAAGACTACCTATTTCCTGAGTGATGAGAGAAGCTTGTTTAAAGCCTTGGTGCACATAGGTCCAGTGCAGTAAGGTGATTCTGGAAGCTGAAAGCTGGAACAGTCTTATACAACACCAATAGGGGTGAAATTTTGAGGTTGGAAAGAACAATAGGCACGGATTTATACAAATCCATTCCAGACTGACAGTATCATTCAGTTTACCACTAAAGCAAGGTTGACAATGAACATCTATTAAAACCACTCTTTTCATAGTTCCACCAAATGTAATAGTTACTAAATAATAATGTAAACCCATGAAAACCCTACAATGTACGTGTAAGATTCTCATGCTTTTGGTCACCACCAAAATACTTACTGAACTGCCCACATTGTTTCATTCAGAGCTCCAATAAGAAAAAGGCACTCATTAGAAAGGCTAACTCTTACTCTTGAGTTGCTAAGATGTTTCTCAGTGAATAAATGGGACCAATACTCAGCTAACGAAAGCAATGTGTGATAAGTCTAATAAATAAAGAGCTTTAGGTGCAAGAAAAATCAGAAATACAAGAGAGTGTTTGGCTTTTTGTGATGTCTTCAAGGAAAGTGTCATAGACCGATATCTATTCACTTTTATAAAAAATAGTGGGAACTTTCCAGAAAGAAGGGAGTCTATAAGGAGCTGAGAGATCATTTTACGATGGTGGGAACATATTGTTTAAAGCCTCAGAAGTGAGGAAAGGTGAACCATAAATTTACTGAAACAGTTACAAGGTAAATGGGTAAGATTCTGACTGAGGACAGCTAACTTTATATAGCTTGGAAAACTCAAATGAGAATGAGCTCTCCAACTGTGCGGGAGGTAGTCAGTTTTGACCACCTACTTAGGAATTAGAACTCCTGGGCAGAAAAGCTTTTCATTGTAGTGTTCAGTTATTACTGTAATCTCTTGGAATTCCTGCATCATCAGCCTACCACAATGAAAACAATGTATGAAAGAGCATTGGCAAATTAAGCATCACAACAATGAAAGGAAAACTGAAATTAAATATGCTTCTCATTTGAAAATGCAGATCAGAGGGGAAACCATCAAAATGGTAATATCTTTATTTTAAAACAACTATTTATCTCACCCTACAACCACTATTATTGCACTATTAGTGTGATGATTAAACTTTTCAATTACATGTTGCATTGTTGGGTTAGGCTTGGACACTCATTAATTAGTTCACTTACATAAAACCCAGAGAAGAAGCAGAGCGATTTCATTACCCACTGACTCACAGACAGGAAAACAAAGACAACATAGTTAAGTGATTCCTAAGTTCCTCCTACAGAATCTGAGGGTTCTCAGGCTGGAAGTCCGCCCCTATACATGACCTCACTGTCAGGGCTTCCTCAGTTGTACCCTCAGCTTCAAGTTCTCCACTAATTGAAAACCAATGCCCCTGATGTTCCTGAAAATTAATCTTACTCAGAGCTGCAAGGTGTACCTGTATCTTGCCTGTTTACTTACACGCTGCAATTAGTGACCATCTGCTCTAGACTGTTAGGTCCTCCTTTGGCTTCTGTGAAGGTTATTGACAGGTTGTTTGGGAAGAACTAAGTGATGAACAGAACAGGATCTTAGGTCCTTTGAAGAGGTGGAGGTGCTGCTTGTGAGAGGCACACAGAGCAGAGAAAGGTGAACTCTTTCTTTTCTCGTTTTTTACCTCTCCTTCCTTTCAAGGCTATCTTTTCCAAGGCACAGTCCCCTTAGGAAGCACAAGAAGGAGCTTGGCTTCCAGGATCTTTCCTGTGGACCCGAAGTTTTTAGATGAGTTTGTATACATCGCTCCCTTGCTGACTACAGCATGGAAATTGAACAGTAGAACCAAGTGATGACAGTAATCCCAGGGAGTGAAAAGGCCTATGTAGCCAAGAACAAGGTCAATTACGACACGTAATGGGATCATCTGTTGCTATGGGATGGTGGCCTTGTCAGTTGGCCTTTTGTCACCTATTCTCATAGTATGAAAGGCCTGGCCAGTCTTTGTCTTCTTCTTAGTCTCTGTCCCTCTTCTCCTACATGTTTTTTCTTCTTCTGTTCCCTTCCTTCCTTTCTTCCTTCCTTAAAGACTTTTGGACTGTAAGGGTGTTATGTACTGATGATGCCTCCCTGACTTTCTTGGCTATGCCTTTAAGACTCACTCCGCAGAAACAGCCTGTCTCCCAGGAGATCTGTTTTAACCATGGCCACAGGTGAGACTTCCACAGCTGGAACCTCCACGAAGCCAAATGGACACAGGACCTATCTTCCTGCTGGAAACACATCTTCCTTCCAGTCTGAAAATTGGAGGCTTTTGCCCTGGATACTCTAACATACCTGAAAAGCAAGATTCTGACCTAAAATCCCATCTCATGATAATGATAGAGGATTTTAAGGAGGACATAAATAATTTCCATAAAGAAATACAGAAGAACACAGGTAAAGGATAGAAGCTCTTAAAGAGGAAACACATTAATCCTTTAAAGAAATACAGGAAAACACAAACAGGTAAACAAGTTGAATAAAACTGTCCAAGATCTAAAAAAATAGAAATAGAAACAATAAGGAAATCACAAATGGAGGCAATCCTAAAGATGAAAAACATAGGGAAGAGATCAGACATTACAGATGCAAGAATCACCAACAGAATACAAGAGATAGAAGAGAGAATCTCAAGAGTAGAAGACACCATAGAAGATATTGACACAACACTCAAAGAAAATACAATGTGCAAAAAGCTCCTAACTCAAAACATCCAGGAAATTTAGAACACAATGAAAAGATCAAACTTAAGAATAATAGGTATAAAGAGAGTAAAGATTCCCAATTCAAAGGGCCATAAAACATCTTCAACAAAATCATAGAAGAAAACTTCCCTAACCTGAAGAAAGAGATGGACATAAATATATAAGAAACCTACAGAACATCAAATAGATTGGATCAGAAAAAGAAATCCCTCATCACATAATAATTAAAACACTAAATGCACAGGCCAAAGAAAGAATACTAAAAGTGGTAAAGAAAAAGGGCCAAGTAACATATAAAGGCAGACCTAGCAGAGTTACACCAGACTTCTCAACAGAGACTTTTAAAGCCAGAAGATCCTGGATAGATGTCATGCAGACCCTAAGAGAACACAAATGCCAGCCCAGGCTACTATACCTAATCAAACTCTCAATCACCATTGAGGTAGAAGCCAAGATATTCCATGACAAAACAAATGTTATGAGAATAACAAACTACTTTTTAATCAAATTTAAAGCCTGTTCCAAATGATGAAACCCATAAGTGTTACTATTAGTTGGTAGTAAGACAAGAACTTCTGGTTATAGGTTACAGAACATAGGGAAGCATCTACTGATAAATGGTTACAGTGTTTAACTGACTCCCAATAGCTTTTTATACCCCTAGATTAGAGCATCTCTCAATCCACTAATTAGAGAATCTTCTTTCTTCGATTGATAGTAACTAACACAGAAACCCGGAGATGGTCAAGGTACAGAGAATAAGAGAGTATTGAATGTTTCTTCCCAATTTTGTCAGCTATATCACACCCTATCTTCCCATGGTTTGGAAATCATTGCACAAAATGATTGTTAGATCCAGGGACTGTGAAGAGAAGATAGTAGTCCCATGACAGCGATGTTTTCCTTATTGGTAAATGGCTGATCAGGCTAAAGACAGATGCCAAATATAGACAGAAGTCGAGTAGACTTGAGAGTGAAATAGGAAAGTATTACAGAAGGAAGGATACACTCCAGAACAAAGTCTTTGTGTCACATGCAGAGTGAGTCTTTTCAAAAATTATTTATTTACATTATCACCCTTCCCAGGCTCCTCTCCATGAGTCCCCACCCCATCCCCTCTCCCCTTGACCTCTAAGAGGATGCTCCCTCACTGACCCACCCACTCCCACATTGCCATTGTTGTACCAGTGGGCCTGTTTTGCCGATGTATCATTCTTATTGCTCATGGTTAGGAATTGGGTAGGATTGGTGATTACTCTTCTCTGTAAGTGTGCATAGCACCATCCAGCACTATAAAAGCTATGTAATGGGGATGAACCCTCCAGATTAGCACTAGCTTGACTTCTCCATGTTCATAATGTCGCAATAGGAGCTGTTGGAACAGGAATCGAGGGAGGAGGCGAGTGTATATTTTCTGGCTCTGTTGCGTTCATCGGAATCCTTAACTTAGATTCGGAACACAGCACATTCAACAGAAAGGAAAAAAAATGAGAGAAAAATACACCTGTCTGAACTGGCCCAGCTGTCCTGAACCCAAAGAAACAGCTGTGTGGGCTCATTTTTCACCAGGGTCTCTCAGAACTGCTGTTGTATTGTTATTTTGTTTTGTCCCCAATTATGTAGAGCAAAGGGAAATAGTTGCTCCCCAGAAGCTCCTGATCAGCAGAGAATGCTCTGTGGAACTAATAAATGTTGCCTTTAATCACCTTAAATGGGAGGAGGTGACAGAGATCTCCGCAGTCAACCCAGACTTCCTTTCCGTTTCAGGATATATGTAAATGTACTACAACTTGCATGAATGTACCTTCATGTTTCTGATTGCAACATATTTCACCCCCATTTAATGAGGCCCTCTGGGCATTCGCGTTCTTTTGTGAAGCTAAAAGTGGACTAAATGTGGGCCTCTTGAAATATCCATCACTAAGTTTTGTAGCTACTGATGACCAAGCTGGATGCCTGCCAGCTCCTGAGCACAGGTCTTCTCTCTTACAGGCAACGCTTCCTAAAACTCCATCTAGTACCCTGAGGCACTCATATATATGCATGGTTCATAATTCACTTCAGGCTTCCGTTTTCCCTGGAAGCCCTTACAGACCATTTGATACACAATCTATCTTCCTACTGTGTTTGCTCATTCTATCATTTGTTGAATATTAGCCACTTGGTTTCTCTCAATCTGTCCTCACCATACTTAGAGGAAACTGCAGCCACCCTACTCATCCTCCCACATAGACAAACTATTGAGATCCGGGGCCGTGGGTTCCACATTTGCCTTTTATCCTCAGCATGCAGTATGGGGTGGCACCTACAATGAAGGGCCTCAAATCTATGGAACAATACATGTGAAATAAAAGAGAAACAGATATGTCAAAAAGCTGCTTCACAGTCCTGAACACAAAGACATGGAGCTGAATGCTTTCATTTTTCACCTGGAATCTCTTTTTCAGCAAATGTCATATTGTTCTTTTTTTTTTTTTTTTTTTGCCTTTTTCTTTTTTGAGATTATAATGTAACTACAGCATTTCTCCTTTTCCTTTCAAAACTGTCCCACATACACTTTCCTGCTCTCTTTCAGAAGCATAGTCTCTTTTTTCTTTTTTTCACTAATTGCTGTTGCAGTTTGAGATATATATATATCAAACTGGATGGGAGAAAGCTAATGAGGCCCAAACCCTACACACAAAAGACTAGAGACCACAGAAGCAATCTGGGACCAGGAGAAATGGTCTTCCTCAGGCAAGAGCACAATAGTTGGTTGCCCAAGACTATATATTCGGCCCTGGAAACAAGCGTTGCTCTTTTGTCTAGTATCTTACTATATAGAGTAAAAAAAAAAAAAAATCATTGCTGCTTACGAGCTCTGGATTAGCAGAGAAAGCTCCAGGCAATGAGTAGTCGTTCTCTGAATGAAGTGAAAAAGAAATACAATAAAAAGGAAAACCCAGGAAACTTAACTTTCTCTTTGGAGAGGAAAGAAGACTCTGAAAAACTTTTATTGACTTTTAAAGAGTTAAAAATTAAGGTACACAGTAGCTTTAGGGAAGAGAGAGAAGATGGAAGGCCACAGAATCACATTTCCCATTTCTTTTATTTTGGGTTTTATTATATAATTTCATCATCTATACCTTCCATTCCTCCCTCTAAACCCTTCCATATACCCCTCTTTTTCTCTCTTCAAAATGAACAGTTTCTTCTTTCATTAACTCTTATTACAAGCATATATACAAATGTATCTACATATATACTTCTAAATATAACCTGTTCAGTCTTCACAAAGTTATTCATAGTTATGTTTTCAGGACTGACCATTTGGTGGGAGATGTCCAGTGCTGTGCTCTCTCCTGGGGAAGATTTCTGATTCAATTCTCAGAATTTCTTAGGTACCTGTAGTTAGTTCTTTGTGTAGAGTCGAGACCTCCTGTGATTTCCCCTTTTCACATACACATATTGAATGCTGTTGTCCTTGTTCAGCTCATGTTAATCAGCCAAGTGGGTGAGATTTTATAGATGTAGCTTTTGATATTACTTGGAAACATAATCTCAGCAAACTTTTGGATGCCCTGGCACTTAAAATCTTTCTACTCCCTCTTCTGCAATGCATTTTAAACTAAAGTTGTAGAATATCTTGCAGATGGATCTACTGGGACTAGACTCTACATGTTGATTAGTTGTGATATTTTGTGATGGCTTCTGTTGCAAGGAGATGTTTCCTTGATGTGGGGTGAGGTCTACACTTCTCTGAAGGCATGAAAACAAGTTTTTAGAATGTAATTGTGGATTATAATGGCTTAGTAAAGTTGAGTTTATAGGTTCTTTTCTAAGATCTATGATTTTATTAGGCCTGAGTAGTTCCCAGTACCAGACATGGTATATAGTGTCTTCAGCAATAAGGAATTACATTCCACCTCTATGGGAACCAAGATCAAGAGGAGTGAACTCTATATTTTGGAAATTTCTTGTACAACCATGACCAAAAATTCTAAAGGTTTCTAATGCCTGGTATTAGAGTTTTTGTTAGGTGGATTGGAGGTCAGCCCAGATAAGAAAATATCACTTGCATAACTACATATCTATCTATACACGGATGTGTGTAAGTTTGTGTGTGTGTTATTTTATCCTCCTCTCTCATTCTTCTGTATTTTGATATACGTTTCTCCTTAAAGAAATTTCACCTTTCTTATTTCCCCAATAGACTCTTTTAACTACATTATGAACTAGTGCCCAGATTACATGAAAATTGAGCTATAGATAGGGACTTCTGTATGTGCTGTACCAAGAAAGAAGCCTGCATGTAGAAGAATGCAAATAGACCCATTTTTATCTTCTTGCACAAAGCTCAAGTCCAAGTGGACCACGGTCCTCCACATAAAACCAGATACACTGAATCCAATACAAGAGAAAGTGGGGAAGAGCCTAGAAAACATGGGCATAGGGGAAATTTTCCTGAACAGAACATCAATGGCATATGCTCTAAGATCAGCAATTGACAAATGGGACCTCATAAAATTGCAAAGCTTCTGTAAGGCAAAGGACATCGTCAATAGGACAAAACAGCATCCTATAGATTGGGAAAAAGATCTTTACCAGCCCTATATCTGAGAGACGGCTAATATTCAAAATAGTCCAAGAACTTAAGAAGTTAGTCGCCAGAAAACCAAATAACCTATTTAAAAATAGGAGAGAGAGCGCCGAATCCAAAAAAAAAGGGGGGGGTACAGAGCTAAACAGAGAATTCTCAACTGAGCAATCTCACATGGCTGAGAAGCACCTAAAGAAATGTTCAACATTCTTAGTCATCAGGGAAATGCAAATCAAAATGACACTGAGATTCCACCAGTTTCCTTCTAAATGCTACCCTATTCTCTGTCTGGCTCCCAATGCCTATACTTCTTTTCTGGAAAGATGAGATTTTTCTAATTAGAGATGAAATTTCTAGGAACAAATTATGTTGAGGTGAAGAAAGCAGACTTTTCCATTTAAATTTATAATAAAATGCGAGACCAAAATGGGCACAGAGTTTAGCTGGCCACATGCTTGGCATACAGATATGAGGACTGGAGTATCTGCATCCTCAGTATTCATGTAAGAAATAAACATGTGGATATAGCAACTCACCTGTCTTCCCAGAACATGGGAGACAGAGGCAGGAAAGCCCTGGAGGAAGCTGGATCACTAGGTCTGTAGAAACCAAAGGGTATACATTTGGTGAGAGACCCTGACACAGTATATAAGCCACTGAGTAAAACTTTAGACTGTTGCTCACACACACCCACACACATACATATACATGTGTGCACATGTACACTCACACACCTGCAGACATTTGCACATACACACACACCATTAAAACACTAAGTAAGTAATTAAGTAAATAAACAAATAAACAAACAGGCAAAAGAATTGAGGAGGGTGATGGCTGAGTACAAAGAAGAATCTTCATTTAAAAAGAAAAGACACAAGGAAGATTAGAAATGTAGTCCAGATTTAACAGGGATGTAGCATCATTTTACTCTGGTTTTCTGAGGCCTTCTGCAACTAACAAAGAAAAGGCCTGTCAAAACAGCATAAGACTGAGCTTCATACTTATCTGTAAGATTGGCTGCTGAGGTTCCATGCTTGCTAAGTAGTTATCTAAGCTGTACTCATAATTTCTCCATCTTATACAAGAAGTGGATGCAAAATTTATGTTCATTATGCAAATGCATGACTTTCCCTGAAAAGGTATGTTAAAGTCTTTACCTAATGTTATTTGTAAATGGGGTCCTTGTAAATGGGATTTGTGTGGATGAAAACAACCTAAACTAAAATCATCTCAGAGTGATGAGAAAATAAAATGATTATTTGGAGATCTTATAAAGAGATCTCCTTAAAGAGATCTTTATTTGAAAAATGAGAACACAAACACCAAAAGAAGGGTGTAAGCATGGCACAGACAGGAGTGAGGTCGAGGGTCTCTAAAAGTCCCTAACAGTAAAAAAGATCACTCCCCAAGAGGCTTCCAGGACTTAAGAGGGTCACAGTCCTGATGTTGCCTGGTTTGCATTTCAGAAAACAGGAAGAGATGTTTAAGTTTCTGTGATTTACGATGCTTACCTTGCAGGGTGTAGGATGTTTATGTTCTTAAAAGAACATATGATTCAAAAGGAAAGCAATAATTAAATACTTTTTTCTTCTTGTAATTGAATCTCCAACCTGCTTTATTGTAGCCCATAGTGACACTTGAAAAGTTATGTTAACAAAATAGACCCTTAGATTCTCCAGAAAATCAAGGAGGAAAAAAAGAATAGAAAAAAAAGCCAAATATTTTAAGTAAACTGATGATAAGTAGCTTGAGAACAGATTTTGGATGTTACCCCACTCTCAGGAAGATCAATCCCAGTTCCTGACAGCAAAAGTTCAGGACTGTACATCCTGTCAGAACTACTGGCCCTGTGATAAAGTACAGCACATGGCAGAGACCTCTGAAGCAACTAAAAAGTATTGCAGACCCTAGATGCTTCATGATAAATAGAAAGATCTTCTTGTGAGAAAATTAAAATGCAGATTGCAATGTCTGCTTAATATCATTTCCAGAATCCAAATGCTATAAATACACTGTTTACTCTACAGGCAGCATAGAGGCCTAATTGTGTTAATATGCAGGAGGACAGCTCACCTTGCCTGTAAAATACCCCCTTTACATTTTATAGCTTTACAAATGTCAGGCTGTTAGGCCATAACTCTCCTGCTGAGGACCTCATTACCTATAAAGCATTCATATCTGTCACATAAAAGATGCAGGTACGATGCAGATTTGACAATTAATCCATGCATCGTTATCCAACTAGCTGGTCTTGCCTAGTTTTTCAAACAACAATTATGTTACCCTGGACACCTTTTACAAAGTACTACTCTTTTCTATATGCTCAATCAGAAGAATGGAAACTCTAACTCAAAAAAATTTCTTTATGTAGTATTTTGGGAGCCTCTTGGACAACATTGACCAATGACTTAAATAAAAGGCTTCTCATGACTATTTTTTATTGGATATTTTGTTATTTACATTTCAAATGTTATCCCCTTTCTTGGTTTCCAATCGGTAAGCCCCGTCTCATTTCCCAATCCCCCTGCCTCTATGAGGGTACTAACCCACCCACACACCCACACATTCATGCTCTGGCATTTCCCTACATTGGAGCCTTCCCAGGACCAAGGGCTACTCCTATTGATGCCAGATAAAGCCATCCTCTGCTACATATGCAGCTGGAGCCACACAAATCTCTTCAGCTACTTCAGTCCTTTCCCTAACTCCTCCATTAGAGTCAAATGGTTGGCTGTGAGCATCCACATCAGTATTGGTAAGGCTCAGGCAGAGCCTCTTTGCAGCCAGCTATATCAGCCTCCTGTCTCAGCAACCACAAAGTGAAGGACACCTGTATTCATATCTTACAGTTTTTAGAAATCAAAATATCTAAGGCTGAGTAACAAGGAGGATGTTTAGCGAGGACCCTGTTGTGTTGTGGAAGTCAGAGGATGTGAAACAGCAGGAAAGAAAATGGGAATTCAAACACAGCTTTTGAGGCTTGGCCCTTTAATTTCTAGCATTTCTCTATCCATGAGGGTGATACACAAAACCTTCCATTTGACCCCTCCTCCCACAGCTATTCATTGGTCACTCTTAGCAATCTTACATAATGATGTCAAAAAGTCCTGACACTTTGGTGTGATTCCCTGTGACACTTCTCCAGCCACTTTTAAGCCGTCTTAAAACACTTCACTGACAGTACCGTATTTCATGTTAAATTCAGGGACCCAATTCCACATAGATGTTATAAGTAAACTTTATGTGTGATTAAATGAGAATTCCATTGATACCTTCAGAAAGACCAGTAAGATAGAGAAATGTGAACCATCTAGAACTAAGTACCTGGTGGGGAAATCTGCATACTTTGGTCTGACTGGATCAGTGAATTGAATTTCTGCTGTACTGATCATTAGTCCTGGACTCATTTCTAGAGGCACAGAATTGGGGTACGCTGTGTGGAGCTGTTTCAGAAGTTCATTTCCCCATAATCTCTGTAGATGGTTGACTTTCCTTATATTGACATGATTTTCACTGTTGTTAACTTGAGCAGCCATATGAGGGGCCAGCCCCTATGTTGCGTGTCCCAAACCATATTTAAAATATAGCATTGAAGATTTTGCTTTAGGTCTAACACAGCTATCTCTCTGATGGTGACACATAGACTACAGCCCTTTTCCTCAGTCTCAAAGCAGGATGCTAGCACCTGACACCCTTTGATATCTGCTGCACTTTACACCAAAGTTAGGCCATGACTTGCAGTACTGTCGCTCTCTTTAACAGCAGTTGCTGTGACAACCACCATGCCTTCCAGAACTCTATGTTTTGTAATGTTTAAAGCCATATTTTTTTATACAGAAGACTGATGCCCTCATGGCAGAGTCTGTCCGTGGCTCCATCGAAGGATAACAACCTTTAGCTGAAGGACGACACTTCCACAAATTGTTCAGCTGCAGTGCTCAATTAGCCTTCCGATATATCTCACCACCACCACCACCACCACTCGCCCTTTTTCTCCTCACACTCTGTCAAACATGTCACAAACAGAGCTGCTTTCTGATGTGGACATTGGCTCATTAGGCCCCAGCTGAGATCGTTAAATTGTTTCTTTAGGAAAGAAGCTAAAGGGCAGACTTCTACTTCCTTTGATAGAACGGGTTCTAAACATCTGGCCGCCCTATTGTGAGATGGATAGTGGCTGATGATTCAGTGATATTTCAGACGCCACTGGGGGCAGACTGGCTGCTCACAAGATTGAGGTTGCTAGGATGGAGCAGCAAACAAAGAGGCAGGGCATGGGCATAGATTTCTGATCTTGCTTCCCTTTATGGGCAAATCTTAATGCCATTATTTTGTTCCTTTATGACAGGCTTTCTAAATCTGAGCACTAGTGACACTTGGGGCTACAAAGTCTTTATTGTAAGGATTGTCCTGTGATTCGGACTGTGAGAGCAGGCCAGGTGTCTGTCTATTCAATAGAAGCCAGCAGCATGCCCCCCAAGATGTAGCAAGTAAATGTATACCCAGAATTGTCAAATGCATAATGATGACAAAATCACCTTCAGTTGAGAAATAATGCCTTACACTCTAGATGTTTGGCTCCCTCCAGCCAGGCCCACAGAGAATAAATCAGCCTGCACTGTAGGTTACTGGCCATAAAAAGCATGAATGATTAAAGAATTACTACTGGCTACAACCAGGCAGACTAAGTCTGTCTGCAGTGGCTTCTTCTTCCTCCATTCTTCACCTTTCCTAGTCTTCCTACAGATACTTAGTGTTCATCTGTCATTTTTAGCATACAGCAGCCACTACTGTGGGTCAGGTAAATGTTATCTCTCCTGGTTGCGACCCTGCAAACTTTTGACTTTCCTTTTATTTCTATAACTGTGAAATATTACTTTTATGTGTTTTGTAATCAGACAACCCTCCTTCTAGAGGAGTATTCGCAGTCATCATAAGATACTAGTAGTTAAGAGAATGGATGGATTAAGCCTTTAAAGTTTTACATATTTTGTATTTATAGTACTTATATGTTTATACACACACACACACACATACACACACACACACATATATATATACCTACACACACACACATACATATATATGTATATATGTGTGTATATATGTATTAGAGCACTAGTGTGCTGAAAAATGTAGATGACTCATTTTTCATTCAGTTTGTGTTGAGATTTTTTAGGAATTGCTGTGCATGTTCATGTGTACACACACAGAGACACAAACATGTCACGTTGGGGTTTTAAAGTTAAATAAGATGAAGCCTAGAAGAAATATTTTTTTCCAGGCACTGTACTGAAAACCATGACTTGCAACTCTGGGCCCAGAGTTCGTGTAATAGAGGCTGGGTTTGCTCTTGTCTACTTTTCACTGGAGTCCTGAAAATGGGTGACATGTAAACCACAATGCCAGCACTGAGAACGACACCTTCATTGTGCTCAGAGGAGGACACACACTTAGGACTACTTCTCATGAGCTAAATACAAGTTCCCAGTCTCAGAGTCCATCCTTTCCTTTTTCAGAGAGTGTTTGTGCTAAAGATAAAGAGAGACTATCAGGGACTATACCTTCTTCTGTTCTCCAGGTGCTCACATAGGCTGGCAAAGCCATGATATTCTGTGTTATATACACTAGGCTTCAGAGTGATTCTGTCACAGACTGACCATAGCTGATTCATTCCCTAGGCTTCGGAGTGATTCTGTCACAGACTGACCATAGCTGATTCATTCCCTAGGCTTTGGAGTGGTTCTGTCACAGTCTGAACATAGCTGATTCATTCCCTTGGAAGGAACAGAAGAGAGGCTTGACTATGGTCACATCCTGTGGTGACTCCTATGTGGTCAGGTGGAATTTAAATTCTTCTTCTTACCAGGCTTTTACACTGTCAAGTCCTTCAAGACTTTCTGTGAATTTTTCTGTTTTAAATATGAAGCTTATATATCTCTTAGTTGTGCCAGCTTTAAGTTGTGTAATCTGAAACAAAGTATTCAACTCACATGGCTGAAGTTTCCCATATTTTAGATGTGGCTGAGAAAAGCTAAACAAGACTCTGTCTAAGCATAGGCATAGAACTGTTTGTATCAGTCAATCCATTCAGAGTAGGATGCACTCATATAGTTAGGGTAGGGCCCTGTGTAACCAAAAGCATAGAGGTGCTTCTGTCAGTCTGTCTATTCAGAAGTAGGCTATGTGCATAGACTCAAGGTGGAGTTCTGTGTAAGCACCAAGGAAAGAGAACAATTCCTGCAGTCCTGGAGTTCACATTAAAGAGCTGACAGGAAATAAGGAACATGCACACATATGATGTAAATATGGAAGATGCAGCTAATATAGGGCCGAGGATCAAGAAGAGATAAATGGTAGGAGACATGATGGATGAAGAAAATGGTGCCCAAAGCTCTGAAAAAAAAAAAAAAAAACATGTTGAACAGGTTTCTAAATAACATGAAGAGAGTCACGAAGAGATTTGACTAAGGGTGAACACCCTATGTCCAGTGGCATGGGAGAGCCTACATTAATTTATTTTGTGGGAAATGTAGTATTCCATCTTCAAATTTCATGCTTGAGAACAGCACAGTTTTTAGTTTGGGACCGGGCTTCTTTAACAGCTATCCTGCGCTCAGACAGTCCGTGGGGTATGAGCTGGACATCTACCTTTCTTAGATGTTGGAACAGCAGGCCAATGTGGTTGGAGAGGAATCAATGAGGAGAAGAGATAGTTGGAAACTGTAAATGGTCAGGGTAACCCAGATAATGAAGCCCTGCTCCTAAGCCCAAGCCCAATATTTCTGGCTAAATTCTCACCAGGTAGTCTAAATGATTTAATTTGTTTGAATTGATCATTTCCTTTCTACCTCTAGTGAAAAGGATGCAGTTGACTGAATTTGCTTTCCTCCTTTCTTTCTTTCTTCCTTTCTTTCCTTCTTTTGTTGCTGTTGTTGTTTCTTTATTTGTTTGGTTTTTGTGAGACAGGGTTTCCTTGTGTAGCCTTGGTCATTCCCAAACTCACTCTGTGCAATGGGCTGGTCTTAAAGGTGTATGCCACCCCTGCCCAGCTTGTCTGAATTTTTTTTTTTTTTACTGTGGAATCTTGAAATAGTTATCAAAGATGTTTAGGAACTTGTGTTGTTACTTCATTTTATTCTAGTTGTAGCCTGTGCATGTGTGAGTGGCTATGTAATGAGAGGCTACTAAGACTTCCCTCCATTGGTCAGAACTTGGGAAGGTAGATTGTATTTCCTCTACCTCTGTGTTCTGAAATTTGGTGTTCCTTGGTTGTGGACAACTCACATGAGCTTTGGTGATACGCAGTAGAAGGAATACTAGACAAGTTACTTTCCTACCACAACACTGTTATCCTCACTTAAGCACCTTATCATTGATTGTCTGTCAGGTGGCTGGGATGGGATAATGAAGACTTATTTAGTGTGCTTATTTACTGTGCCCTCTGAACTTTGAGTTGGCTCAGGCATAAGCTTGTAGCCTGGAAATGGGCAACGTGACAAAATAATACCAGGTTCTGTGTGTGTGTGAGAGAGAGAGGGCAGGGGGAAAAAAGAGATAGACTCAAAGAGATGCATACATGGAAAGACACAGACAAACATGCAGGCCTACAAACACTGACCCATTCCATATTAATTATACATATATCATTCTTCAAATGATTTTCAGTTCCGTAAATAATCTTGAAAGCTGATCATTGCAAAAGAGATGACTTACTTATACAAATCTCCACTTACATAAACCCTCTGAGGATATAGTTTATTCTTTCTTTTTGTACTGCTGGAGACTGAACCCAGGGCCATACACATACCAGGCCTCTGCTGTCTCTATCTCTGTTCTGTATCTCTATTGATCTCTAACTCCAGAACTCTCAAGAGACACGAAACATACACATGCACACAGGAAATGGACTAAGAAAGCCTCTCACAAAAAAAATGTTGATATCTTCTAAGATAACCTCTTTAGATGAGACTAGGGAAGATAAATTTTAAGAGATCTTAAGAAAGGCCTTATGTAAAACAGTAGTCAGGGGCTATGTTCTTGGGCAGTCAAACTTGGGCTCTGTATAAGATAACTTCCTGGTTCCTTCAGACATTTTGTCAGAGGAATTATGGACTTGCTAAGCAATGGCAGATCTAAGCTCCACACACTGAGTCAGAGCACGCATGGTAGTTGAAGTTTCGCCCCACACACCTTTGCACTATTGATCCTATCTGGCCACTCTTGTTTTTCTTCCCTATCTCTTCCTCTTCTCTGGTTTCTTTACCCTCTTCCCTCAACCTTCCTTCTCCCTTCCCTTTCTCCTCACTGTGACTCTTCTTTCTTTTCTCCCACCCCTTCCCCCTTTTTTTTGCTCTTATTTTTCTTCATAGCTACCTTCAATTTCTCCTCTTGCTCTAATTTAATATGTTATATTTACTCTTCTGCTTCTGTTCATAGTGGCTTTAATATCAGTATATGTTACATTATGTTAGGCTAAAAACCTCAGTGTGCACAGCAAAATGTAGTAGGATGATTCTTGAAATGTCTCAAGTCTCCTTGATATGAATACTTTCTCTAAGGTATTCCACATTCAAAACATCTTTACTTTGTATAATGGCTTAACTGATACTCAAAGACACTTTATAAGATTTCTACAATTATCCATATTTTGTCTAAATGAAGTATCCAAGGTTACACATAATTGGGAAGAAAAACTAGTACAGGGTCAGCATACAAGCCTCTACCTCATATGTCATTCAGTAGATCCCATCCAGTAAGGAACCCGATCTGTGTGCCACATGACGTCAGCATTCTGGGAGGGTGATGGGGACGATATGTATGTTGGGATAGTAGCAACGTGATAGGCAGTAGCCTGGATAGTTCTCACAGATTTCCAAGGGAAAAAGGACTATCAAGTTTAGAGTTTATACAAATGGGCTACTACCTGCTTTACTAAGAGGGTTTAGAGTTTATCATTTTGATAAGTGAAGTAATTCTCTATGGTACTGTGGGAAAATACGGCTGGGGAATCCAGGGTTCCCCCCCCCCCCCCCCCCCCCCCCCCCCCCCCCCCACCCCCCGCCATGCTGTGGGTAGTCGGCTGGGAATGATCTGGGTTCCTCCAGCTGGAAGTTAGGCCCTGCTGTTCATTAACTAAAAGCCTCTCCACGGTTCCTCACTGTTTTTCATGGTATGGCCCCAACACACGAGGAAGTCCTTGGGTTTCCAAAACCGGTTTATTGGCATGGCGGATGGTGGATGGATCTGTATTCATACCCCACAAAAACCCAGGCCATGCATGAGTGAAAAAGGGGAGAGGGAAAAGGGGGGAGGGGCTGGGGAGGAATGTTTAGTCAGCTCCACCCTCTGGTATTCAGGTACCTCATTAGTATGTAAATCTCTCAAGGGCCTGGGGGCTGTTTATCATGCCCACCTGTGTACTGTGACTGAATGGTAAAGGTGGAACAGAGATTAGGCCTCATGTCAGGAGCCTGGGTTCTGGGGACATAGCCAAACCCACAGCCCAAGAACCAGGATACCCTTCCATGGCCCAACATGGTACAAACAAGAATACAAGGAAGGTTTTCCAAAAAGGCCGGTGAGACACAGAAACATGTGGCAATGCACACGTATCTTCTCTCACGACTTCGACTGAAGCAGTATGCTCTGTGCACTGGCCCCTTTTGTTCTTTTACTTCGTGTGCTACTTGTAGGGATACACACTTCCTTCATCCAGCCCATCTACTGAAGCTCAGTCTAGGGATGGCCGTTCTTATGTGTAGTTCAGTCACAGGCCATCTGTACAGTCATCACAAAGCCCCAGGCCTCAGTGAAATCCACCCTACTGGGAATTCTGCCCATGCTTTGCAGTGTTCTCATCTGCTTCCCTAAGTGATCTACAGCTGTACTAAGAGTGATACAGTTCTATCAAGGCAAGGATTTCCTCAATGACTCCACTTCTTCCAGATGTAAAAGAGATTTTCTGGTGTATCTATGTGTATCTATGTATCTATATATATAAAATATATATATATTTCTTATTATTCCCTAGATTTTATGAAGCTTAAGTAACCCTTATTAATATTTATCTCTGATATATCTGGCAAGTCTGGAGATCCTTTTTTATTACATATGATGGGATACATCACAATACTGCTCTGGAATTTGGAACACTATTTTCTGAGTTATGTAAGCAGATTAAAATTGATTATAACCATGTTTAGTAACCAGTAACTAAATAAATGATGCACATTAATTATAATCATGTTAATATTTAAAATATTTCCTTAGATCAGTGCATGTATAAAAGTAAGTTATGAGCAACATAAGCAATTTAAAATTTCTAATAGACACATTTAAAAATCATAAAATGTAATAGCTATACTTAGTTTAACAATATATTTAACCTATTGAATCTTTGAATACTAGCCTTGCAAAATGTAATCACTATAAAATTGAGGTATTTAAAAAACTTTAGAAACAAGAGACAGTCTAGCATAAATGCACAAGGAACCTGTCTTTCATCCTTTCTCCTTTCATTTCATTTCTTTGCTCCTTTTCTTTTGTGCTTGGGTCTAAGCCCAGGTCCTTTGACACACTTAGCACACAGTCTTCAACTGAACTACATTTCTACCACACAGAATATTTTTAGACATCACAAATTTCTTTTGTTTTAATGTTTGTAAAAATAAAGCTTTTATGTTCTGATAGTACTTAAATATTTCAACATTATTAAATATTATATAAAATGTATACACTAAAGATCATGTAATTTATTAGTTTTTCAAAATTACATAATGTATTTCTAATAAAGTTTAAAGAGTTAAATTGAACTTTAGTGGCATAGAATTATTTAAAGATATTTTACTATATAAGTCGCTGCTGTACATAAAAATATATGTTCTTTCATAAAATCAACCATAGCTTTCTTTTATTAGGCATGTAAACATATATCAGTAACAGGCACATTAAGTATTTATTTTGTGGGATTTGCACAATGATTCTGAGTTCTGAGACTTTTGTGAGTATTAAGAAACGAAGCTCAGGAAAGCTGGAAATTTCAAAATCAGCCTCTGGTAATTCATTAAACTTGTAGATGAAAACCTGAGGTCAAACACTGCAGGCTTTTCTTTGAGTTACTGTTCCCTGAGTGTTTCAAGTTTTCTATATCTTACACTGTGTTTTCTATCTTGTACCATGGGACTAAAGACAATGCTTGATGCTTCCTGGTATTAGGAATAGTGATGCATCTTTTGATCAGATGGTAAGGATGGTAGGGAGTGGAGGAAAGGGTTTCCTAGAGTATTAGTTTTCTTTTGTCCAACCTGGAATCCACAATAATCACATGAATATGAATTCTAAGTTCATATGTAGGTTAAATGTGCATTTTGTTAGACAAAGCACCAAATAAAACACAATCCTGGTAGTAATTCCCATTTTCAGGAAGCACCATGTCCTGAGTACACACCATGACAATTTTCTACATGATTCCCTTATATTAATTTGATAAATGTACTACTCTCAAGTGACTTAAAATGTATTTCTAACATTTGCTTATTTTGTGTGTATGGGGAGGTGGGCTGTGTGTGTTTGTCTGTGGGTGCACACATACCCCACATGGGTACAATGTATTTGTTGGGGTTAGAGGACAGCTTGCAGAGGCTGGTTCTTTCCTTTTACCACGTGAGTCCTGAGGATCAAGCTCAGATCATCGGGTTTGCTGAGTGTTTTTACTTGCTGAGCCATCTTGCAGTTCCAAAGTGGATTTTAAGCACAAATATAGGAGGTTGGTATTGTGGCTTAAATGGATAAAGTGCTTAATGTCCAAGGATAATAATTCAAGTTAAGATCCCCAGAACCCATGAAGAAGCCAGTACAACTTACAAATTCTGGAATCCACATACATATACAAAATATGTATCTCCTCATCTCCTACACAAATTATAAAGTGTCATGGGAGGAGACATTGCATTTGGTGAGTGGATCACTAACTGGATTCAAGTCTAATACACATATTCTTGACTGAAGGCCTTTGTCGAGCAGGCTCAGCACAAACAGGGACTCAGCCCTGCTGCTCACGTGAGGTAGGTATTGCATTTTCTTTATGCCATTTACTGTGAAGAGTTTGAGTTCCTTTTACATCTCCCCAAATACTAGCTAGAGCCCCAAGCTAACTCCTCATTGGTGGTAGAAAATGCTCGTTTCTCTGAACACCATACCCCAGTGTATATTATTCTTTCCTAACAGGCCATGTCCACTCATGAGGTCTTCAAGGGTTCCAGTGTCCAGTTGCCATATGGAATGTGCTCTCCTCTCTCTCTCCCACTCTTAAAGAGATTAGTCTCTCTCAAAAAAGAGTAGTTCAAACTGTCTTTATTTAAATTAACTTTCAAAGC
Source organism: Rhabdomys pumilio (assembly GCA_030674055.1). Lineage (NCBI taxonomy): Eukaryota > Metazoa > Chordata > Mammalia > Rodentia > Muridae > Rhabdomys > Rhabdomys pumilio. The sequence continues at coordinate 54,897,490 of JANHMN010000013.1, read as the reverse complement.
TACCATATCTTATTTCGTTTAATTTGTATGATGTCATCAGGTGAATCACAAATTTATACTGTCCTGTTATGTTGTCAAGTGCATGAGAACTTGACAGGAATTATATTCAAGTTCTCATGCACTTGACAAGAATTATATTCTTATTCATTTAGACTGTCAGAATAAAATGAAAGGAAAGTGGGTATCTGTAATTTCTGTCAGTGATGCACACCTGTGTCCTGTGTAGTCTCATGTAGCATGCTTCAGACTGCTCAGGTGCACAATACTCCCTGTAGTTACCCAATACTTGTCGCATTTTCTTATAACTACACCTACTTTTTGTGAAAGAATATAGTTATATGTTTCATGATGTTTGGAGACAAAGTGAGTCTTACTCCAGTTTTTTCAAGTGCTCACTAATTATCTCCCATTGAGACCTGAAATTCTCCCTTCATGATTGATTGACTCTACTATATTAAACTTAATTTCATGTGATAAAACTAAACTAAGAATTTGTCCAGGGTTCCACAGCTACCTGGACACAAATGAAGCAGAATTTCTGGAAGTAAGGGCTGTGTGTGTGTGTGTGTGTGTGTGTGTGTGTCCACATGTGTGGATGGTATTCATGTATTTCTGTTTACATGTGTACATGCATGTATGCATGTGTAGCACATGTGTGTGCACGTGTTTGTGTGCATACACCCTTTGTGTACATATGTATATTTAGTGTGTCTTTTTGTGAGTGTATTTACATAATTATCCATATGTATGCATGTGTGAGTACATGTGTGTCCTCCTGTGCATATATGTTTGCACATGTATATGTGTGTATGTGTATTCCTGTATACATGCTTTTGTTTGTGTGTGGATGTTTGTGTATATGTATGTGTGCATGTGCTTGTTTGTGTGTTTGTGTACATCTGTATATTAGTGCATGTGTGTACCTATGTGTGTGCATATGTGTGTGAATTTGGGTATGCATGTATTCATGAGTGTTTTTGCGCATACATGTTTGTATGTATACCTGTATACATGTGTTTGCATGTGTGTGTGCTCACATCACATTTCACCACATTGTTCTTCTTTTATTCTATTTAACCTTCAAATATTACGGAGACAAACCATCCTATAATCATCAACACTTCAGTATGAATGTGCTATCAGCTTCAAGGTTAGAGATCTGAGGGGGTTGGCATCAGGCATTATGAATCCTAAGAAACAGACAATAACAAAAACTCTAAGTGAAGGAAAGCAAGGTTAAAAGTGAACACTTTCAGTGACAGAAGGAGCACTGGGTCTGCCTAATTTTTTCAGTTCTGTGGACCAGCATTGCTTTGGAAAATAGGAAGGTCAATCACATACCTGCCTACCTCCCAGGACCAGGGTGTTATCAAGGCGCTTGTTATCTGTGAAGCTCTGTGTTAGCAGTTTGCTTTATTCTTATCTCTTTTACTGTGCAGAAGATAAATAATTGCACTCTCGTCCAGGTAGGTGGTGCCATCTGTGAGAGCGTTCTGCTCTGGCAACTAGGGTATTGGTGTTCTTTAAAAAGAATTGTCTATCAGAGGAGACTGCAAGATGTCACAAAGAAGAATTCGTTACTTCCTTGAGTGCTCACTGCCTTCTCGAACGTGCCCCTGTTTGGCTCACAGAACTGAAGGAGGTCAGGCATGAATGATGCACTGCTTAGTTTAGTGAGGGGCATGACTCAAATGGCTCCGTTCAGCACATTAGCCCAATATTGAAAGACCTGCACACTTTAAAAAAGATGAAAAGCTATCTTGTGGATAGTCTTACTGGATGGATGAGGTGTCCCTAACCTTATTATTCTCTCCATTGTCACAAACTATACTGCAGAACAATGGTTTAGAATGGTGCCTATTAACTTCAGTGTAACTAAACTTGAATAGCCCGTGGAATCTTGAAAATCATAGGAAGAATAAAAGTTGTAGAGTTTATATTTTGGGATCTTTAGTTCAAGTCCTATTTGTCACAGAAAGAAATTGATTCCCCAAAGTTGTACTAAGCAGCCCAGTGAGTTGATTAACCCCCTTCTCCTTCTGCTTCCCTCATTCTCTCCCCCTTCACTCCTTAACTTCTCCCCTCCATCTCCCATCCTTTCCTTAGTCCCCTTCACTTCCCCATTTTTCCATTCATGTGTGTTTAATGCCATAAGAACATTAGTCTTATACATTTTTAAATTCCATACTTGTAAAACTCTTTGATTTTATTAGCAAAATATCAAAGACTCTTTTTTTACACATACCTGCAGAATGACTGCTCTGGTAAATTAAAAAAAAAAATGTACTTTTCCCAGAGAAAACAATCCTCACACAGAAAATTCAGCAGAATGTCTAATCCCTCCTGGTTTTCTAATTGTTGTATTTCCTAGTTCCAATAACATTAACCTTCAAAGTTCATGGTGCAATCAGTTCGATTTCACTATTCATCATTTTAGTAAGCTAACAGTTTTATCTAAAATCATATTAAAACTCTCTACTTATAGGATTAGAGATTAAACACTACAAGAAAAGTCATATTAAGTATTGATTATTTTTAGAAAAACATAAAACGCTGTTCAAGTGTCTTCAATACTCAGTTTCTTCTTCTGAAAGATTGAATTGTACATTTCAATTTCCTGATGGCTCCATCAGTCTGTGTTTTTATGGTTCGTACAATGTCAACTCTTGAATTAGGTTCTTTTGGAGAAGCCATTCATGGAAGGGCAGAGTACTCAATAGATTTGTAGACTCCTTCTTACACCCTTGAAATGCTATCTACAATGGTTAGTTAGTTCATACAAAAGTAGAGCAAAGAAATATATATCCAAAATATGAACAAGAACTTTAAAAGTCTTTTAAGTCTTAAGAAAAAACAGATATTTGCTAACTTTAATTGCAGTAAGATTGAAAAGCCTGCATAAAAATAGCTAGTTGTATATATTTGTCTTCACAGGATTTCAGAAAATAGCATATCCTGGTGACGAGTTTTGAATAAGACAACCAGCTGGGGAAAGATGCAAGGCAGTGGGGTGAAGGAAGTGAGGCACCAGTTAGTAAAATGACAGGAGGTGGCAGATTTCAAAACCTGTCCAAACAAGTGATACAGACGTATCACCAAGATCATAGATAAATTCACATCAAAATAATAAGAGTGCAAATAAACATATAAACCATAATTAGAAATAGGCAGCAGGAAATGGATGGAATTTAGATATCAGCCAAAATTTTTATACCTAACAGAATGCAATTCCATTTTTCTATTTCCCTTTTATATCTTGTGGGCTGCCTCATTTCCTTTGTAAAACTTGTTAAATTCCTGAGACCCTGGAATTTCCTAAGCCCTCTGGCATCATCAGTCCCCTCCAGCCAGGCCTGGCAGTACTGGTTTTCTGTTCCTCAATGAACCTCTTTCCTATCTTTTCTAAAGGGTGTCCTCATAGAGCCCAGCCTCTTGGTGCACACAAAACCACCCTGTGACTCTGGGGAACATTTCAGGTAATGAAAGTGCTTGAGAAAAATGATAATCTGTACTAGAATATAACATCTTCTGTGCTGCTTTGGGATACACCACTGGTTGGTATTCTTTGCTTAATGTAAACAAAGCTTTGTTCCTTTGCAAAATCCATCCCTACACACTTCCTTTCCTACCTGCACCCAGGATGTGCTGCCCTGTAATAAGAATGCAGATGGTATCTTCATGAGGTCTGTGGTCAGGCTTCCCATTATCAAATAAAGCTGAGCACTGTGTTTGGAGAGGCTGATCAATAACAGTATTAGCTGAATAAACAAAGAGTTGAGTTGGGGAAATCATTCTTGAGTTTACTCTTTTAGTCTCTACAACTTGCGCACAATTAGGAAATCAGCAACTGTTAACATGCTCACTGTTTGAATATTTCCACTCCAATCATGTGCATATCCATCTAGAGATGTCTTTAATGTGCTTTAATGCATCACAAAGTGCAAGGAAAAAATATTACTTATCTATAGGGAACATGGCAGTAATTTAAAGTAATTTAAATAAAATTATCTTTCAAATAAAGCTTTATAATCCAAAATGCTGCCAGAATTTTACATCATTGATCTTTTGCAAGAAGAACATATAGGCAAAATGCCACCAAAACCAGAAATGAATTTGCCTAAGTATATGCATTATTACTGTTATTTAATTTTAAAACATGATTTTACTATGTTGTATTATGTCCTCAAGAGCAAGATAGACACTACACAGAATTACAACTTATTTGAAATCCGGAAACCCAACTATGCAAATTTTGTATATATCTGTGAAATTTTGCATCTTCATTTGTTTTTCTTCAGGTTGATTCCAGGGAAGCATTCCAGTTGTGGAATGTGTGTGCAATATGGAGAATACAGGGCATTCAACAAATGTTGTCCACATGGCTCAGCCATTAAAAGCTAGGCTCACAAACCAAAATATAAGATCTTTAGGCATAGCAACCAGGCTACATTGAATGACTTTTGTTTGAATGCCACTTCTTGACCCAAGAAATATGAGGGCATAGATCATTCTATCTGCACTGTATGCCAAGTACTGCCAGCCATTTACACGTGTCCTTTAACTGCAGTTGGCTTGGCTGTGAAGGATAACAAAGAAATGAACAATTCTGGGAAGTATTCTCAACTCTACTGTGTAATAATAATAATAATAATAATAATAATAATAATAATAATAATAAAAAATATCTCAAAAGAGCTCTAAGATACCATAATATAATATATAGAATGATGAAAATCATGGACCTTAGATGAAAACAAAACTTAGAACATCTAAATTGTTGATATCTTTGACATACCTGAGGAAGAACTAACATCTATTGCTCTTAATATGGCTGTCAGCAACCTTAAAATGTCAAAGAAATGCACAAGCATGTGCTGTGTCTCATGGAGCTGAGTATCGGTATTTCTTTACCAAGACAGCAAGAACTAAATTAACTACTAATAAGGCTGTGCCTGCTTGCAGTGGCTCTGTATGTGTATGCATGTTTATGGGTATGTGGACTTACATAGGTGTGCAAATAATATGGACATCCCAGGATAAGCTTGTGTCTTATTCCTCAGGTAATATCTACCTTTGTTTTAGTTCTCTCTCTCCCTCCCTTTCTCTCTGCCTCCCAGCCCCATCTACCTCTTCCTCCTCCTCTTTCTCTGTGTACGTCCGTGCGTGCGCGTGCGTGCGTGCGTGCGTGCGTGCGCGCGTGTGTGTGTGTGTGTGTGTGTGTGTGTGTGTGTGTGTGTGTGTGTTTCTCTTTTGAGACAAGGTTTCTTAATACCCTGGAACTCACTAAGTAGACAATGCTCCCTAACAACCAAGACCCAGAGACTCATCTATGTCTGCTCCCCTGAGACTAAAAGTGCAGGCTGTTGTATCCAGAGGATTTAACATGAATTCAGGAGATCAAACTGAAATCTTCATTCTCAAAAGCCAAGCGTTTTACCAAATCTTCAAAAGCTTCTACTTATACATGAGGATGACTGCTTAGGCCTTCTGTGTGAAGAACAATGTATTTCAGAATCATGTACACCATTATATGTTTGCCTAATTCGATCCCTTAGATGTGGATTTGTACAAGTTTTACTCCAAAACTGATAAATATTTAGAAGAAAGCAAAACTCACAGCACTTAAAGTGTTAAGGCATTAATTCTATTCCCATGAGCAGAGTTCCAATGACCCAATTGTTTTACTACAGCCTCAATATCTTATATTGTTACAGAGAGGGTTAATGTCAAGATGAACTTTAGAGAAACATGCACATTCAAACCACTTGCAAACAGAATCTCTAAGGGGCCTTTGTCCCCAAAATTGATTCCCTCGGCTTACATGGAATCAATTGATTTGCTGGTTAATGACCATTGCATTTTCCTGTAATTCTCTAGTTTGCTTTTTTTTTTTTTAACATCATTTTAGCAGTACTGTTGCATATATGCATGGAATACTATTCTCATGTCAAATTTTGTAGATGTAAATTTCATGCATTTTTCTCACTGTGCTTTCTTAACTTGGCTTTCAGAACTTTGTAGAATCTTCCCCTTCTCCTCCTTGATAGAGTATCTTTTTAGATTCCACTATTGAGCTGGTACAAGCTCATCAAGAAAATTGACCTGAAAACCTATTTAAAATGATATAATCTTTTCCCCTAAAGAAAAAAAATATAACTTATTTCATTTTTAATTCCTGCATGACAGTACTCCATCTCCATCCTGCCATTCCCAGTCTTGTCTGCCAGAACTGACTGACCCAGACTTTTATAATACTGGAAATATCAGAAGCAATGTCCCATCTTGGAGCCCTCAAACTTCCTGATGCCTGGGACATGTCACTGTGAGTGCCCATAGTGATGTCACAGTTTAGCTAAATCCCACCCACTTTCTAGGTATAATTTCAGCTTCTAGCTTCTCTAAGAAGCTTTGTCAGACATCCAAACTTGTTCTAGGTGCCTGTCCTGTGTGGGAGTAAGCATCTTTGTATTCCTTTAGTGTATGTAAAAATTAACATTGACACGGCCATCATAGTGTCTGTCTTCTCAGAATAGAAAAGCCAGGACTCTTGGTATTGCTCATCATATTATCGCTGTATACTTTCTTCCCAGAGTACCACTGTCGTATAACATTTAAGCAGATGAAATGTGAAAGTTAAACTAGGAAAACTCTAATTTTTAGGGCAAAGGGAAGCAGCAGAGTGAAAATGGTAAATGCAAATCACAGTGTAACTGGAGCAAATTAAACTGGAGATCAGCCCTGAAGAACGTTTCAGCTCTTAGAGGTCATAGAATATAGACCTGTCAGTTTGCAAACGTGCAAATTTAATAAGACTTTTTTGTAAATATCTATATTAAACAAAGCTGAATATAACCAGTAAGAAACATCCAATTAACACAGTTATACAAGTAGCGATTTTACACTAGAATAAGCCAGAGGTCATCCTTGCTTTTCCTCTGTATGTGTGCTGTTCAGTCCTATCCCTTGGTATTTTCCTGGTGGAGTTCCTGAGCTCTTTCTAGGCTGTACCTGTTTAACTCATGACAGGGAAGTACTAATTGTTATCATGTCTTAGTGTTCCATTTTGTTTTTCAGTGTATTGAACTATACCTCCATCTGTACACTTTTAATAATAGTAACTTTTTTCCCAAACCCATTTGAGAGTTAAGTATTTCCATGAACAAAGTTCTAAAATCAAGTAAACAAGAATGCAGGCCTCCCCGTCCTCCTCCTGATGCACACACACCTCTCATTTCCAGGTTGCTTGTGTCATATATCTTTGGCTGGGATTGAAGCTTCATTTCTTTGCTAATTTTATCTTGTGTTTAAAGCTTTGTTCACTTTATTTACCTGAATCCTCATTCCAAAACCACATACATTTCAGTTCATTCTGATGGCCTTCATGAATTCCATTCTCTCACCCCTCGGCATTTGATATGCTGTCCTCTTATTGACATTATTAGTACCATTGTCATTCTTGCTGATTTGATTCTGTGCTCTGTATGACAGGAAGTATTTTGTCCCTGAGTCCTTTTTCACACTTCCATATCAGGCACAGTATAAATAAATAAAAGAGCCTGCAAGATTAGTCTACCTTTTGGGGAGAAAGCATTCCAGTGGGCAAAAGCAAAGGACATTCTACAAAGAATTAATAAATACAAATACTTCTGTAAACATTTACACATGTTCAGAGTAATTATTTGACCATCTGATTTATTATCAGGCATTCCATCAGAATGTGATGTGGGTAAAAACCTGGGATTATTCAAAAGCACATTGGATGCTAATCAGAAGAATTTGGTTTAGATTGTGTACTTTGACTAAACATAGGCAAGTCATGTGGGAACCCTAGACTACATGTCTCTCATTTTTATCAGAAATTATATCATCTATCTGTCTGTCTGTCTGTCATCGACTCACTATTTATTTAACTTATTTATTTATTTTATGTTACCATGAACTTGAATCCGTGTATATGTCATATGAACATTCTATTATTGACTGATAACCACAGCCCTCTTTGTAGAATTTGGAGAACAGGTCTCACAAAGCCGTCCAGGCTGACCTTTGAGTTCACAGCCAGGCAGACCCTAAACCTACAATCCTACATCAGCCTTTTGGGTAGCTAAGATTATGATCATGTGTCACTAGCTCATCTCAGAGAATTTTGGTGTCTGAGATTGCTAGAACAATTCTGAATGTCTCTATGCAGTGAAAACTGTGCACTTTAAAAATGAATATCTATCAGATTTTAACATGAATTTCTAAGTTTATCCATTAACAGTGTTTATAAGAAAAAATTCATAGTAGAATAGTCGAGGTCAAAAATACCGATGAGTTTAATGAATATATTCACTATCTTATTAAGATCTTATAAATATTGACTTTGAGAAACACTGGATAATGTAAAAAAAAAAAAAAAACCCAACCTATGCTTCACAGGTCAAGCAATATTAAAATGAGTCAGCCCACGATATTATGTTTCTTTGTTATATCTTGAGTTACATCTGACTTTCATAGTGCAAGACGTCTTTACAGGTGAGTTGTGTTTGGCTGACCACACGTGTACACACACCTGTTTAATACACCAGAGTTTTCAAGTACATCTCTCTAAAGTAAATTAGAAAAGCTTTCGAGAACACAAGTCTTAGGTAGATACATCCTTGAAGATCAATGATTAGAATTTCCAGCTTTCATATATGAAATTGCATGGACACCAAAGTCACTACTTTGGGCTGAATAGTGGACACTGAGCACAAGGGTTCCACCTTCCTGTATTTGGCTTGAACATACATCCAGCTCAAGACTGACTGAAAGTCATTAGCTTTTGTCACCCACCTAGTGATTTATAGAATGATTTACACTTCTTTGTTAAGTTCTGACTACAGCTATAAACAACAACAAAACCAACCCTTCACATCTGATGCTCACTAGATATGCTGGAAGTTGAGGGGAAGGGTCTCAGATTAGATTGGTAAATCAAATTAGCGTTTCTCTGGCCAAGCATGCAAGCTGTGTTGAAACTGTTTAACCTTTTTTTCTAGAAGAAAGTGATTTCAAGTTGTTCTCTGGACATCATCCATTAGCATAACGTAGCAATGGCTGGTTTCTAGCTATGGCAGCACCCCCCCACACACACTTTGTATGCCATGGGGAATTTGCTGAGGGTATAGGAACCTAATAATCTACAGGAACGGTTTGATTCCTTTCTTTTCTTTTTGTTTTCTGTCTCACAGACTGAGGCATAAGAAGTAAGATTTCATAATCTGTGTCACTATTTTATCTGTGGGGCCAACAATATGCTGGAATCTGCTTGTCATTTTATCTGGAAAGGGGGAAAAACATGGTGCAGTTGAAAAGTATCCTTTCATAAGGGTTCGCATTGCCTGAACTTTCCATTCTTGCTCTGATTCTGTCTCTTAGATAGCAATACCTTGAAACTCTTTTGCCTAGTTTTAAGTGGCATGAATATCTAAGGCTCTTTTGACAATACTGGATTCTAAAGTATGCTGTTTTAACTTTCCTAAATTTTCCTTAGAAGTTCTATGTCCATCTGTAATCTAAGGTTCCTGGCAAGTTTTTGCTACTTTAATGTATGTCTGTTAGATTCAACTGGAAGTCATTTTTTTTTTAAAAAAAGGTAAAGGAATTTCACATAGAATAGTGCAACTTAATAGCCATGGCAAAAAAACGAACAAAGTGAGTACTCTAAGTTAAAAGGGAAACAGATCTTCATACTTAGTTCAAAAAGTTACTTTAAGTGTCCGAAATATAAGTAATGCTCATGAACGTCAAATTAGAAAATGGCTAACTCTTGTGTGCAAGTTAATATTGTCAGTTTGGCAGGATCTGAAATAACCTGGGAAAGAAACTTCTTTTCGTGCCTGTAAGAGAATTTGTTGACTAGGTTAACTATAGAGGGGAACCAATCCTAAAAAAGAGTGTCACTGTTACCTGGGGTCCTGGGCTGCATAGAAAAAATTAAAACAAGCTGAAGATCATAACTTATTGCTTCTCTGACTCCAGATACGACATGATGGCATTCCTCACTGTCCTGCTGATGTGGCTTCCAAAAGAAACTCTGGAATCAAGTTTATTTTGTCAGTTCTTCTGTCTAATTAGAATATAAAGGTGACGTACCTGTCACATATGTTAAGTGATTAGTGCAGGGCCAGCAGAATGGCCAAGCAACTCTGCATCTCTTACTCTCCCTTTTGAAAAATCACTGAAGACGAAGGTAGGCAGCTACCTTCAGTCTAGGCAGGATGGCTGTGGAGTGACAATGGAGTTGGCAAGACTATGGTAAAGATACTTTGCAAGACAAAGACAGGCTTGGGAGGCATAGTCATCATCACTGATGCCTCTGGTGAACAGCTGCCAGAAGAAGAATATTTCTGTCCCTTCCTGAGTGACATTTCTGGGAGATTTTCTTAGAAAAGTGACATTCATCGTGCTTTACCTAATTAACCCTTAGAAATTAGGTTTAATAAAGTATCCAATTCTGCAATTTCCTTACCTCCTTATCTTCTACTCCATCCTAATCCTTTTGTCATTCAATCCTATTTTATTCTAGATTGATATCAATTGAATCAATTTCCCTGGGTATCTTAATGACATTTGCTCTGAGAAAGAAATATCAGCTCTTGATTTCCCTGGTGCATTAGATTTTGGAGTTATCAAAACAAAATCCCAAGTATTTAATGTAACAGTAATGTATATTCCTACATTTATGAAGTCTAGAAGTTGGAATTAGAGATACCAGTTCCTTGGTGTTAATTCTGAATTGTCTTGGAACTGGTAATTTCTTATCCCTGGCTCTTTGTTATTCTTGTCAGTCCTAGCAAACTACTATTTAGTGCCAGGCTGTACTTCTGTTCTCAGAAGGTCTGCTTTACCACTGTATTTTTTTTAATTTCATTGCTGGGAATTGAACCCAGGGCCGTGCATAAGCTATACAAATAAGTTATCAATGAGCTATGTTCTCAGTAGCCTCTGTTTCCCAATTTACCTCTTCTTGTTAGCTCACCAGTTATATTTAACTAAGCAATGGCCCCACTCCTTTATGACCTCATGCTAATGATTTTTACGAGGATCGAAATTACGTAAAACAGGTTAGAGATAAATGTGAATACTCAGTGAGGAAACTATGCAAACCAGTATACAGGCTAAGGAGCACACAGAGGAAAATTTCATGATAACTTTTGTTTCACATATGCATTGTGTTTCAGTGACATGTTCTTCATTCTGTGAAATAGCTTTATACATAGTGAGTAATTATTAAGTAATCAAAAAGCAAACTCAAAGGGAACACTGACAATGATTTCTGGGAGTGTTCCCTCCCACTGCACTCTCCTGCATCTGTGTTCAGCTTTGAACTAATTCAGACATCAAGTCAGAAGGTACCTGCATTCCAACACATTGATACGCTAGGTCCCTACTGTGTTTCAGAAGTCATTGCCTGGCCATATGTTCACGAACCTCTCAATATTAGAACCTTGAGGTAATGCTTTCGTGTTCAAGCCTGAAGGATGAGGGATTACGTGTTCAACAGCGTCACTGAGAGACCAGTCTTTAAATGGATGTTGGACAGTATTTGTATTGACAGTAAAAGTAGGAAACAGTTGATCTAAAGATTCACTCATCGTTTTAAAGTCAGCCGTTTAGCTAAATCCTCCTGTTGTTTTCAAAAACGTCAATGTAGTACAAGTCTAAGCTTTGAAGTAGCCTTGGAGAAAGAGCAATATTGTTCGGTCTATGGATACCACCTTCTAAAAATCCCATCTGGTCACTGCAAAGCAAATAGACTTGCAGTGTGTTCTTCCCTCCAGTGAAGAACAGCAAGGCTGAGAGTAAGATGTGGCGGTCCCAGAACTGGAAAGGGAGGAGGGGGAATGGCAGCATGGTACCTGTGCCATTATCTCTGTTCCTCCCGAACATCCACCTCTTTCCCATTGTCAGGAAAGTCTGACTCATTAAAGTTCATTTCCAGAATGTATCCTGAACAAGTTGCTGCTGACATCTTCATCGACCTTGGCTATGCTCTGGTTTGTTCAGGGAATACTAGGGTCTGGGGAGTTGCCTTTCTTTTAGCATTATTTTACTTTTCACAGTCTTTTCTTTTAAATCACATCTTGAATGCAAACCAAACTGATGGGCAATGAAAGCTTGAACAAAGAGTATCAGATCCTCAGCCTGGTTTCTAGTCCTATGCGGTTGGGGATGACCTGCAGGCTTCCTGGCATATGCAGGTGTACTGTGGCAGTTAGGGAAACAGTTGATGCTGACTCTGAAACCAGTGCTGGCAATGGAAAAGTGTTCAGAGCTCTGGAAGAAGAGGCATAGATATGAACTGGTCATTTTTGTTACATTGCTAATTAGATTTTGCCCAACATACCAATGGCTCTGAACCTATTGATGTTTACTGTGACATGTAAATGCTCAGTACACTATTGATTCTGGTGTCAAGCCCAGTGCTTAGATGCTATTTTCGTGTGATGAATGAACGGCCAAAGAATAATAACAGAAAACACATACATATACTCACAGGTGCACATGCATTTACCTACACACACCCCTATCTTCAGAGTGTCAGCAAACACCAACACTAATTTTAATGTGTGTTTAATCACAGCTTGCCCTCAACCTTGCTAGAAGTAGAACAATAATCTTTGCAATGTTGCTTCATAGTTTATGGTTAGCATCAAAGATTAATTCTTCAGTATTTGAAGCAGGTGTAATTCAACTGTTGTTTTTTAAAAAGCCTACACGGTACCTAACATGGTTTCTAACAAGATCATGAACACTCACAAACTAAATCCTAATGAAAGAGAGAAAAACATCAATCATCCCCTTGTTCATTAAAGAAAATTAAATGAATTTAACAGAATCAAATTGATTGAGAGGAGGTTTGGAAGGATGTCTAATTTTTTTTCAAAGTAGCTCTATAAACGAAAGTTAGTTTCACAGACATGTTTTAAATAGTTGAAAGAAACTATATCAGTTGTAACAACCAATCAATATTCTGTGACTATTTGGAATTTTGGAACCATGAGCTCAACTATTGCCCAAAGCTGATTATAACCATCACAGCTTGTATTTTTACAGGTTTAAAAAGAAAAAAAAAAAAACACTTAGAATTCTTTTGGCCACAGTTCTCAACATCTATCATTTACTTTTTGCTCAATAGTGAATGTCTCTGCCCTAGTTAGCACTAACTGTCAGCTTGACACAGCCTACAGTCCCCTGAGAATGGAGTTCATTTGGGGGAAGGCTCAGATCAGACTGGCCTGTGCTCATAACTTTGGGGATTGTTTTGATTACTAATTGATGCAGAAGTGTTCAGCTCACTGTGGGTGACACCATTCCCTGAGCAGGAAGTCTGGACTGTATAAGAATACTAAGCACCAAATCTGTCAGTAAGACAGCAAGTAACATTCTCCCATGGTTTATGTTTCAAATTCCTATTTGAGTTGCTGCCCTGACTCCCATTGAAGATGGACTGCAGGGTGGAAGCTGAAATAAGCCCCCCTTTCCCCTATCTTGTTCTTGGCTAAAGTGTTGTATCACAGAAGCAGAATGGAATTAGAATAGCTCTACTACCAAACTCTCATGCTCATAGGCTCTTATCCATGATCCCTTTCTTCCTCTTTTTCATCTTATTCCCATGTGCAATCAAGCTTGCTTCTTTCATTTTATTTTGTTTTATTTTATTTTATTTTATTTTATTTTATTTTATTTTATTTTTTGATGTACAGAGAATTGAATTTAGGGCTTCTTCTATCCTAGTCTATCATCTCGTACTAAACTACACTCCCCAGACCTTTCCTCTTCTTACTATGGAACAATAAGTAATAAACCCTGTTGACATCACTGGTCCAGCTACTGATTTTTAGTCATACTTATAAACTAAACTACCTAACATGACTCTTTTAGAAATTTTACTTTACCCGATTCAATTTTTAGCTCATTTACTTTTTCAGATAGATGCATCTTACATACATAAAATCATTTCAACCAAAGAGCTAGCCCTATCTTTAGTTTAAAACGAACAAGAATGGGGGGCTGGAGTTACAGCTCAGTGGCCCTAGCACAGGAATGGCCTGTACTTGAAATCAAGCACTGAAAATAGTAAAAAATAAAAGTAAACAATAATGTATAGAAAAATAAAATTGGCAAGCAAATGTTTAACTCCTACATATCTAAGAAATATCAGTTTTTATGTCAAAGAACAAGAAGTATGAGATTAAAATTAGACAAGGATATTTATGGTTTAATGATTAGCTATAAAATTACCTTCTATGAGAAGTCTGGAGCCCTGGTCCTTTCTACTTCCGACATGTAACTGAGGTCAGAAGGGCCTGCAGAGACCGAATGTCTTACTTACTTAATTACAGACGTTTCTGTTTGTCCAGCTCAGTGCTCCATGCTGTTCTACAAGATAAAGTCACAAATTCTTTCTGTACTGTGAAGAACGATGTGCTTGTTTATTATGATTGAAACCCTACAACAGCTGCCTAGATTCCCCACAGCCCCAAGCCTCAGCAGTAAACCACTCTCTCGGTCAGTTTAAATTCTACTTTCATAAGCTATAGTCTGAAATCTCTAGGGCCTCAAAGCCAAGGCAAAGTTATGTAAAACTCTCTATGAATTTTAATTGACAAAGGCCAATGCAGATGATTTATGGATGGAAGTATCTCATTCCATGGCTTGTGAAACATCTTGGAGGAAAGCGATGTGTGGCTGAGTCTACCGCTGGGTTTTGGACTCAACTTTTCATGTTGATAACTTGCAGACATTCAAGCTGATTTTGAGTGTTGAGGGCATCCTTTCATGTTTCCTCACAAAGATAAGGGTTGAGTGCAGCTTGCTGAGCCTTTACAGAATAATCCTATTTTTTTTTCCTTCAAAAGTCAACTTAAATGTGATCAAATCAGATAGCTGAATGCTCTTATTTGCAAGGTTATCTGCTCTGGCAAGTACAGACAGCTGATGTACTTACACAAGCAGAGAATTTAAATAGGTCACAATGCCAGAAAACAGGATGGGTTTTAAAGGCTGTGCTGGGACCCAATAGTGTAATCTAATACAGCATGCCTGATTTTGTTGATTACACTTGACACTCTAGACATTTTTAGTCAGGATGAGGAGTCCCCTGACCTCACCTGTGTCAATTTCTGTGTGATTATAGGCCCCCAAGACAAAAGTATCTGACTCATGATCATGAAGATGATATTGTCTGTACTGTCCAAAGAATAAGCCATTTTCCTCAGTCTTAAAGATGGAAGGATAATATCACAGTCTATGTGTGTGCCTGTGTCTCTATGCATGTGTGTGCATGTATGTGCTATCTGTGTTTGTACTGAAGGTGGTGTGCCTGGGTGTGCATTTGTGAAAGCCAAAGACTGATAGTGGGTTATTCCTCAACCACTCTCCATCTTCTATAACAAGACAGGGGCTCTTGATGAACTTTTAGTTTGTTGATTCAGGCAACCTAGTAACCTAGCTTACTTGGAAAATGTCCTATCTTTTGTCATTCATCTCTCTCTCCGTGTGCTGGCATTACCAGCTGGCAACTATGACTTCAAGGCATCTACATGGGTGTTGGGAGTCTGAACAACCATCTTTACATTTGTGAGGTAAGTGCTTTATCCATTAAGCTATCTCCCCAACCTCCCATTAGCTATTTGAGGAAATTCAATTTTGATAGACAGAAAATAATAAATATACTTTTAAAAGTGGTGTGTATGATTTCATATTCATGTATGCAGCTTACAAGACATATTGCTTTTAATAATAACTTTTAAAATAGTATTTTATCCTCACCATATTCTCTCTCCATTCCTATGACTTCTTCTAGCCCTAGCCTCCCACCCCTTACCACCATTTAGTGATCTTCTGATTTTTTAATGATAGACTGAGTCCAGTTTATGCTGCCTGTGGACTCATGGGTTGGAATTATCCACTGATGAGTGATCGGCACAACAACTGGTGAGTGGTTGGCACAACAGGGATGACATTCTTAAAGAAAACATGCCTTCCCTTCTCTAGAACCCATAAGCTTTCTGTAGCTTCTCAGTGGTGTGGTCTCATGAACGCCTTTTCCCAAGATGCTAGCATGTTGAAAAGCTTGATCATATGCAGGCAACCACAGTTGCTAATTACGACATAATAAACACAGTGCCTCTGTTTCATCCAGGAGACCACACTTCAGTCCATTCCTCCCTACCCCCTGGCTCTTACTATCTTCCTACTCTTTTTCTTTCTATGCTGGTCCTCAAGGTGTAGAGTAGGAGTGATACAGATATTCTTTCAATGGAGAAACATTCCATTGACACATACTCTCTGCTGTGGGTAGAGTGGCTGAAAACACTGAAAGCTCCTCCAGGCAGGAAGTTAGGCACAGAGGCTGTAGCTACAGCAGCTCATTAAAGGCCTTCTCTATGGTTCCTCACAGCGAGGCCCCAATGACACGAGAAAGTCCTTGGGTTCCCAAAACAGCTTTATTGGCAGGATAGATGATGGTTTAATCTGGATATGCACCACTCCCCAAACTCAGCAGACCTGAGTTAAATAGAGAGGCAGGGGATTGGGGGGAAGGGCTGGGGAAGAATGCTTAATTGGCTCCGCCCTCTGGCCTTCAGGTATCTCATTAGTATGTAAATCTCTCTAGGGCCTGAGGTCTGTAGTCACACCCTCTACCTGTGCTCTTTGGGTGTGGCTGCATTGCCCTCAGCATCGAGACTGAACAGTGCAGGTCAATGGAGTTCGATGCCATGTGTTAGGAGCCTGGATTCTGGGAGCACAGCACCGGGCTTTCCAGCCAGCACTTCGACCAAAACCAAGATCCCTTTCACTGCCCTATATTCTGCACTTTAACCAATTGTGAGTTTCTGCATTAGTAACTGTCCACTGCACAAAGAAACTTCTGTAATGACGTTGGAAAACTGAAACTAATCCAAAGCTACTAAGAAACACACTTAGAGGACATTTTTATACAATGTTTATTTATCAGAATAATAGTAGTAAGTTTTCTAGGTTCCACAAACTTCACAACTATGAGCACTTGGCCAGATTTACATACCAGACATTATTTCTTTCTCCTAACCATCAGGTTTTAAATCCAATCAGACAGGATCTAGTTACCCCCACAATGTGTATGCGACTGTTACATCCGTGATCATATATTCTCGTACCTGTCATTATTGTAGTGCCCAGGGATAACATCTAGGTAAGATTGCTAATGACATTTCCCCTTGCCACGTGCATTGCACCTCCCAGTACTATAAAAAGATAGCCAGAAGGGGGGATCAATATCAACTTGATTTTTCTATGTCCCCGTCACCAAAGTATATAATTTATTTTCTTAAATCAGTTGTTTCCAAACCCCAGCGCCTGACTCTCTGACATTTGAAGGTAAAGTTGTGTCAGGGTATTTGTGTTTTATGCTTCACGAAGATGTCAAGGATTGTTTCAACTGACTGTAGTTGTACCTGGGAGGCCTAGAGAACCGTGGTCCTCACTGTTTGTGCTGGGAATGGGTGTGGTGCTAAGAATGCTTGCTTCAAGCATCTTTAGTCTTGAATCACCACCTGGTCTGTGTTTTGAAATAGACACATGGAACAGTGTGTTGTCATCTAGGCCTTGCTCTACTTTGCCCATCCTAGAACCTTGCCTGATCCCCAGGTACCCTTGAGATCTTTGTCTTCATTTCTCCACGGTAGCCACCCTGGCACCTCTTGCCAGCTTTAATTAATCAAATCAGTAGCCAAATAAATAAGTCAATGAGTTCAGCAAGCCGGTGGTGTGTCCATATTGTCTTAGCTAATTGTGTTAGAGGGAATGTATGTTTAAGAGTCACAAGATTGCTAATGTCTATTAGTAATGACCAAAGCAAAAGTTCTTTCATGAATTTTGCCAATTTTAAAAAATATTTTCAAGTTTACTTTAAAAGTAAGCTGATCTACTGTTTTACATCTTTCCACCAACGAGTATTTTTAAAAAGAAAAAAGATGAACCTCATGATCCGTGGAGAACTGCAGACGCACCCCAAATCACTCACGAGAAACACAACTTGCTGCAATCGCATGCGGTTTTTACTAGATAGCCAGGACTGTCCTCACTTCTAGCCCATGCAGGGGTAGAGGAATTCAGACCCAAACAAAAGAATTTTACAGCTATTAAGGGGAATCTACAAACCAGGTGGGGGTGGAGTTAGGGAAGGGGGAAGGCTGAGAGTGGAGTTAGGGAAGGGGGAAGGAGGGGGAACAGGTCACTAGATCACTGATACATTTGATCTCAAATACTTAAGATGGATGGAGAGTCACTTTATAATTGGCTATTTCGGACTAGCTTCACACTATTTATCATGGGCTCTAGTTCAGGAGGTCAGACTTATCCCAAACTTTTAGCATCCTGGCACCAACTGTCTCAGGGCTGTTAGCTCAAAGCATAGCTAGGCTAATCTCAGGCCCATAGCATCCTGTCACCATTAATCTTAGGGCTTGTTTAGTTAGGGCCATCTGTTTGAATGGTCAGCTAATTTCCTAGAACTTAGGCTCTACAGGTTTGACTTAAAGGTTTTATGTCTTTGCTTTTAAGGGTTCAGGGTTTCAACTTAGATTTTTCTATCTTTCAGCAGAAGGTACTGATTTCCAGTCAATATTTAGACCCTCTATGGTAAATACATTTCTGACCCTAAAGGTCAAAGTATGAGATACGTTGAGAAATAGATGTAGAATCAGGAGGAAATAATTCTGAAAGCAGAGATGCAGTCTTCCACAGGCTTGGTTACAAAGACAATGCCTTGGACTCAGAAATACACCTTAGGATGATATCTTATTTGTTTATTGACATGATCTATTTGAATTTATAGTTTACTTCCCAGATAAACATGTATCTTTTTCTCTTAAGATACCATCGTTTCATTTTTGCTGTCTTCCATTCACTCCTTATCTTTGTAGTCTCAAACTGTATCAAGATTATTTTGAATGCAAGGTGTTAGAAATTAAAGTATTTTTAAAAGATATTTAGGATACTATTGCAAATGTGAGTCTATGGTGGTCTCCTGGAAGACTTTCAAGTTTTCTTTGTTTTTCTGTGATCTTCTCCGTATTGGTCTCCATTTTGTTTTATGAATGAAGCATGCTACTTTTTGGATCACCAGAATTGCGAGCCAGGGATGAACCAGCAGAGGTGTCTGACTCCAGGCAACAACACGGTTGACACATCTTCATGGGGTCTAACCCTCTCTGCTTGAGAAAATCAGACTTCTTGAAAGCTGCCTTTTTAATGAAAGGCCACATTTTCTAAAATCCAGCTGGGAATATGACTGTCTCCCTCTAGCAGCTGGGCTCTAATTACTGCACATAAACAAACATCATCTGGAACTGAGCCATCTCACAACCCTGGCTACAATTCATTTTCAATCTGACCAGCCTCATTTATTACTAATGACAGGAGTCTGTAGCAGGCTGGAGTTGGCAGAGCCAACTCCCTATGTGTGCAGCTTTTCAGACTGTCTCTATGAACCTTTGACAACATACTGCCTAAAGTCATAGTTCTCCAACCTACATTCACTTCAATGTCCTGCATGAAGCCTTCCTGTGTCATGACATTGTCTCTTTGTTGTCCATTTAAAATATGCACACAGAGCTGTGTTTTATTGTCAAATGCTGCTATTTCATTCTTGTATGTTTCTATCATGCCTTTTTATGTGGTAAATAGGGGTCCTTTTGGAAAGCAACTGTTTAATGTTTGAATTATTCAAAGCTGTGAGCACAGAAATTTGACATTGTTGAATGTGTAGAGAAAATAAACAGGGAGCCATCTGAGGCATCAGCCTGTTCTAATCTGAGAGATAAGAAGTGAGGAGCAGCCTGGCAGCAGTGTCTGAGCTGCGGTAATCATCTCTTCTTCCTAGAGTCAGGAAGAGCTGGAGCCTGTCTCTCTCATTTCTGCAGTAACAGTGATATTATCCCTATGTAATTAGCCTTGTTTCTTATTTTAAGAGAGAGTAAGATACAGAATGTAGTATTCTTAATATAGGCTGGTACCATTCTTCTCTTTATGTTTTTAATTATTTAATTTTTATTTGCATTTCCACCATTTTTTTCTGGATCTTGTGTCTGATTATTATTGTATTTCCCCTTTTAGGTACTGATAATAATTTTGAGAGACATGTACTACATAGCAAGCAGTATTTTAAGCTCTAAATGTATTTTTGTTTATCCTCCAAGTACTATATGGTATGTAGTATTTATGTGAGCATATACTATATAATTCCATTTCACAATTCTGAGAAAACTGAAGCCAAGAGAAATTGTGATTTTTTTCCCCCAAGGTCTCAGAGCCAAGAACATTAGCACTTAAATGCAGCAGCCTCATTCCAAATCCCATTCTTGCCATACTCTGTCTACATTTTTAACATGTTATCTTTTGAAAACATACTAGCTGTTACTTCAGTGGACATAGCTGGTCACTGTCTAGTCTCATTATTGAACTAGGGAACATTTGATCAGAAAGTCAGTCTTTACAGTTCTTACAGTTTCTAACCTTGGCCCAGAGCTGAATATCAATGTTTCTCAGAGAGATTATAAAAATAAAAGTCTGGCTATTAGTTGTGAATGACAGTCTGTTGGACAGTAAAACATGCCAGGAAGTTTGGTAAGGCAGAGCAGACGGAGACTCTGAGACTCGGTGGACACACATCTGAGATTTAGGTGACTCCCTGCTCTCTGGCAGACTCCTGGCCTGGAACATGTGCCATGCTTCTCACATAAAAGAAACGTGTCCTATGGTCATAGGCCCAAAACAGAGTTCTCCATGCTAATGAGGTACTGGAGGGCTTAGCCAATCAACTTCCCTTCCCAGACATTCCTCAGTGAAAAGGGTATTTAATCTCAGGCCTACCCCGAGAAATAGGTAATAGTGCATTATGCATCCATTTTCCACCATGAACAACTAATGAAACTGTTTAGAACCATGGATTGTCTCTTTCATCAAGATCCTCCATGAAGAGCCATAAAGGAGGCATTTGACTACATAGCCAAATCTTAATTCTCTAGTAGAAGGCATCTGCACTCCCAGCCACAACCACCACCAATTCTGCCTCCTCCAAGCCAAGGACAATCACCACTGAGACAAGCCAGAACTTCTCTTCTCCCACCTCCGGATCTGGGCTATATGCTGTCCCCAGCTTTGACCCTTGACTCCGTTCTTTGCTCTTCCATGACTCTCAACAGTACCTGGATGTCCAAGACTTTGAGAACTCCATGGCTCTGGCCTCATCAAAGGCCTGGGGACCTCGGAACCAGCTCCAGTTTCCCACATCTCAGATTGTGCTTTTCCATCTGCAACAGTGTCTCTCGGCGCTTCCCTACAGCCCAACATCCACCCCCACAGTGGCTGGGCTAAATGCAGTCAAAGTTCCCATGTTCTGCCTCCCCAAGCAGTGGTCCAAGTGGAGGAGCAGACCCTGACTCATAAAGCCAGTCCAAGAGTAAGGAAGAGTCCCAGCATTTAGGACATGCTCTTTGTAGTAGAACTGAGTAGTTAGTGCAATTCACGAATGTATCATTGATAAAAAGAGTTGAATTAGCAACAAGGATCATAAAGCAGAAGACCATAATGTTTTGTGGGTGTTGCATCTGGGTAGGTCTGTTTAGTTGCTTTCCTCACTTAGCAGCTTACACAGAAACCATGGAATCATGGTTTCTGGGACGATGCTAACTAGACCACAGAAAGCAGGCCTTTAAGTTAGATGCAGCTTGATTCATCCAAGTCCTGTATCCTAAGTATGTAGTATCTTCAACAATAGAGAACTACAGTCACCTCCTGAGAGGCAACCAAGGGTTACATTGATTTCTTTTTGGAATTGCACAGACTATCCTGACCAACCCTTCCAAGGGAGGTTTCTCTTGCCTAGTTCTGGGGTATTTGTTAGTCTATGGTTCTTGTGCAAAGCACTGTCCACTGAAGTGACTGAACTTTCTTTAGATTTTATATCTCAAACGACCTTGGCGTTATTTATTTTTCATTCCTCCTTCTCCTTTTGTATTGACTCTCCTCCTTTCATCTTAGCTGAAGCCATACATCTTTATTTTATTTTCCACATCATACCATCTATAACCTGCAATTCTCCTTCAAGGCCTCCACCTGTGGTCCCTTCATATTTTACTGGCTTTTGTGATTTCCTCATGTCGTACACGCATAACCGAAGATTTGGAGCTATGAAGCACATATGAAAGAGAATATGTACCATTGGTCTTTCTGGTTCTGGGTTATCTTATCCAACATAATTTTTTCTAGTTATATCTATTGGCCAATGAATTTCATAATTTTGTTTTTCATTGCAGCTGAATAGCATCCCATTGTTTGTACATACTCCATCTTCATTATCAATCCATCCCTTGAAGGATATTTACTTTGTTCTCTTTCTTTGTATTATAAGTAGGACAGCAACGAACATTGCTGAGATGTATCTGTAGAGTAGGAGTCTCTTTCTCCATAACCTCGCTAACATTTGTTGTCATTGTTTTGTTGGACTTTACCATTATAGCTGGGGTGAGCTGAAATTTCAGTGTCTTCATTTAAATTTCCCAAATTGATAAGGATAGAAGACACTTTTGAGATATTTCGTCTATTGATAACTTTGTTTAGATCTCTAGCCTTTTCTTAAAATCCTTTGTTTCCTTGACTCTCCCATATAAATTCTGTAAATTAGCAATTGAATCCAATTTGTTCACAGTTTATTATATAGGGCCTGTTACCAGAATATGTGGAAGAAAGGAAGGAAGACAGGGAGAGAACTTATGCCTAGAGATGAAAAAACTGAGTTCATTTAATATACTGATTCTAAGCTCGACAGTGGAGAAAAACAGTTTTACTTGAAGAGAGTTACTGATTTGTCATTAATTAGCACTGTGATGAGGCCACACTCTGGTAAACGACATTATAGATATATAAGGAAGACTAGAGCCAGATATGCCACAAAGACCCTTGAAAGTGCCATCATGGAGAACAAGTCTGTTCTTTGACATAAGCTATTTGGGAATGCTTGTTTGCTAACAAGATAGAATGTTCCACAGAAATGAACACATATTTAACAGGTTATTTTAAATAAAACTCTTTGGAAGTATAGAATTGAATGAATAAACTGATTTATTATACTATGTATAGATGATATAAGATGCTGTTCTTCCTATCTATGCATTAAGTATAAAAAATGTGCTGTAGTTTCTCCTGCTCCTCCCCCTTCCAGGAACACTTATCATTTTCATGAAAGAAAACCATTTCTTACATGAGTCTGCTAAGGGTGTAGAATTAAAAACAACAAGACACACTCCAGCAGCCTCTAATGCAGAAGGCCCAAGACAAACAAATGGTAATTCCTTTTTACTGAAAGCCAAGGCCCTCCTGACATAGGCAAACCCCTCTGGCTGCTTTTCTTTGAATATGTTTTTTGATCTTTAAAAAAACACATTAAGACTGTATGTTGCCTGCTTAGTACAAAACCTCAAATGCAGATTTACATCAGAAAAGCCAGAAGGAGAGAACTAGAGCCCTATGGAAAGTAGAAAGTCAAGAATCTTCGATCCTTTGAGCTTCTCACCCCTATGCTCAGTCCTGAGGCAGAGTGGAAAGAGGATGCCTCTTATCAAGGGCTGCCAGCTACATGGATCTCATTAGAGGTTTGGGACTGCCCTTGGTACCCTGACCACATCTTATTTATCTATTATTGATGTCAGAGTTCTCTTTCTTCCCCTTCAGAATGTTTCTCCCTTTGTCAACCCCAACTTCCAATCTCTTCTTATTAGCAAGGTCAGGAGCTCAAAAGGAGGAGAATCTGTATGAAAAGAAATAAGCAGCTTATCCATCCTGTTTATCTCTAGCAATTTCAGACAAAATCAAACAAACAGACAACAGCAACAACATGGACTAAAACAAGTACTAGCCATGCTCATTTGAATGGATTTATCATCTATTTTTTTATTTTGAGGCAGTTAATAGCAATGTTTGAACTCTGCTATTTATTTTTACTTGTTTATAGGACTATACCTAAGAGATAATGGAGTAGGTGATTGAGCTGTTGAATGATCCCAGGAACTACCCTCCTCCTGCCTTCAGCCCTCTCTGACTCTTTTCAGAATTGTGCAGTTCCAGCATTGGCGACCGGACTTTGAAAGATATTTGCACAGAGAAGTAGCTGTGTTCCTTGGCTTGTCTAGATTCTATCTAATAGTGTAATCATGTTCTGTGACTTAATAACTGACAACAGTTTCTCATTTAAATTCCTGGTAACATTGTAGGCAAATCACCCTTTCCCTGCTAATACCCTAGTATACATGAGAGTTCTCTTTGCTTTGCATACACTGCAACTTTAGTGAACCAGAGGGAGCTGGTCTGTAGACAGTCACCCTTAATGGAAGGTGGGGAGGACTGTAGCCCCGTTAAAAGCAATGAGAGGAGAAAGACACAGATCTGAAGGGTGCTAACTTAATTACCAGCTTTCCTAAAGACATAATTTCCCTTTATTATAATATCCAAATTATTAAATTATTACCAGAATCTTTTGTTCAGCACTGCTATTAGCAAACAACCACATGCAAGACAGAACCCAAGTGGCAAGGAGAGAGAGGGTGAAGGGCAGAGCTGGGCATCTCTTACAAGATGATACATTGTGTGACATTTAGATTTTTGTCTTAAAGTAGATTTACAATGCTCCATGTAATCTTTTTCCCTTCTCATGTCTCCTGTTTTGTTTTCTATTTTGTATTTTTTAACATCCTTACACATTCTCCTCCAGGCTTGACGTTTCAGTCATTACAGTGAGTGCCCGAAAACAAGAGATTGGCTGTCGACTTCTGTGATGAATGAAGTTTCGGAGCAGATGCCAGAGAAGAAGTAACCAGATAATCAGCTTTTCAATCCTCCTGCCTGCCTCCTCTTTCGAAGCTCTGTGTCTACAAGGTTCCAATCATTCCTCATGCCAGGGATTCCTCTCACAGGAAGACCCATAGAGGAATAATGGAGTCTAGGCTGTAGCCAAGAGTAACTGCAAAAGCTGGCTATGAAATGATACTGGAAAATGATGAAGTCAGATCATAGGACAGCTTTCAAAATAAGAATTGACTTAATAGGTGAATGAGATACAATTTGCAGACAGAAATTTGGAGAAAATAATTCTGCATAGGAAATCAACCTGGTACTGATGCAGAAGCATGCTGGGGGACAGAAGCTTGTTATATTCTACTAAGTAGAAGAAAACAAATAAATATTAATGTTTCTTCTTTATGCTTCGTTTTTATATGAGAGTAAATGCTATTTCTGTGGCATCCACTAGTGTACTTGAAGCTGGTGCACAAATCCTCCCCTCCCTCCTGTCATTCAGTTACTGGATAAATTCACCATAATGGAATGTAGGGGCCAGGCATCACTACTAGGATAAAATTGCACTAAACGAAAAGTAAGGGACAGTTTGAAAAATGGAACCCTAGTTAAATATTCGCTTTGTGTTGAAGTTATTAGAAACAGTCTCTAGAATGACTTTTGACAATGATAAAAAGAGAAGCATCTATTTCTGAGCAGGAATAAATCATTTCCTTTAAATCTCAGCTGCTTCATTTCCTGCCAGCATGAGAAACGTAGACATGACTCGGCCAACTGAACTCAGCCTCTGTTGAGTCTGCTCTTCATTCCATGATTCATCCATTCTGATGTCTTATGGAATACTTAGGAATGTGCTCCTGGGCATGTTTGTACCCAGGAAGGAAGATACAACCTCTGTCTCTAAGGAAATCTTTTTGGTTT
Source organism: Rhabdomys pumilio (assembly GCA_030674055.1). Classification (NCBI taxonomy): domain Eukaryota; kingdom Metazoa; phylum Chordata; class Mammalia; order Rodentia; family Muridae; genus Rhabdomys; species Rhabdomys pumilio. The sequence goes on along the minus strand of JANHMN010000013.1, from coordinate 54,871,705 downwards.
CCAACAATAGCCTCCTCTAACGTTAAAGGAGATGCTCTACTTTTCTGTTCAGGCCGTTTGCTTCTCTGAATTTTCAGAAAGGTTACGAGGATAGAGACGATATAGGCTGGGAGAAAGTAATAAACAAAAGAAGCAAGTATCTAGAATCAATAAAATTCTTTTAAGTTTAACCTTTTTCTTTTAAATTACATGAGTATTCTATTTACATCATTTTTCCCTCTTCCGATTCCTATGTATGTCCCCAACCACCTCTCTTTCAAATCCATAACTTTTAAAATATTGTGACTGTGCATGTGTGCATGTGTGCGTGCATATGTGTGCATATGTGTGTATGTATGTGTGTGTGTCCTGAATCTATTTAGTGTTAATTTTAACCAGGATGAGCGTATTTACTTACAATATGTCCCTTTCCTTAAATTATAGGTAACAGGGTGTGATTTTGATGGAAGGTCCAGATGAAACAGTATTCTTAGTCCTTTGAGAGAGAGTCAATATGATTAAGTAGTAACTTTAATAATTCTGCTTGAGTGCGGAGAAAAGGGAATCCAAATGAGCCATGAGTAACTGGAGAAGTAACATGGGGATGAAATAACTGGGCTCCAGGGTTCAGATAAACACTAACAGTGATTCATCCCCTTGCAGAGATCAAGCAGCCCTATCCAATGACAGTAGAGGCTGAAGACCAGATACCTACAGAAACTTACATCAATCCAGGCCCAACGTGGAGTAAACATTCTACTGTTGAAGCAAGTATAAAAATTGACTTTTGTTTTTGTGTGTCTTCTCTCCAGTTTTAAATATTGGGGATTTGTGTGTGTGTGTGTGTGTGTGTGTGTGTGTGTGTGTGTGTGTGTGT
>JANHMN010000013.1:54755210-54857039 GCA_030674055.1 Rhabdomys pumilio | reverse complement strand
AGGAGGAGGAGGAGGAGGAGGAGGAGGAGGAGGAGGAGGAGGAGGAGAAGGAGAAGGAGAAGGAGAAGGAGAAGGAGAAGGAGAAGGAGAAGGAGAAGGAGAAGGAGAAGGAGAAGGAGAAGAAGGAGAAGGAGAAGAAGGAGAAGGAAGGAGAAGGAGAAGGAGGAGAAGGAGAAGGAAGGAGAAGGAGAAGGAGGAGAAGGAGAAGGAGAAAGAAGGAAGGAGGAGAAGGAGAAGGAAGGAGAAGGAGAAAGAAGAAAGAAGAAAGAAGAAAGAAGAAGAAAGAAGAAGAACTAAAACAAAAAAACAGAAAAAATACTGGAATTTTTTTTTTTTTATTAAACCATCTAGTACTCTAAAATACTTAATACACCCTTCAGAAAGACCCACTTTTGAGCTCAATTCTATGTATTTCCTACCACACCCCACTTGGAAACTCTGGAAGTGATACATTTTTAAACTATGTAATTACATTTCTTTTCCCATGATATATTTCAGAATCACCCAAAAATAACATAGCTGCAAAAATTGAAAAATAATATCTTTTTTATAGGTATCATTCTATTTTTATGTTAACAAAATTAATAGAAAAATAATTTTTATCAGAAAGACCAAGAGCTGCATTCATGTTCATAACTACCAAGTAAAAAATTAAGTTTATAGCTGGCTTTATATGAATATATGCAATATATATGCATATGTGATGAAAGGACCAGTATGCAGCTAATTAACCTTCTCACTTCACACAGCATTCTGTATGATGAGAGCAGTTAAGATGAACTCTTAGCACATTTTAAGTATGGGATACATCACTCACTGTAGTCATCATACTCTATGGAGTCTCCAAATACTTTTCGTCCTTGAAGAACTGAGCCTTTGTACCTGATGGCTAGCACTTTTCTATTGTTAATGTTACTAGCAATATTGACATTTTATATTACACTAATATTACTAACATTATGCTACACCCTGTTTCTACAGGTCTGTTTAATTCCACATGTAAATAATGTCATGTGTCTTGTTTGATTAGCATAATGACACAAGATTCACATGTGATCACAAATGATATTCTATTATAGCCTATGATACTATATATATATATGTATATATATATATATAATTAACATTTTTATGTTTCATCCTTTAACTACTCCAATAGCAACATAACTATTTCTTTGCTATACCAAGTTAATTTTCTTCCAAAATATACCAAGAGTACTATAGCTCATATGACAGTTCCATCTTTAATTCTTTAAGGAACCTAGTGATAGTGAAAATGGTTTGTGATAGTTAAACTGACATAAATGGCAACATTGAACATTGTAAAGGCTTCTCTTTTCTGCCCATTCTTTACATTGCTTGCTATAACCTGTCTTTTTTGTTGTTGTTCTTGTGTCATGACATCTCCTATTTCTTATTATTATTTTAATTTATTTATAAACTACATATTACATCCCTTCCCTCCCCTACCCCCTGTCTCTCACACCCACCCACCTTTCCCCAGATCCAACCCCTTTATCTACCCTCAGAAAAGAGCAGGCTTTCCAGGGATAACAACCAAATACAGCAATAAGCTACAATAAGACCAAGCTCATATTCTGCATCAAGGCTGGACAAGGAAACACAGAAGGAGGAAAAGAGTTCTAGAGGCAGGAAAAAGAAAAAGGCCCTTGCTTCACTTTTAGGAATCCCACAGGAACACCAAGCTACACAAGTCTAATGTATATTCAGAGGACCCAAGTCAGACCTCTACAGGCTCCCTGATCTCTGTGAGCCCACTTGAATCCCTGTTAGTTGATTTTGTGGGCTGTGTTCTTGTAATGTCCTTGATCTCTCGTCCTACTCCAATTCTTCCTCCCCCTCCCCCACAGAAACATGATGACTACAGTTACTGATGTATGCCATACTTAAATGTGCTAAGAGTCCATCTTAACGGTTCTCATCATACAGAATGCTGTGTGAAGTGAGAATGTTAATTAGCTGTGTAGTGGTCTTTTCATCACATATGCATATGTATTTCACATATACATTTAAACAGGCGATGTGCTTTATTTGGCTGTGAGAATCTGCTCTGCTCCCATCAGTTGCTGGACGAAGTCTCTCTGATCTCTCTGATAATGATTATGCTAGCTAGGCTCCACTCACAGTATATCCTGTAGGTATGGCACACTGTAGATTGGAAGTTTTGTGGCTAGATTGGTATCCCAATCTCCTCATTTGAGGTCTTGCCTGGCTAAAGAGTTTGGCAGGTATAGGCTGCATGTAGGAGTCCTCACTAGTGTGACTGTCAGATTCCATGGAGTTTCCATTGCTCTAGGTTTCTACATTTCTCCAAAAATGTCCCGCAATTCCAGTTCTAGCATTCTCTACCTCCCTCCCTCACCACCCCCACCTAATCACTCCTGTTTCTACTCCCTACCCAGTTCACCCTCAAAATCTATTTTATTTCATTTTCCTAGGGAGATCCTTGAGTCCCACTTAAGCCTTCCTTCTTACATAGCCTCATTGAGTCTGTGACTATCCTTTACTTTATAGCTAATGTCAACTTATAATAAGTAAGACCATGTTTGTCTTTCTGGGTCTAGACGATTTTTATTTTAGTTCCATCTATTTGCCTACAAATTTCATGCCACCAATTTTTTAACAGCTGAGTCATACTCCATTTTGTAAATTTACTCCATTCATTTTACTCCATTTTTCAGTTGAGGGACACCTAGATTGTTTTCAGTTTCTGGTTATTATGAATCAAGCTATAAATACAGTTGAGCAAGTGTCCTTGTGGTACAGTGAAGAGACCTTTAGGAATATGCCCAAAAGTGGTATAGCTGAGTCCTGAGGGGTAGAAGTAGTCCCAATTTTCTGAGGAACCACCATACTGACTTCCAAAGTGGCTGTACGCCTTTGCACTTCCGTCATCAATGGAGGAGTATTTCTCTTGCTACACATCCTCTCCTGCATGAGCTGTCACTTGTGACTTTGATCTTTGTCCTTCTGATAGGTGTAAATGGAATCTCAAAGTTGTTTTGATTTGCATTTCGCTGATGACTAAGGATGTTGAACATGTCCTTAAGTGTTTCTCAGTCATGTTAGATTCCTCTGTTGAGAATTCCCTGTTTAGACCTGTATCCCATATTTAATTGGATTATTTAATTTGTTGATGTCTATCTTGAGTCTTTATATATTTTGAGTATTAGCCCTCTGCCAGATACAGAGCTGGTGAGAATTTTTTCTCAATCTGGATACTGCCATTTTGTCCCATTGACAGTATCCTTTGCCTTACAGAAGCTTTTCAGTTTCATTAGATCCCATTTATTAGTTATTAATTTTAGTCTCTATTTCTATTCAGAGAGTTGACATAACTTGTCAGTAGTAGGTAACAGGAATACAATGGCTTCTTGAAGTTTTGATTTGCATTTATTTTATAATTAGAGTGTTCAAATATTTATAAATTTATCTTTTGGTCTTCTTTTTAAAAATGTTCACTCAGGTCCTCTGTACATTCTTTAATGTATTGCTTGTTTTTTTATTGTTAAGTAATTATGAGTTTCTTATATATTTTATATTTTTTAATATTAATCGCTTATCAGCTGTGAGGTTAGTATTTTTTGTCATGCTGAATATCACATGCAAGTTAGACATGCTAGGCAAATACATGTTTCCCTATTGAACTATATCTTGATGCTAGGTTTTGGAAGAAATAAAATCTTGCTAAGTATCCATGGACACCCTTAAGCGTGATATCTTCCTGCTACAACCTCTAAAATACTGCTACCTATAAACATTTTCTCCCATTCCATAGGGCTTTTTGTTTTAACTCATTTAAGTATTTCCTTAATATGCTTTAAAGGGAAGAAGTGACTCTAAGGTTTGGTTTTGCAAAGATGGTCTCCAGGGTCTTCTACAAGAGTCAACTCTAACTTTTGGGCATCCAGGTTTTTGACCTTTCCTCCAATAAATGGAACAAATATGCGTGGACAAGAGACAGAGTTTGAATATCTGCTACAAGGTTGTTTTTCTACAGATGACAAATAAAACCTTTGCAACATAGCCATGTAAACAAGACCTGCAAAATGACACTACCAGCTGAAGACTCAGAATGGATGGAAGAAATTTCATAAAGGTTTTCCCCACATGAAGATCTACAGACAATTGTGGCTACTAAGAGAGAAGAGACGGTCTTCTCCAATAATGAGACCCATGATAGCTTATCCAATCCCAAGTGGTAAACCCTAAATATAAATACATATGAGAAACATTGAATCAACTCAGCAATTTGTATATGTGTAACAAATAATAATTAAGGAGGAAGATGTCTTTAACTGGAAAGCTAGTGGGAAAGGTCTTACATAAACAACTGATTCTTTTTTAAAAGCAAATATCCTTTTATTTCCTCTGAATAGAATGTTGTTTCTTGGTGAAAGCAAATTTGAATCAAATAACATTTCTTTCTCCATAGGTAGGAAAAGTTTCAGTAAGCATGAGATTCTGACTAGAACACACTTTAAAGCCAAATAAAACTGAAGATCTAGTCCGTGAATGTTTGGGCAGAAAAAAATGCTTATTAATAAACCTAATGACTGGAGGTTGATCTCTGAAACCCACTTGGTGGAAAGAGATAGCACACTTCTACAAATTATTCCCCTCCTCCAAATGTGTGCTGTGGGATGCGCGCGCGCGCGCGCGCGCGCGCGCGCACACACACACACACACACACACACACACACACACTGTAAAAAAATTTTGAAAAATATCTAGGGATCTATGTTTTTTTAAAATGCTGATTTTAACAAAGGTGCAATGACATCTCGGGAAATCAACTTTCAATTTATCTGTCTCCAGAATGAATCTCGTGATTAACAATGCGTCTCTTGTGCTCTGGCTCCACTGACCTCCTTGGGAGTTAGATGCTGTATAGAATTTATTTAAACATGTTTATCTCTCTTTTCTTGTCAAACTGTCTGTTGCTCCCCCTAAGACATTTCTTGCTCTCATGAAATCCATTAGCTTCCCTAAAAAAGAAGAAATTCATCCTACTAATTAACGGTAAGTTGTAGCAGTTCATATTTTATTTCCCTCACATTTGTGTTTTAAACTCAACCCAGGTGTACAGATTGGAAAGAGCACTTTGATACAGATAGCATCAGATTTTCAGATGTGATCGTTCCTGTTTGTACATTGCTGTGTGAACAGGAAGCCCACTTAGTAACATTCGTGAATATCTGTAGTTTGTGGAGATCTTGAGACCGTTTGACAACCCAGACTCATCTTGAGTGAAACTCCTGCATGTGTGAAATACACTAAATTTTTACAATTTAAAGATGCAATAAGGCTTCCTTCCTATGAGATAAGATATTAAGACATTAAGTAGTGTCAGAATAAAATGTTCAGTGAACCAAACAAACTAGAGGCAAAAGGGAGCTTTCTCTTTAACATAAAATTCTATACTAAAATATTCTCCATGGGCTTTTTTACTAGTATATGGCCCTCATCATGAATCTATTTAAATGCCACTAAAAGATTTTACCTCCTTTACGCATTAATAAATTATAGTATCATTTTAATTAAAAGATTTAATTTTATGCCCTATAAGATTATTTGTTGTATTCTGATAATGAGCAATATCTACAAAAGTCGTGATCTCCATTTTCATCTCTCCATAAATTAATGCCTGACCGATAGTCACAGCACTTAGTATGAAGGAGCTTCTGGTGGATGATGCTGGAACATTGGCCAGACCTCTTTCCATGACACATAAATCATTGGTGACAGGTCCCAAATGATAAACTCTCAATATATTCTGAGTCTCGAATAACTATCAGTGGATGAAACCATCAATCAATAACCCAGGCAAATAATAGTAACAAAAAGTTGTGCTGGTTGAGAGTACTGTTAAATACAGAAGAATGTCGTCTTACATTTGTGGTTTCATTAAAAAAACCCTTTTTTAAAGTATGGGATTTAAAGTATAGTAAACTCCAGATATTGATGCTACATAAAGCAACGGGCATGCTCAGCCCAGACTGTCATTTCTGGAAAATTTAGAAGCATGTTTAAAACTACAAATCTATTCTTGCTTTGCTTTTTAGAGGTGAGGTGCTATTACAGAGCAAATATACTAATCTATATTCATTGTTTTTTTTTCCTTTAATGAAGAAAACGTCTCATTGTAGAAGTCGTAATGTGTCACAGTGTGTCCCACAGTACACCCTTTCGTCCACACTTCTTTGCCTGCAAATGTTCATGGCAATGACTCATTTGTCTGGTAGGAGGCCCCTGGCTTCTACTACTCTGTCATTTCGGGAACCTTGCTGGGACTCCTCTCAGATATCTTGTTGACCTTTATCACAGAGCTCCTGTAGTTTTGGAGATGTAGGATCTGTAGGACAGGCCCTTTCATGAACTCCAGCAGTTCATCGACAGGAGACATGTTGGGGGTGGGCTAATTCAAAGCCCTGGATCTGGGTCTGAGAAGTATCTGAGCTGGTCAGCCCATCTGCTCTCATGGTCTCATGCCCTCTGGGACAGCTCACCAGCAACCCCTGAATCCAGGGCCAGTTCTACACTGCTGTGCCAGCAAACCATGGGGTTTGCTGGTGAGAAACATGGCCAGTTCTCCCACTCTTATGACCACTGGGGCCAGCTCTCCCACTAGCTACAGGCAGTGAGGGACTAGAGGGAGGAGGGTGTCTCTCCCTTGTCCATACTACCACATGGGAGAGTGGTAGGGCAGCTCTCCCATGCATGTATCCTGGGCAATACGTGAAGCCTACTTTTCCAGGCTAGGAGCAGGGTCAGCTCTCCAACTTTCATGCCCTCTGGGGCTAGCTCTCCAACAAGGCCCAAAATAGGAGTGGGGAAAGTTTTACATAGCCCTTAGACACCAACAGGGCCCCCAAGAGCATCCCAGGTCAGCGATATCTGCCTAGCCTTCGGTGGTAACAGAGTCCTGCTGCTATAGGGCCACAGACTCAGATGTGGTCTCTGGTGACTGCACAGGGCAGGATTCTACCATAATCATGATCACAAGCAGTATCACCAGCTATTTACATCGGGCTGCTTCTCAGTGCCCTCCAGGCTCCAGTTCTGCCATTGTTCATTGTGCCCACATTCTTCTTTTCCTCTTTCTTTTTCAGTTCTCCACCACTCACTTGCTCCTCTTAGCAGTACCCTGATCTATGAGTGTCTGAGTGAGTGTCTGTGGTCATCTTAGGCGTGGTCTCAGGAGTGCTAACCACCACCCCCCCACACCTTAGGCATTATTGCTGCAAGGCAGGGGTCATCTCAAGCATGGTATGCCCTCATGCCTGCTCAATGCTGGACTGGTGGTCATCTCAAAGTGGCCTTGTAAGAGTCCTCGGGCTTGGGCTCACTCCTGCCCAGGGTCTGTGGTCCCAGGCAGGGTCCTTTTAGTCTCGAGATTGCTCCATTGTGTTTCCCATCGTGGGAGCCCATCTGGGCCTGCCTGGTGCTGGACTGGTATTCCTTTGAAGCTAACTCTCTGTCTGGACCCCCTGGACCTGGACCAGTGGTCATCTCAAACTTTCTTTTTCAGAGAATGTTAGATTACTAGTCATTCACATGTTCATAGTTCAGAACACTGAGTGAAGACATAGTCTTCGTATTGGCTCTTTCAGATACATATTTATCAGATGTGATTTACCAATTTTCTTTCTTCTTGTTTGCTTACACAGCCATTGTCCATACTACAGGGTGGAGATGTAGGTCAACATAGGAGGCTGCTAGGAACCACATCTCAGTTACTATACTTCTGGTATGTAGCACTTGTTAGAAGACAGAAATTCAGTATCACTAGAGGACTGAATTAAACAGGATACATCTAGCTGTGGAATTTAAAAACAACATTTATTTTCATATTTTAAATTGGTGTGAATGTGTGTGTATGCATGTGTGTGTACGTGTGTGTGTGTGTGTGTGTGTGTGTGTTCACACAGAAGTACACGTGCCTGTAGAGGGACAGAAGCCTCAGCTTGCCTGGAACTGCAGTAATAAGCATTTGGAAGCCCCGTGAAACAGGAACTAAAAACTGAACTTGAGTCACCTACAAGAGCAGTGTTCTCCAGTCCCTGGTTGGAATCCAGTCAAAGTCCCTGTGTCAGCGACGTCTTCCTTTTTACAAGTGATGAAGCTGAAGCTTATATGATATTTGATGGATCTCATCTCTCAAGATTTAATAGTTGAAAGGTAGTATGTGGAAAAAAATGTTTTAGAAACCTAAATGTACACAGAAAGCGATCAGTGGTAGTGCTGGTGTTTTCCATCTACTTAACACATACTCATTGCTCTCTTGTGATAGGTGCAGCAATACAAAAAAAAATAAATAAATAAAAAAATAAAAAAAAAAACCACTAACCAGGATATGATGATTGCTTTGGTTTTAATCTACCTATTCTTTACTGAGAAACAGCAGCCATATAGAACAGGTTTTGAAATGCCTGAATCTGTTTGTTAACAGATGGACTTCCTCTAAAATGTGGGCTCTCAAGACCAAAGATTCAAAGGCCAAGTGGCTTGTGGGGGACATGTCATTTTCTAGCCAGACTGCCAATCAGGCATCTTTGCATTTGGATGGATGGTTTCTCAGGCACCTTGGACAGATTGAGCCCAGCACTGCTACCACTGAGATAGACTGGAGAATAATCTCCTGGAAGCCTCAATTAGTGTTTGGTGTATGAACATTAAACAATGTAGAATGAGGGAACAATACATCACCCGGCAGGTCCCAGAAAATAAGCAGAAGGCTGGCCATAGGCCAGGGCCCAAGGCCAAATCCCTTGTCAAGGACAGTTCTTCCTGGAGAAATGACAGCAGGTTTGAGGACAGGAGGTACAGCCTTAAGAGATAATAATATTAATTACACTTTGAAATGTAATGGGAAGAATAGGAGAAGGTGGCTTTGCCTGCTTGTCTAATAAACATTTTACATCTTTGTCACAACTTTTTTGACCGTCTAAAGTAAATGAACTTATAACGATAAAAACAAATTATTTTAAGGAGGCAACCAAAGACAAGGGCAATGGCCTTTGTTGTTTGGGGAGTCTCTTAGACTGATCAACTGACCAACAACTCAAAGGGATGTTTTCTTTGTCTGGCACTAAAGTTTTTGTTAGATGGTCTATGATTCTTTGGGGGAGCAGTATCACCCCCAAGTGGCATAACTTCATTTTATATATACATATATGTTTATACTTATATATTATATTTTTTACTTTCAAATGAAAATATATTATGTTTACCTATGGTTTTTCCGAACATTTTTAGTGTTATTTATCTCCGCCCCACACCTTTCTATGTGCTTTTCTCTTGCTCTATCCTTCCCAGTTCAAGCTCTCAGTTCCATTTCCCACAATTCCCATTTCATACCACCTGTGTTCTACCACTGCCCGCCCTCTATAGCTCCATTTCTGCTGTAGTCCTTTTTACTTTTCTGGTTTCCATGGTTACTGCAGACTATACGCTTACATGTAAAGATTCAGAAAAAAGATCCACAGAATGGGTGAAGAAGTTGAGATTCCTATATTGGCATATTGAGCTGCAAATAATACGTTCAGTTAGCCATGTGGCGATGGTAGATAAGCTCCCGAGTTTGCATAACCTGTGCCAGTTCATGACAGAAGACAAAATTGAGGAAGCAAGCGATTTGACTTATATGGACACGCTGAACCCACTTTGGGTTATGTTTAAAATCTTTAAGTCTCACTTTCCTCATCTGAAAGGTATTTGAAAATTACTGTAGCACAGGGATGTTATTAATGAGGACAAAGAACAATGGGGTTGGATTTAGAAGACCGATATGTGAGCCCTGGCTCTTCAGCTGGCTAATGTGAGCACTCTAGATAAGTTATATAACTCATTCAGGTTTCATTTCTTTAGCTTTAAAATGATGAAATTAAAATCAATACCTCCATTGGTCTTTTCTTGTCTAATGTTCAAAAAGAAAGCCTTCCCTTCTGTCTTAAGTTAGCTATCCCCATTCACTGAGAAGAGAATGGGTTGTAGTAATTTAGCTGTAAATTAATTAAACACACAAAACTTTGTAATCACTTTATCTGAAAAGCATTAAGTCCTTAAATAGAAAAGCACAGAACATTTTAACTTTGCGTAGGGAGGGAATCACAGAACCAGACTCAATTCTTCACTGTCTACGCAATTTGCTCAGAAGATAAACATGTTTTTCTCATTTTGAATTGGAATGGCCAGTTAATTCAGGCAGTGCAGAGCTTAGAAACAGGGTTAAATCATAGCAAACAGAAAAGAAAGCAAATTGTTTGGGATATTGTCCTGATAAAAAAACAAAAACCTTCATTTTCTTAACTAAGCAAAGACATGATGGGTAGGCCAGATATTTCAATAGAAAAGTTTATACTGAGTTCATGGATTTTTGGGTGATCATGACCTCTGTGTAATCTGTATGCAAAGTTATGACTGTACAACTGGCTCTTAGAGGGCAGTCAAGAATGAACTGGTCAGTTTATACACCAAAAAATAACACTGCTAATCTTAATGTCCTACATTCATGCACAGAATCAGAAACTACAGAATTAGAAAACTTAGCACTTAGGTTTTCCTTTTACACTCAGGATCAATTTCCAACAACTCTGACTATGACTAAGACAATGACTAGTGTCTCATGGACAGGCTACACAATGCCTGGGAAATTCAAAATGGAAAGTCAGTCCTTCACAATTTGTAACCATAAAGTGAGAATCCAATCCTTTCATTCCAATCTCTTCCTTTAAAGAAACAAATAGACAACCTCAGAGTTAAGTGTCTTAGACTTTATTAGAATATATGACGGTGTTTTGCAACTTTGTATCTTTGTTCTTTAAGTCTCTCTTCTGAACATGCTCATCAGAATTTGCCCTTTACACATGAACTTATTTTATTACTTTACTCTTTAAATGTGGTAGCCAGAACAAACCATAATTAATTAGACATGATCTTGTAATTTTAGAACTTGGTAGAAATTACTACTTTCAAAATTTACATATATGGAGCTTGATAAATTAAAAGTCAGAGTTTTCTATAAGATTGCCAAAACAGACACTACTACATATGTACTTTTGTGGTTCGCTATTTTTTCTTGACTAAATTTAATGCTTAATATATGACATTTTTTAACCTGTATTGCTGCTTGAATGTGCTCTGTTAATTTGATGCCTGTAGTCACAACTATGTACATCTATCTATTCTGTCATGTGTACTAATAAAACATTAATGGTCAGCACAGTCTTATGCAAACAGTATTTCACTTCAAGGGTGCTTGTCAATTTCTTTGTGACATTCTGTGTCTTTAATTTTAACAACAAGAGAAAAATCTAGACTTTAAGCTAATTTTATTTAGAACTATGGGTCCTCCAATCCTGGCAGGAGCTAGCAATTCTTATTTTTATGGTGTCATAATTCATATATTGATGGAAAAATAGTGATATCTATCATTTATAAAATGATGAAGTTCAAAATTCTGTCATGTCCCATTTATTATTCGTGTTAATTTTTGGCTAGGATTTCTGTCACTGAAACAATTTGGATATGTATAATGTCATGTTACCATGCCACACTAAGACCATGGTAGAATATCTCTGTCACTTTTGCATGACTGTGTTATGAAGACAAGCCCTAGAAGAACAAACCACAGCCATGGGGAAACATGCTCTATTTCTTTTCAAATCTTCTCCATGCTCAAAGTAGCATCTGTCACCTTTGGGATTGAGTCAAATTAATGTGCTCTATTTCCTTCTCTGACTTTTTTTAAGTCCCTGCTCTTTCTTTCCATCTCCCTTCTTCATCTTCCCACTGCCCTTTCATTCTGCCCTTTCTGCCATTTTTTTCTATCTCTGTCTTTATCTCTCCTACACATATCTGATAAAAATTCTTTGAAATACAAATTTTTTGGAATGTGTCATTGCTACTTATAATATTTTCTTATATCTTTATTCTGATGTTTTGATCTTAGAATAAAAGATCTTCAATTCCAAACTATTTTCTTCTACACATGATTTTACCGTGCATATATTATTTTTGATGTAGCTAAACTCATCTGCCTGTACTGGAGGGACTGCAATGTGGTACCTCATACAGAAACACATTCCATGTTTCTAGTCACTGGAACTTCTTCCTGTCCCACTTCTTCCTGTTGCTCTCTTTGGTATCTTACCAAGTTATCTTAAGTTTAAAGCCTCCATCTCTTTCAAAAGCCAGTACCAACAATCTTTTTCTTCAGAAAATCCTTGCCCCACCTCACATCTTATATAGAGATCCATGGAAATAGACACTATTTAATTATTATTGGTATTAACCCTCTGTTTCTAAAATGCCTAGCCTTGCTATTAACATAATCTTTGTAATAATGTGATTATCATTAGACTGTTAAAAAAATCATAGCATCAAAGAGCTTAATTAGAGCTATTAAATTTGATTTGGTAATGACATAATAAATGAATAAAAAAAACACAAATACCAAGCCATTTTTATGACAACTTTCAGCGTCAAATAATGCCTCCATTAAACTAACCCGACAAAGTCCCTCCATTGATTGGCATCACCTCCAAAAATAGAATTGATCACCTATTAATTTAACATTTTCAAATGCCAAGATGTAAATCTGTGTATTGTAAAGACAGCCCAGAAACTGCTTTTCAGACAAGGTTTTGTGATTATGTGAATGCTTGGGTTCCAACTAGTTGATCCAAAGCTTCAGATGGTCCATTTTCTTTAATTAAAGAAAAAGTGATTCATTTAAGTTTTTTTCATTAATTATTTATGTTAATTCTCACCTCAAGTCTATAATTATCTTGATCTATAGATAGGGACAGCAGATACCCAGAAACAATAGTTATGTGAAGAAACTAAAAAGCACTGCAGAGACGATTCGGGCCCTAATGTGTTTGGCATGCATGCTGGTTAGTTTTTTTGTCAGCTTGGTACAAACAAGAGTTATCTGGGAAGAAGTAACCTTGATAGAGTAAATATCAGGTTGGCCTGAAGGTTGTCTCTAGGTACAGTCCCTTGATTAATGATTTTGTTGTATGATTATAGGTTTAGAGCTTCCTAGGTTTATAACATTGGATAAATTATTAACTTTTCTCCCATAGTTTTCCTCATGTGTAAAATGGGTATATAGTGACAGTCTTTCAGGTCTATCTTCCAAATTAAGTCTAAACATCTATCTTATTTGTTGCAATGAACTTTTTCTGGGTAGACTTAAATGTCTGTACACACTATGTAGAGCACCAGTGACACACCAGGATACAGTTACTTACAAAGCATGGATGAGAGCTTGTTTATGGCAATATGGGTGACTCAAGGCAGTTGCCTCACAAGAAAACCCACATCTGCATAGGTGATAACATCTCCATAGCTCAAGAGATGCTGTTCCCACTAAGGTTACCTTTTCACACTCTATATAGCCTTGCGTTTCCCAGGACCACAAGACCATGTGAAACTTGGGCAAAATTATATACAACTTGGAGAGAGACAAAAGTGGAGTGGCCCTCCTGACTCCCCTTTCTTTATGAGAAACACCCAACAAGTATGATCTTGAGAGTCCAAAGTCGCTTCAAAATAATATCAATTGGCCTGATATAGAAAGAGCAGCTCTGTTCCGAGGACAGTCTTCTATAACACCAGTGTAATTTTGGTACATAGAATAATTATTCTAATCATCGTGAATAATCATTATTAGAGATTAAAAACTTTCAGAGAAATCATGGAAGAAGTTTTGCGGTTGTTTAGTGAAATACTATTACTTTGATTTTTTTCTTCCCAAGAGAGAGCCAGGTGGTCCGTGGTACAAACTTGTCCCCTACTGCCCTGACAATGAGCAGGTTGGGATCCATTTTTCAGAGTGTGAGAAAACCCTGTTCTTTAATTACTCCTGGTTTCTCTTACCACATAGTGTGATTCGTTCACTTAAAATCACTACCATAGTTGCTGTCATAGCAAATGCTTTCCTGAGAGTCAGATTGATGCCTCCATTGTTTCCAGCTCTTCTTAGGCCTGTCTGCAGTAATAGACTCAGCCCAAACAGGCATATTTTTCACTCACAGCCTGCCTTTTATGAGCCCCACTGACAGCTCCTTAATAAATAATGCATTTCTAAATGTTGCTAAGCTTTTCTCCCTATTAATAATTCCAGTAGTTTTCCCAAAGCTGAAGGGTTTTTATTTGGTCACTAGCTAGATTTTATTTTTACCTTGTTTTCTGATTTTACAATGTTAAAAGAATGCTGGACTGGTAGATACAACTGTGATCTGTTCCTAGTAGGTGTTCCAAACAGTTCGTACACAGCGTATGTTGAGATGTGCAACTAGAACTTTCTGTTCCCTGATGTTTTGTTTTATTAGTTTTCCTCCCCTTAGATCCCAGAGCCAGAGCCTAAGCCCACCCTACTCCCAGCCTCCTACCATTGTCTCCTGCAAGCAAGAGCCAATGAGAGAATATGTCACCTCCTTTCTCTTTATCTGTCCCCAAGGTCTGGAATGAAGAGTTTATGACCTAAAAGCTTTCCAGTGATATGAGGTACTCCAGACAGGAAAGATGCCTTGACTGGTAACACCTGTGACCTGTTAGGATTTGAGACACTTCTGATAAGAAGATCAACATACCCATGTTGGTATGTACCACTTCTGAGAGTGCAGAGAACTGACCCACAGATGGAATCTTCCATCCTGAAGGTCCCCTTTCCTATCCTATAGAAGCCCTCAACACCATGACACAAGTGTCTCCACTCCTGAGAAGAGATCGTTGCCCTCCTATTGTTCTGATTAGACTAATACATACCAACGGTTCGTGATGCATTCTTTGGTACTCTAATTCCAACTGAAAATAATCCACTGTATTTCACGTCCTCCCTCATTCTTTCCACAGCATGCTTGCTGAGCACAAACCACACACTAAGCCATGTGTGCACTCTGCTGTAAGAATGTCTTCCTGTTTCCTTATTGTTTCTTGTAAGTGAAAGAATGTTTTTGTTGAGCTACTTAAAATTTAATAAGTCATTTCTCCAAGAAAAGAATACTAAAAGGCAATCGAGATCATTCACTGGTGTCTATTTACATATCCCATTTTAGGTATGTTATATCTTTCTGTATGCTTGTCAGTAATTTTATTTTCTAGTGAAAACTTTTACAAATAGGTTTTGGTTTCTTTCACAAATCTTTGCTGGCAACCAGATCATTTCACACAGAGTGAGTACTAATAAAAAATGATCATCTTAAAGAGAAAGGCCCGAGATCTCATCATGGTAAGAAACATATTGAAGTGCCTCTTTCTAAAAGAATTAAATGTTTTTTTTTTTTTAAGTATTGACTATAATAAAACAAGGAAATATGTATCATGAGGGCTTTTGTAATTATGAATGTTTTTCTTAGTTTATGAAAGGGAAGAAAAATAGTGAAAAGAATCTTTTCTTATGAACACTCTTGGAAAATATCCTTGGCATGTAATTCCATTAACGCTGTTGTTCATGCAGATATTCTGGAATGCATTATATTTGCTACTATTTCTCCCAAACTTCCCCTCTAGTGCACATCCATCTTCCTCCACCTTCTATAGAATTCTTCATTCAAAACCTTTTAAATCGCTTTGGTTTTTCTCCTTAAGTATAGATATAAGCAGCCTTGAGGTGTGCAGGCTCAAGTTGCACTGAGAATCAATTTGCAGTGCTGTTGAGAAAGCAGGTGAACACATCACAGAATAACACAATGTACACTCACATTCTAGTACCTTGGGGAATCTCTTTCTTTTTTTTTAATCCTGAGGCTACAAGAGAAAAAGCAAACTTTCCTGCAAGTCCTATAGGCACAGCATCAGTGAAGCAAAACTTCAAACCTAAGATGACTCATTGAAAACTCAAACTTAATCAAAATGAACATTAATATAGAAATATTTGTGACGTCAATTCTATGGACTTCTAAAGTTTAGAAATTCAACTATCCATGTAAGGTAACCTGGACTGTTGTCTGTTAACTCCTCTCAGCTATTTCTAAATAAAATATAGAAAACACCCTAACAATAAGCTCAAAGCCATGAATTTGCTATAGTCCCTTAACTCACAGGCTAACCATCCCAAATCAGTTTAAAAAGTTAAAGAAGGAATGGGTCTAAGCCTTGTATTCCTAAATGTGTTATACAGGCACAATGCCCATGAGAGTATCTCCTGTCTCGGATTCTAAGAAGAAATTGAGCATCCTTGGAGTTACTCCAGTTGTGCAGAGACAGCCACTAGGCAAGAATTGCCTCTTTCCATCTACAGACAAATTACTGTCCAGAAAAGGACACAATTGCAGAATAGTAGACTGATTATATCTTCCAAGACAGAGTAATCAGCCCTTAATAATTCTGCATCACTAAGGTCTGTCAGATGATTCTGGGCCAGAAGGCTGAAGATTTGATGCTCCAACGTTCGGTAGTATAGGGGCTGTTCAGGTGTTCAGCGGCCTCTATAAATTGGCTAAGTTTTAGAAGCTATGCTTTGTGCTTCTCATAATTTCAGCTAACTCAGTCATTCTGGATTTCTGACGGGATTGAAGACCTATAGTCTCATAGCCAATCCTGACTATTTACTTTGAAAGAAAAGATCTGAGTGGATGGTTTTCAGCTGACATTCATTCTAAAGCCAAGAAAAAAATCAGGTTCAAAACCAAGTGTTCTAGTTAGGAGAGACGACAGAGGTTCTGGTTAGTCAACAAAATGATGGACTGGGTATTAAGACTATCTTGTACCTCACTGGTACAAATAGAAATAATTATGCTCTAATTGTATTTTGAGAGAAATGTTTTACTTTAACAGGAAGGGTGATGTGTAAGAAGAGCTAAGGGAGAAGGAGCACCGAGAGGAAGAGATGGAGTAAGGAGAGGAGAAGATGAAGTAGAGGAGAAGCTAGGTAATGAGAGAGAGAAAGAGAGAGAAAGAGAGAGGGGGCATGAAGGCAGATGTTCATGTGTCTCCACCAGTCAAAGATAGTTTATATATATAGGTAGGGTATTGGGTTACACTTCTGATTGAGCATTACCATACTTATAAAGCCTTTGGTTAACATTTAAAAAAATTGTATAAGAGCAAAAAGGAAAAGGGGGCACGTGATAGGAGTTTTCTAGGGAGGGGAAGTGGGGAAAGGGGATGGCATCTGAAATGTAAATAAAATATCCAATAAAGAAAATAAAACTCAGACTTGCTGAGATTCTTCTGCTTCAGTCATACTCACCTCAGGAATGATCTAGAAACACTGACATAGGACCAGCTGGGTACCAATGAGACCTATAGGGTGAGTTAGGATCGGCAACATTGACTCCCTGGAGAGTGATGGTCTACAATCTTCTGGAGCTGACTCTCTCTTGAGTAGAGTCATCAGAGCTTGGCTTACCGTAGATTCATAGTTAGCGTGTCCAACATCCTGCTCTTTCAATGAAAATTCAAAGTTAACACTCTACATGTTACCCAGGATGTGGATCGCAGAGTAGAAGTTATAACCATTTGGATTTTGGAATGTATCATTTCTAGGTGGATGTGTGCCGATGCTGTATCTTAGCCTTTGATAAGTTCCTCTTCTATGGAACCCCGTGGTTGATTTTAGTTTTGAACATTATTTGTTTTTTTAGTGCCTGAAAGCAGATGAATTTCCATTGTTTTCCTTCTCACAGAGGTTATTATTGTATTTTAAGTTGTTTTCCTACACCCATTGCAAACCACTCATTTGTGACTCTTATGAAAAATCTAGCTTTGGAAAAAGCAGAATACAATTAAAGGTTTCATGTACTTTCACTTCCAGATTCATATTCACAAACCTTTATTTCTTCTAAACTATTTCAAACCTTATTATATCTCTTATATGACCATACCAGACTCAATTTGACCCCATCTCTAGGAGTGGTTCTCTAAGAATATGCTCTACTTTGCCAGTAAACCCTTTCTAAATCATTAATTACTTCATATTCTTTTGCTGAGAATCATTAAATAGCCCATTCTGTAATAATTTACAACTTACTTAGCAGAACTTTTAATGCAACCTACAAAACAGTCCTACTGCTATAGACTTGTATTTCTTGAATTCTTATGTTGTTATAGCAACATGATATTTAATGGATGTTTCTTAAATATTTTTTGTTTCACTATAAAATTCCCTGTGTTCATCTGTGAGTGACAACCTCAGAATCTCCAACTCGATCAGTAATTACACACTCTGCTCTCCTTCCCCATCTCTTGTCGTGCTTGCCCCCTTCCTCTTCTATCCCTTTCGCCTCCTTTGTTTGTAAGAAATTAAGAGTTTGCCGGGCGGTGGTGGCACACGCCTTTAATCCCAGCACTTGGGAGGCAGAGGCAGGCGGATTTCTGAGTTCGAGGCCAGCCTGGTCTACCGAGTGAGTTCCAGGACAGCCAGGACTACACAGAGAAACCCTGTCTCGAAAAACCAAAAAAAAAAAAAAATTAAGAGTTTATTTTGTGTGGCAGAAATTTTCCTGTCCAGTCTATTTGCAGTGGGAGGCCTGTGATTGGACAGGGAAAAGGGAGGTGAAGCTAAGGGTGGCGGAAAGGGAGATACAGGAGGAACACAGGGAGAGCGAATATGAAAGTGAGTGTAAAACCAGTGTGGCTTTAATTAGCCACACTCAGAGAAGATATGAAAATGTTAGGAAAATTGGAATAAATTGTCTGTTCTGTGTTGGCATCTTACCATTATTCAATTGGCTTTGAAATTACTGTGTGAGCATCTTGGGATTTGAGTGTTTGTTGATATATAAATCTGATTGGTTAACTATAAGCATGAAGAGTTTTGATTTTACTGAGTGATGGTGTGGTGGCTGATCGTAGCGTGGATGATCGTAGCGTGGGGCTAGCATGGCCATGAGAAGAGCTCTCGAGCTCCGGCCCACCGAGAGACTGCTGCAATGAGAGCAACCATCTGGGGCCAGGCAACCTGCTGGTGCCACCATTAGTGCGGGAATTTAGAGCCGGCAGCCTGGCGGTCACCTTTTTAAATACCTCCTGCAACAATTTTGTGCCAAGAATAATGCTATAGCTATTTGTTCATAAAGGCATTAAAGATCTAGGCTTTAAAGCTCAGTAAGTGTAATGGAGTTAGTAATATCTGGTAAATCACAGAATGACCAAGTAAACCATTTAGATTAGTGAAGGAGATTATGGAAGGTCTTCTGGAAAGCTTCAGCTTTCAGTGAAGAATAAAAGCTAAATTGAACGTACTAGTTAGTGCTTAAATTTTTTACTATTATTTTAATGCAACCTACAAAGTCCTACCTCTATATACTTGCATTTCTTGAATTTTTATATTGTTATAGCAACATGATATTTAATGGATGTTTCTTAAATATTTCTTGTTGCACTTTAAAATTCCCTGTCCAGGGCACAAGTGTAGGGCAAACAAACCCAAGATTTCAAATGAGGACAGAATGAAGTTAAAATCCCCTTCTGCTGTTGACATAGAGGCACCTGTCCTAGGAAATGCTTAAGTTTTCCCACAGTCTTCTAGCTGTACCTCATACATTAGAAATCTAGTCATCATTTCTTTCCATAAGTGGAATAAAACTTGATACCAGCATTATTCAAAATAAAAATATTATAAATTATATATATACTTCTGTATTTTCTAGAATTTCTGTCAGCAATTGTGGTGGTGTGAATAGGAATGGCCCCACAGAGTCATGAATTTGAATGCTTGGCTATAGGAATACACACCATAGGAATGTATGGCCCTGTTAGAGGAAGGGTACCACTGTGTAGGTGGGCTTTGAGGCCTCCTATGCTCAGGCTCTACCCAGTGCCAAAGTTAGCCTCCTCCTGACTGCCTTGGGATCAAGAAGTAGAACAATTGGTTCCACTAGCACCACATCTGCCTGCGCAATGCCATGCTTCCTGCCATGATGACTATGGACTGAATCTCTGAAACTGTAAGCTAGCTCCAATTAAATGTTCGCCTTTAAAGAGTTGTCTTGGGCATGACATCACTTCACAGCAATAAAACCCAAAGACAACAATCAAAATAAAAAGAGAAGGTAAGAGAAGACTGGGCTGTGGAGAGAACGGGATTCTACTTCCTTACCACCCTTCTTTCTTTAGGCCATATCATACACCAATAGTCTCATGTGGTTGGCCTCAATGGCACAGAGAGGAGGGAGGTCACAGGTGGGGTTGATCTTTCTTACTTTGCTCTGCTTGACATCAGATCCCAGAGAATCAAGAAGATGTTCCAAAGAAGACGGCTGCAGCAGGTCATTGACTAGCTACCTCAGTTTCCTCGCTTGTGACTTTAGGATAAATGATGCACTATCCTTCCACAAAGTAGGACCTTATACTCTGAGAAATTTTGGTCATTGAATCTGAAAGGGACAGGCTTCCCAAAAATCTGGTACTCAATTTTCAATCAGGAAGCAAAGGTCTTTAATTCAAATTCTTATAATTTTTAGTGAAAAAAATCATTAAAATTATTTATGTACATTTATGCAAAGAATGATGTGCATTATAGGATTTTTGTTTGCTTGTTTGTTAATTTGGGTAGAGTTAATAGTATGATACTCTGTGGATTTTTCAGACATAGACATTGTTATTTTACCCACCTATTCCTTCTCATCTAGACTGGCCCTAATTCCTCCAAGTGTCAAAGACTACCTAGCAAAAACCCACAACACCAGATATGAGAGGTCCTCTTTTGAGTTGTTGACCAGGGAATCCCAAGGGACTTCCACAACATACAGCCTATTGATGCTGTTTTTGGTGAGCTTTTAGAAGTAGAAGGTAAGTCCTTATTCTTGAATACACTACACACTCAGAAAACAGAACCCATAAACCACTGAGCTGGAGCTGACCTGAAAGCCCACCCATAAGGACTACTTTTCATGCTATGACATGCAAGCTTCCAAATGAATGAGGCAATCCTACTCTGTTATTATCAC
The DNA here is from genome assembly GCA_030674055.1 of Rhabdomys pumilio. NCBI lineage: Eukaryota > Metazoa > Chordata > Mammalia > Rodentia > Muridae > Rhabdomys > Rhabdomys pumilio. The sequence continues at coordinate 54,836,115 of JANHMN010000013.1, read as the reverse complement.
TATGGACCTCATTAATGGGCAACATGTCCTAAAAACTTTATGGGTATACTAGTGGTCCACAAATTTTGGAAGTGATCAACTGTTATCTAATTGGAATTAAGACCTTGTGATGGTTTGTATATGCTTGACCCAGGGAGTATCATTATTTGGAGGTGTAGCCTTGTTGGAGTAGGTGTGTCACTGTGGGTTTGGGCTTTAAGACCCTCTTTCTAGATGCCTGGAAGTCATTATTCTGCTAGCAGCCTTCAGATGAAGATGTAGCACTCAGCTCTGCATACACCATGCCTGCCTATATGCTCCCATGCTCCAACCTTGATACTGGACTAAATCTCTGAACCTGTATGCCAGTTCCAATTAAATGTTGTTTTTATAAGATTTGCATTAGTCATGGTGCTTGTTCACAGCAGTAAAACCCTAAGACAGACCTGTTCAATAAGAGAGATACCATTCTTGGTACCAGAAGCCTAGATTCAATGCTAGTGAAGTCATAGTTATTGAAGAAAATCTATACCACCAATTTACTAAACCAGCACAGTCCCTATTAACATTCTATAACAATTTGTCTTTATGTACATAAAGATACCCCTCATAAAACACAAAAACAAACAAACTTCTCTTTTCAATAGATGGAGCCCACTATTGAAAACAACAACCAATCAAAATACAGAGTTGTGGAGCCGGGTTCCAATAGGTGCATCTACAACACATTTCTGTACCTAAGGTTCAGAGAACATTGTGGATCAATGGAGGAGAGATTTTAAGAGTCAGAGGACCAGCAATTTTGCTTTGAGATTTTATCTCATAGTAACATCAGAAGCTATATACATAAAGTCTAAAGTCACACCAACATGAGCAGAAGACACCAAGAAAAAATGACGAGCTAGCAAGGAAAAAGTTCATGAGGCTTCAACTCTACACAGAGAACTACGGAGAAACAGGTAAAGGTTTAAGTGGGAGAGGTAGTTTATAAACACGGTTTTGAAGTCCTTGTCTTGTGCTTCAGCTATATTCCATCTCTCATGATCTACTATAGTGGAGTTAATGGATTCTGGTGAAGGCACACATTTTCTTAGCTGTTTATATTTGTGATTTTGTACTGCCTCTAGGCATCTGACGTTAATGGTGTTTGAGGTTTCTTGGTGATAGTATATGCTCTTGTCTGTTTGGATAGGTGTTTCATTCTTTGCCATTGTTGGCTTATCTGAATCCTAATCAAGTATGATGAGTGAATGGATCTTGGTCTAGAGTATTTTTGCAGGTAGGTAAGAGGACGGAATGGAGATGGGCTAGAGGGAATGCTGAGAAGGAGCTGTGGGGAAAAGCTATGGGGACCTGGGTTCATACTAAGAGACTGAAACTGGAAGTGGGAGTATAAGAAGGGTCTCATACAAGCTGGGGAATAAGCCTGGAAAGATCATAATGGAGGCTAGGAAGGATAGCGAGTCCCATCCCCAGGTGCCACTGGGGGTCCCTGAAAGAAAGTGTTTCTGAGGGTTAGTGACTGACACAAAGGGATGGAGATAGACTAAAAACAGAAGGCTGGAAGTGTTTGCAAGAAAGAGTGTGGCTAGGTCCATACCAAAATGCTAAGTTCCAAGAGAACAGAGGTAGGGTATAGGGAGGGGTCCCTATATAGAGGAGGGGTCCCTGCATAATGCCTACTGTAGGATAAAGAATAAGACTGGAAAGACATGGATAAAGGGATTCAACTTCTCATAGATAATTAAATAGAAGAACAGAGCTTAGCTTTGCCCAGAAGCAGTTACCTTAGATAAAATTAGAGTATCTTATTAATATATATTGACTTGTGGTCACCAGAGGATATGGTGTTGAGGATATAATTATTAAATGAATCACATTCAATAACAGCATCCCGACAGCTAAATTCTCTCAAGAAAAGCTGTTTAAGTCTCCAGAAGCTATATATTATTTTTTTCTTCTTTGAAAGTTTTTGTTTTACCTTTTGGCAACAAACTGTTCTAGGATCCAAATTCTGTTGATGACATTTACAAAATGACCCCAGGATAGAAATTTCTGTCTTTCTGTTCAATTCAAATGGAGACTGTAGGAAATTGGAGGAGTTATGAGTACACAAGGCACTCACAAGGAAGGGTTGAATTCTCACAGTAGACCTAAAGCAAAGATTAGAAGGGTATGCTTTTTTTGTGTGCTACATGTCAGGCATGTCTGAGCTCTTTCACAAAAGACAATATGTGTGGTTTTATATCATTTCCTCTCCTTCCATCAAACTTGAAAAAGCACACCTAGAAACCTGTTTCTTTGAATCCAGAAGCCACATGTTGGGCAGCAGACTGCCTCATGTCACATCTAAATACTCAGGATTCTGTTAGAATCACAGAAGGCAACCCTATGAGCAGAAGTTAGAAAACTGTGGTTTTTTCTTTCTTTTTGTTTGTTTGTTTGTTTTTGTTTTTGTTTTTAAAGGTCATTCCAATAATTCCAAGTCACATTCTCCATAAGAAACCTTGCCAGACTACCACATCACATGTTAGACGGTTCCAAACTGTAAGGCATTTGTCTTCAATATACCAGCATTTTTCCTCTGTGTTCTAGTCCTCTTAACTAATTACAGTGACTTCAATCTCTTTGTTTTGACAATCATCTCAGCACCAAGAAAGTTCATTATCATTTTTTCACTAAATTCTCTCTTAAACAGTGCAGAATAATACTAGGATTAAGTCCTAGAGTTCTTGCTACTACACTGTTAATGGAAATATATCTCTAATCCTATCGTTGAGGTGACCTGAATAAGTAGAGTCTTTGGTAATATTTAGCATTTTAAAAAAATGGTAACTACCTTCTCATCATTTAAAGACAATGCTACAGTCTTAAGTCTTTTTGTGTCTGGAATAAAGGTTCTTACCAGAATCATCAGAATGATTGCCTAGACTTAAGTTTCCTTCCAATAAAAATCCCAGGGTATTGATACTGGTAGGCAGTAGAGAAGCATGTCTTTCTAAGAACTAGTTCTTGGTCTTCTTTGCCTGACCTTCAGGTGAGCTAGTTTCCAATTTGTGCCCTTCGTTCTTTTACTTGAGTCAAATGTTGCATTTATTTTTCCATACTGGCTCTAGATTTGTTTGAGTTCACTCGCTGTTTTATTTTTCTCCATTAGTTAATTTATTTATTCAATATACAAACTGATTATGGCACAATCCCTCCTCTTCTCCCAGTCTCACCTCCGTGTCCCCTCATTCCTTCCTAGGTACCCATCTACCCTGGTACATCAAGTCATGACAGGACCAAGCATATCTTTTCCCACAGAGGCCAGACAAGGCAGCCTAGCCCTGGGAAAAGGCCCTCAACACAGTCAGAGACAGCCCCTGTTCCAACTTTCAGGGGACCCACATGAAGAACAAGCTGCACATCTGCCACAAATATGCAAGGAGCCTTGGTCCAGCCCATGCATACCCCTCAGTTGGCTGCTCAGTCCCATGGGCTCTAGTTTACTCTATAGGTTTCTTGTGATGTCTTTAACCAAACAGATTCCTTTATTTCCTTTCCCTCCACTCTTTCACAAGACTCCCTAAGCCCCACCTATTGTTTGGCTGTGAGTTGCTGAATCTGTTTCCATTAGCTGCTGGATGAAACCTCTCAGAAGAGTTACGCTAGGTTCTTGATGGCAAGCATAACAGAATATCATTAATAGTGTCTAGAGTTGACTCTCTCTCATGGGATGGGTCTCAAATTGGGTCAGTCATTGGTAACAAGGAGGACCCAAGAGAGGATTCTTGAAACTTACTCAGAAAGAAAAAAATAAAATAGACATTTGAAGTAGATGGAGGAAGAGAACTGGGTAGGAGAGGGGCTGGGGAGGTGAACAGGATGGAGATCAGGTGTGGGGGGAGGGCTCAGAGAAAGCAGAACTCAGTAGAAGCCAACACTGGGATGGAGGAGACTTCCTGGAGTCTTTGTGGGTCACCCTAGCTGAGCCTTCTAGCAATGGGAAATATGGAGCCTGAAGAGACCCTCCCCTGAGTAGCCAAGCAAGACTTCCAGTGGAGGGAGGGAAACTCCAACCCACTCACTCACTATCTTAAACTGTTGTGTACAGATGCTACTCTTTAAAACAGTTTCTTTTTCGTACAAAAGACGGAGAGCAGATAAGTATGCTGCTTACTTCACTCACACTGTGCCACATAAACAGAACCTCAACAGAAGGACTTGGTTGATTTGGGGGGCAGGTCTCTGTTCCTTTTGCTGGCCTTGGTGAACGGAACACAAAACTTCTCATGTGTTAAGTATTGTCCCACTGAGCTGCACCACTCTCCTTGACTGTGCTTTGTTATTCCGCAGACCACATTATCATCCCTTTGTGCACAGACAAAACACTTCGCCTCACTAATGACCATACATATTTGCCGTACGTATTTCTCCAATATGAAGCATATCAAGAAGACTTGAATCTTAACATTGATTAGTCTCCACCGTGATCTGAGAAAGAAGCAGGAACTCATAATAAATATTGAAGGAAGTATCCTAAGTGGGACTAACCTGAAACTTAGAATACGCAGTCTCATATTTGTGGGTGAGGCAGTGTGATACACCATCGGAGATAAGGGTCTCTGGCTTTACTTACCAATTTGCTGAGGGTATTTTAATTTTTACCACAGGCTTTATCTTTCCCTTGCTTGGAAAATATCCATCTATTGATACTTGAATCTCCAGTGTGTTGGTTCAGCATTTAAATTCATTTGACTTTTTTTTTTTTTGGAAGGAAAAGTATCACTCAGAACAAAGGAAGTGATCAATTTCACACCAGTTGAGAGAGTTAAGGTTTCATCTTCCGGTTGGATTATTCCTGCACATCATTTCTGAAAGGTAATTGGAGAATCATGGACCACTGTGGCTAAAGACTCCTTCAGTGACATGACATACCCAACCAGAAACACTCATTACCTCTCAGGAAAGCTTTTGTTAAGAAGTTAGACACAGATTGGCATTCCCCATAGAGACTTAGAGAAGAGAATAGGAGAGAATATGAGTCTAGGCTATGATTTTTCACCTTCTGGGCAAAATGGTGTATGGTTTCAAGGGGCTAATATGGTTCTCTATGGTTTAAAAGTCCCCCCTTTGCTTTTCACTGAGATTCTTCCTGCTATGAGTAATCAATCTTAGATAAAGAGATAAGTGAATCTCCAGTGAAGGAAGTTTTATTTGTAGCTCACATAGAAGAATTGGATCACAATCCAGAATACACATCCACAGGCAAGAGCAGCCTCTGCTGTGTCTGAAAAACAAGGGATAGGCTGTGGTTTATTAAGATGGAGAAATCTATGAAATATTTAGGGAAGAAAGCTTATTGGCATTTAAAGTGCTTGGGAGCTGGCAAGCTGACTGGTACGAGGCAGCAGTGAATGAAGGCTTGTTATAAAGTCATCCTTGATAGCTGCACACACACTCACTGAGAATGAAAATCTTACAAACCAGACAGACTCTCTTGCTGGAATGGCCTGGCAGGGCCATTCTTTGAACAGTTGTTCATGATCTAAGAATTTTCGATTTGTGTCTTCTTGACTTTTTTGTAATGGGTATGAATAGAACATTTTTATTTGAGCTGTTTAAATTTCCATATAGCATTAAGTCACAGTACTCATTTTGTACACTTACATTTTTTTTTTTTTGGGTGAATAAGTTTTATATTTCTTTGTCTTAACAAAACATCAATTGTCTTAAAACATATGGTTAAAATTTTAATATAATTGCTTAATCTCATCAAATACTTTTAATTGTTTAATATGTCTCTAGTCCTGAAACACATGTAATTCAATAAAAGGAATGTATATTATATAATATTTACATATCGCTGCCTGTGTCTTGGACTACTCACTGCCCAACCCTACCTGACCTTGGGGGTTAGAGGTGAGATGACACAGAGTCAACAATACAGACTTTGAAAGCCTGTAAGAAATGCTGCAGCAAGCTTTTCTGAGCACTCCTGCAAGCTCCTTTAGTACGCTCCACCTGTGCCCCATTGGTCCCAAGAATGCATCTCTTCTAAACAGCGATTCCCAATTGGCTGGCATTGTCTGTGCCAGAAATCCTTGGTCTCTCATGCAATCCTCAAATAAGCCCTCCTGCAGGAAATGCTTTTGCAAGACTGGTCAGCCTCCAGCATTTACATAGAGGTGGTCCCACAATTCCTGCTACAACATAACGTTCAAGGTAACATAGTTTATAGTAGGTATTGGGTGGTGTGTCTTGGCTTAGTAACAAATAGGACATTTGATAGGCACAGTATAATTCCTGCATGGGGCCTGAACAGGTCCTAGACTGATGGGATCCCCACACTGTGGGGATAGTGGAAATTGTCTCCCATCTTTAAATAAGAAGCTATCTCAAATTGACAACCATTCATACACAAAAAATAAGTTTTCTCCAAGAGAGTCTCACTGGGTATAAAACCACACTTAAAAGTCAGTCCATACCAGCTGTATGAAATCAGTAGTATTTTTGAAAATATTTTTTTTCTCTGGGCATTTTTTACCTTAGTGATCTTTGCCTATATATTATACTATACTATTCAGTTTGAGTTTTTATGGATTTGTGTGTGTGTGTGTGTGTGTGTGTGTGTGTGTGTGTGTGTGTGTGCATGTGTATGTTTTTCTCATACATTTTTTCTTTTTTCTTTTCCTTTGTTTGTTTAGTTTGGTTCTTTTCTGGTTTGTTTTTGTTTTATTTGCCTGTTTGTTTTCTGAAGAGAGAGAAAGAAAATGTGGAGCTAGATAGAGAGTTGCAGAGGATCTGGGAGAACAGGGAGGGGAACTATGATCAGAATATAGTGTACGAAACCAATAAAATTTCAATTTAGATTAATAAATAAATAAAGGTATGATCTAACACATACATGCACATACACACATACACACATGTGTGCATGAACACACTCACAAATTAGAACCTTGCCTTTCCAGATCAGAAGTATATCTTGGAGGCTCAGGAGAAGTGGTTCAGTCAGTAGAGTTCTTGCCATACATGCATGAAGACCTGCTTTAGAAAACATATTACGGGGAGCCATATCTATTCAAAGCACTATGTATGTACTGCAATTTTTGTTGTTGTTGTTGAGTATATTTCACATACCCTTTACTTTAAAGGCTCAGGGAATATCACAGAAGAGTGGCCAAATCTTTGTGAGAGCCAAAAACGGTCAATGACCACCTTACAAAGAAGTATTTTCAGGCTGCTAAATATATAAGCTCAAAAGAACAGTGCCAGCATACACAAAACCCACACAAATTCATGGAAGACAAAAATCTCAGCATGGATCATGAGGAACTCATAAAGCCCAACCCTAATTGAGGATCTGTAGGAAACTGATGGTTGATGGAGGAAAAGGAGTCCATTTTCTTTAGGGACACTGCCCTAAGAAGCCATCGCCTACTGCATGACTCTACATCAGTGGGTTAAAAAAGAAGAGGGAGACAGAGATGCAGAGAGACAGAGAGACAGAGAGACAGAGAGAAGGAGACAAAGACACATACAGAGAGAGAGAGAGAGAGAGAGAGAGAGAAAGAGAGAGAGAGAGAGAGAGAGACAGAGACAGAGACAGAGACAGAGACAGAGACAGAGACAGAGACAGAAAAGTAGGAAGGCAAAATAGTGGGAGAATTGATGGAGACTTAGAAGAGAGGAAATTAGAGCAGCAGATTTGACCAAAACATATTATGTGCATGAATTAAATCTGAAAACAAAACAAACAAAAAGCCCTGCTTATATAACAGAAAAAAGAATCATATGGGCTTGTTCTTCAGCTGCTCTAGTTAGGTCAGTGGGTTTCAGGATCAATGAAAGAGCCTGTCTCAAAAGATAAGGTATAAGATGTATGAAGACACCTTAGACCTTTGCCTCATTAGACATATACAGTAACACACACACACACACACACACACACACACACACACACACACTTAATAACTCCTGTAAATTTTACCATACAGTTCAAACAGTATGTAACAAGAACAAGAGATTATGTCACCAATACATGGAGCTTGTCTAATATTAGAGGTATTAGGTCTCCCTGTCAAGCAGAGATATTGTCCAGAGTAAAAACAATAGGCAGAGAGACATTCAAATGGTATAAGAATAGCAGATGTCCCTGGTTTGGGGAGGCTCCTAAGAAGTGATTTAGTATCCACACAAAAAAATGTATACTTAAAAATAAATGTAGAAATTATCAAGTTTGAAGAGGAATATAGCAACTTTCTGTATCCTATTCCCAAAGACCAGATTGGACCAGACATATGTTAGTGACATCAGCTCTGGGCAATATGGATAACGAGCTGCAAATAATTTCATGCTAAATACTAATGAGGAAGAGGAGTTAAAATCTTTTTAATGTGAACTCCCAAACTCAGAGAACAGTACAGCAAATTCTGGTCTAAATCCTCATTTTCAATGTTTCTCCTTGTCAGAAACTGATACTATTCTTTATGGAAAAGAAAGATGAGAATGTTTTAAGAAAGTGAAGGTAATTTTGAAAGGCCAACAAGTTAGTCAAGTAAAAGCAAATTACAAATTATAAATTCACGACGGTATTAAGATGTGAGTGGAGACAAAACAGGTGTATAAGCTAAAATAGCAAAACTTAAAAAAAATACACCAGTTTCAAATCTAAATGTAGATGTGTGTGTGTGTGTGTGTGCATGCGTGCGTGCGTGTGTGTGTGTGTGTGTGTGTGTGTGTGTGTGTGTGTGTGTGTGCAAGTCAGATGCAACCTTGTATACCATCCTTCAGGAACACCCTTCAACTTCTTCTAAGGTAAGATCTTTCGATTCTGAAGCTCATGAATTAAGTTAGCCTGGCTGGCCAACGAACCACAGGAATCCGTTTATCCCTGCCTTGCCAGGGTTAGGACTGCAAATAAGCTCCATCATGTGTAGCTTTTTACATGAGATCTGCAAAAACAACTCTGGCCCTTGTGTTTGTGGAGCCAGCACTTTATTAACTGAAGCATCTCTCCAGCCTCTAAATTTAGTTTAAAAAATGTTAGGCCTACTAAATGTCTTCATTCAAGAGTCCATATTAATTATTGAAGGGATATAGTGTATCAACTGAAGGGAAACAGCTGTGCAGGGGATAAAGAAGAGCCAAAGCTGGAATCTCAGTTCTCCATCAACTTAAACCATAGACACGAAACATCACAGAAGGTCTGAAGTCAAAGCAGAGCAAAGCAGCAGTTGATGATAAAAGGAAAGCAGCCTTAAAATGGTGTGAGGAGAAACCAGTGGACAACTTAGCAAGAAAATAAACCTCATTAACGTTTAGTTCTTTTCCTTTGTTCTTTAGGCTTGGTTTGATAGTCGACAAAGAAGGTCTTTAAATTGGATGGAAAGAAAAAAAACATACCTTACAAAGAAAATGCCTGGCATTACTGGTGTTTTCTCATCTGTTGAGACTTGCTTCCTTTCCGAAAGCAATTCCTCTCCACTGACATTGCACCATTTTGTCTTACAACGTCCTCAGAAAGACCTGTTCTTAAATCATCAGGTCTGGCAGAGTTTCTGTAAGGAAATAGCATGCGAAACCTTGAATGGTTCCTTTACTTACAGTTTTGCATAATTATGTAAAATTATGAGTAAATTACATGTTACAAATGTTCACCTAAGTACAGCTTGCACAGACGTACTAAATGGAATGAGCAGTGGAAAAATACCTGCTTAGAATAAAAGTAAAGATTGGCTTTTAGTCATATAGTTATGACAGGGTGAAATTGAGTAGAAATATGAGATGCAATGCTCAGTGAATTTTTTTTTCCAGAAAAATACATTTTGTTGTAGTAATTTCTCCTGATGCTAAGAGAATTGGTTCTTTAAACCAAGTTTATTGTTATAGTCTCTGTGCTAATTTATTTTTTTTCTAAGTTGGCATTGATTTAGATTGCTGTTCATGCACAATTTATGCTACCAATGCAACTGATTTTTTCTGGAAGAGCTTTTACTGGCCTGCACTAAAGCCACTGTCAGCTCACACAGAATGTAACATCTCCTATTTATTATCTACCTCTTAGTTAAATTACTCATTTGAGGCTATTCTTCCTAAATATTCATTGCGCTTGATTGAACTCAAAGACATTGATGGATCTGTATTCTTATATTTTGTTAGTTTTTTTTTCAGCACATATTAATCGTTTGTTTGTTTCTTAGATGGTCAAAGAACCTTGCGGTGACACCCACAAGGAGGGTAGCAGTTCCCTCAACACCCCACCGACACACCTAAAAGTGGTTCACAGCACTAGGTACCCTGGTCCAGTTAGACTGTTGACATAAAACATCACAGCAACCAAATCAGAATTTGAAGCAGCCTCATTCTGTATGTCATGTAGAATGTGTGGCCCAGAGCAAACATCTACTTTCCAGTCTCCATTGGCATCGTAAACATTAAATGTCATGCATCTAAAAAGATGGTTTACAGATGTAACTAATTAATTGACATAACATCCCAATACATTCCACACAGGCAGAAAATTCTATCTTACTCCTTAAAGTCTATAAAATTGCACCTATGTTTAATGGTGAGCTTTTAAAAAATGCAGGACTAGGAAGGCACTGCATTTTATCACTATGTATGAGACAGATTTGGGGCTGGCATATAAATCGTGATAACCCCAAAGTCTCTCAAGATACTAAGGAGAGTGGATACATCTATATTTTAATCGGTTTGGACAGATGTCTACACAGCTGCGTGTGGGTGATTTGTCTCTGCCCAGCCACATGGCCCAGGACATCTGTCTGTGCTGCTTCCCAGCCCTGAGGAAACTAACAAGGTTGTGAGATCTGCATCTCAGATGGAGCTGCTGGTCTCCTTTTGCTTTTCTGGTTGTTGCATTACAGGTATGCATTCTATAAAATACCTCATTATTTTTAGTAGAATCCCAGACCCTACCCAGACCATCCCTACTCTCATTCTCAGAGTAAGCACAGCATTCATTTATTGGTTCATTTCAAATGCTAACAACTAACAGTAGGAAAAAAAAACCTGTGAAACTGATCATTGGCTGCCCTTGAGAACTGAGGGCATTAGCTAAATGTAGAGGCCTGGATGATACTCCAGTCTATAATGCTTATCACTTTCCTGGCATCCAAATCCCAATCCTTAGCGCTTAGCAAATGCATATATTATTTGTTCTTCACCTGTAAAATTTATCTCCCCTACCCCCTTGTAACTTTGCTGTAGGCTTTGTCTCTCAGGCTTCCCATTCAAACCTTATTTGTCCTTTTCATCGACTCAAATGTCACTTATTTGGCAGGTTTATTCTCTGTCTCCTCTGCTTTTGCATTGTCTGATGTTTATGGTTTCCATGTCTCCTGTTTTCCTTTGTAATAAAGGCTGAGATAATGCCCATTCATCTTCCTGTCTGACATGTCACAGTGTCAGTGAGTTGCAAGGTCTTCATACTTGCTGAATTATATATTTTTGCTACTGAATGAGTTATAGAAAAAAATACACTAAAGAGGAACTCTGTGTGGACGTCTTGAAGATAAAAGCATATGATTAAATGGCTATGCTATTCTTTGGTGGAAAAGAACACCAAATATTTCTAGATAAAAATAGCTGCATTGTAATTTTCAATCTGGCAACTGACTGTTACCTACTCCATTAATGCCAGAAATTAAAGTGCAAAACTAGATATGAAATATCAGTGTGCTGGCAGACAGGAGGTTATGGGGGAAAAACAGCAAATGATGAGTATGGCTACTGTATTGTGGGTCAATGTTTTAGGAATCTGGTAGTCTCTAAATTCTGAATAGTGTTTCATTATCTCATTCCCAAGCCATGAGAAACTTGTCAGATTTTCAGACAAGAGTGAGCTTCTCTAAAGGCAGAATGAAAGAAGAAACTCAAAGTGAAAGGAAGAGGAAAGATGGCAAGCAGAAACGTGGAGCCCAAGGACACAAGAAAACAAAAGGCGTAATCAAAGTTTCACAGAAGGAAAACACCCATAAGTATGTGTACCTATAAATACTCATACCAAGTACCTAGTCCTGAAAAACTGGCTGGGCAATGCAATCAGGGACAGATAAAAATCTAGAAGTACCTGCCTTCTTGTCCAACCAAGCCATCGATAGGTTACCTGAAGCTAGCCAGGAAGAAACTCATATACGATCATTACGAACTGAATTCAAGAAGGCACAAGGTACCTCATTGTGCGTCATCATGGTGCAGGCTAGAGTATACAGGGAGGGAAATAATAATGATGTCTCCCCTCTTTACATCATAATATTTCAAGGTGAAAAGCAAAACAAAACAAACAAATGAAAATCCAAAGCATAAACAGAAAAATAAAATATATAGTCAAGAATAGGCTAAAATTTAAAAAGAAAAGAAAAGAAAACAAAAATACATTTGGTTCTTTACTACTATTTTGGAGAACTGTAATTTATTTATTTATTTATTTATTTATTTATGTATTTATTTATTTTTCATACACAAAGATGAGGCAAAGAAACCTTACTCCATCTTTATTTTTTTCATTGAAAATAGGATTTTCCCCTCACATAACATATTCCATTCTCAGATTTCCTTCCCTGTAATATTCCCAGTTCCTCACCACCTACCTTCTTATCCAAATCTACAATTTTTCTGTCTCTCGTTTAAAATAAAAACAAGTCAAGCTTCTAGATAATAATAATAATAATAAAAAGATAATACAAAAAAAAAAAACCCTAACACATCGAACTAAGACAAAACAAACAATAAAAAAGCCCAGGGGAAACACAAGAAACAGAAACTCACTTGTTGGCACACTTATAAATCCTATAAACACTAAACTAGAAGCCATAATATATACCCATATAACCAGGCATACAATTAAGTAAGCCCTGTGCATGAGCCTAGTTTCTGTGAATTTATGTGAACTTTGCTCATGTTTATTTAGAGGCCTTGATATATCTATGTTTTCTATCTACTATCTTGCACTCTTTCTACTTCCTCTAATGCAGGATTTCCTGGTCCCATAGGGAAGGGATTTGACTGGGACAATCCTTTTAGGGTTGCGTGTTCCAGTGTTCCGAAGTCTTTCATTCTCTGCATCATGTCTGTCTATGGGTCTCTGTATTTGATCTCATGTACTGCAAAAGAAAGCGTCTCTTGGCTGAGCAGTGTGCTGATGTATGGGTATAGCAGAATGTCACTAGACATCATTTCATAGTCACACATTTTTTTTAAGACTAGTAGTGTTTGGTTTTACCCTAGGTTGGCTCGGTTGTTCCCTAAAAGACAATAAAGTCATCCATCTGGTAAGACCTGCAGTGGACGACTCATGTCCTGTAGTCACGAGAACATACCCAACTGGTAGCAAATGCAGTTATACAGTTATGCAAGGTGAAAGACACATTAAACATTTGTGCATATGCATCCAGTTATTAAATAGCATCCCTCTGTCATATACTTTTTAAATTTCAGACAGAGATGGTTCATTGTAGCAAACAACCTTTCCTGAAAGGCACCTATCATTTTCTGATAGCATCTTTCCAAGAACCAGTTTTTAAGTCTCTATTGATCAGATATAGCTTCCCTATTTTCTAAGTCTCTGTTGATCAGAAATAGCTTCCTCATTTTAAGTCTCTGTTGATAAGACGTATCTTTCTCAAAACAGTTATGCAAACATGACTGACTGATTTCAACACATGCCGCAGGCTTACTCAGTGTGACTGTAGCTGTTTAATTTTAGAGACATGATTACATCTCCCACAATACCCAGGATTAAAGGTCATATCTGGACAATCAATTGAGACAGAGAGAGGAAAGAAAGGTCTTACCTCTCAAAAGAGGATTGAGAAAAACTGAATCATCTTCAAGGCTTTCAGTCTGCATGATGCAGGCCTTGCCCATGACCAAACAATGTGAAACTAAATTTTGTTGTAAGTATAGACAACATAGCAAAAACAAGGAGAGCTTGTAGCACAGGACATCTGGGTAAAAAGCATAGAAGCCACCAAATTCACTACAGGTCCTTGCAAAGTGGATTTCTATGAGCTTGCCACAGTAAAGTCCCAATAGTGAAGCACTCATATGCTGTTCTCTGCAGATATTGCATGATAACAGCCATTTCTTTGTTTAGTTTTTGCTTGAGTGACTTAAGCCACTGTAATGTTCTTTATATGAACCTGGGTGCCCTTGTGTGTTAGGACATAGATGTTAAGAATTGCATTGTCTTCTTGGTGTATTTCTCCTTTTATGAAATATAGTGTTCTTTTTTATCTCTTCTGATTAGTTTTGGTTTGAAGTGTGTTTGGTCAGATATTCAAATAGCTCCACCAGTTCAATTCTTAGGTTCATTTGTTTAGAATATCTCTTCCATCCCTGTACTTTGCGGTGATAACTATCCTTGCTGTTAAAGTGAAGACCCCCACATTTGGGAGACCCTTACTCAAGTCTCGGGAAGTTGCGAACACCCACAAACTCCAAGACACTGTACCTGAATGCAGTCAGCAGAGGTTTATTAGGGAAGAGAGCTGGCAGCCAGCGTTCAAACTGCATACTCGGGCAGGAGTACAGTTTGACAAAGCCAGTAAGTCTGAGGAGGGTTTTTAAAGGGGTAAACCACAAACCAGGGGAGTGGGAAGGGGGGTGAGGGGTTGTCAAGGATACATAAGAATATCGAAACATTCCAGAGGAGCCCAAACCTAAATGATACAGGATCATGTGAAAATCACTCTGCACACTCATTCTTCTCAAGAATGTAGTCTTACCATGCTATTATCGACTATTTCAGGTTAAACTATTTCTCACTTGCTCTGGTTGCAGTCCCACCTAGGTGACTTGCATTTTTTTGTGGTCAGGAATGTGTCTTCCTGATTTGGGCTTTTCACACCCACAGGTGGGTTCTTTTCCCTGAGACTTGAGGAATGTAATCCAGCAAATGTCCTCTGATTCAGGGACAATGCCCTCCACCCGGAATATCTCGGGGCAATGAAGGCCTGAAAGCTTACATTCAGTTCCACCTTCTGGAGCCTGCATTCTTTTGCTCAGAGTAAAGGAAAAGCCTATATATATTTCATAAAATGGTCTTTATAATTTTTCACTCTACAAGTGTTGTTAACTTCTTTAGTTGAAAATTTTACTTCTAGTACCTTCTGTTTTGGGGATACTGTATTTTTAATAATATAATCTGATGCAGCTGTATTTGCTCTGTGTTATGGGAAAATCTCTGAGAACAGACATCCTCTTGGATCCCACTGTGCCAATGGCAACACATGTGACCTTTCACAATGTATTATGGGCATGGAGGTGCTGGCTTGGTGTTTTGGCCTAGATACTCTCCCTCAGAAAGTATTCAGAAGCATAAACAAAAAACTGGACCAAAGTGAGAGGCTCCTGGCTCCACACAACAGCTAGAGAAAGGTGCAAAGTTAGATATGGTTTCTCCTATATCATCCAAACTAAATCTGCATGTCAATTTTTGCTTTTATTTGTTTAGTCTTTCTGGTATTCAGAGATACTTGCAAGCACCAGAGAAAAGTGAAGCTTTGGAAACTTTAAAGCCCACACTCAATGATACACTTCCTCCAAGGCCACTCCTCCCATTCATTCTAAATCCTTCAAATAGTGTCACTCCCTGGTGAGTAACATTCAAAGTATAGGGGCCTATGGAGAACCATTCTTATGCAAACCACCAAATTTTACTCCCTGACCCCCAGAGGCTTGTAGCCATATTCTAATGCTAAAGCACATTCAGTACAACTTTAAAAGTGCCCATAGTCTACTACAGTCTCAACACTATTTAAAAGTTCAAAGTTTGAAGCACTTGAGAATCATGGAACTCTCAGCATACAGTGAGAGAGAACGTACATTACCATTTCAAATGAGAGAAAAGGGAGCACAGTCAGGAAATAAAGGACCGAAGCAAGACTAAAAACTAGAAGGACAAACTCCACATTCTGTCTCTCCATGTCTGGTGTCAAAGTGCTCTTCAGATCACCAACTCCTTTCACCTTTCTTGACTTTAGCATACTACTCTCTCTTGTGCTGCTTCCATACCTTGTCTCCAGCTTACCTCAGCATGTCTTCCATGATTCTGGTATTTCCAACTTCTTGAGGTCTCCAACACTATCTAGGCTTCACCCTTATAGCTTCATACAATGGCATCTCCAGGCCTATATGAAGAGACGCCCATGATATATGCCTGGCCTGAGTTAAGACTATTCCTTCTGTAATGAAACACCATGATCAAATAGAAGTTGGGGAGGAAAGGGTTCTTTTCCTTTACATATCAAAGTTCATCACTGAAGGAAGCTGAGATAGGAGCTCAAACAATTCAGGAACCTGGGGGGAAGAGCTAGTGCAGAGGTCATGGAGGAGAAAGGTTAACTAGCTTGCTCTTTTTCATTGTAGATGTGAATAAAAGTGACCACTAATAACCACAAGACACAGTCAATACCAGGCTGTCTTGAAATCTTCTCTGCCAGTATCATTAATCCAAGTTTTCAATTTCACCTTAAGCAAAGCTTTAGGACTGAGAGGTTAAAAACCAGCCACAATTCTTTGTCAAAATATCACAAGCATGGTCTCTAGGCTTGTTATTAACATTCTTCCCTCTGACACTTCTTGAGTTGGACCACCACAGTTCAAATTGTCCCCAGCATTGTCTTCTATGCATCTATTAGAATGCCACATTAGGCTCTGCTTAAAGCATCAAACAACATTTGTAGTCTAAGTCACAAAGTTTTCTCTATTCCTCTAAAAAAAAATCATGATCAGACTGTCACAGTAATACCATACTCCTGGTACCAATATATGTTTCAGTTAGGGTTACTATTGCTGGGAAATAACACAATGACCATAACGACTCATAAAAGAAAGCATTCAATCAGGTAGCTTGCTTACAGTTTCAGAGTTTAGCCCATTATCATTTTGGCAAGGAGTATAATAGTATACAAGCAAACATCACTGATGGAGAAGTAGCTTAGGGTTTTACATTCTGATTCATAGGAAGCAGAAATAGAGGGAAAGACTGGGTCGAGCATGGTCTTTTGATACCTCAAAGCCCAAACCCAGTGACACATTTCTCCAACAAGTCCATACATATTGCTCCAACAAAGCCATATCTTCTGATCCTTCTAATTTTTTTTCAAATACTGCCACTTCATTGTGACTATGATTTCAAATATATAAGTCTATGGTGGCCATTCTTATTCAAACCACCACACACAGGGAATATGCTTAGTGACTTTTCTGGGCAGATAGATTGAAAAATGAGGTATAGGAAGTCACAGAAGTTTATTGCTTGTAATTCAGGAATAAACCAACTGTTCGACAATTTTAGCATTACCCTGATACCCAGCTCTTCAACTTTCACTGTGACTAGTACCATCTCTAGTGCTGATTAAGACTTGGGATTAAAGGTACAAGGAGGGACTTGAGAGACATAGACATGGATTCTGGCACAAAATCTGATGAAAAACCACATACATCATAGTTTGCCTTTGATGACTCACAAAATTAATGACAGAGTACTCTGGC
The DNA here is from genome assembly GCA_030674055.1 of Rhabdomys pumilio. NCBI lineage: Eukaryota > Metazoa > Chordata > Mammalia > Rodentia > Muridae > Rhabdomys > Rhabdomys pumilio. The sequence continues at coordinate 54,818,631 of JANHMN010000013.1, read as the reverse complement.
TATTTGGACATGCCCATCAGTGTTCTGGGCTCTTCTTGGAGGAGGGGTATTCTCCATCCCTCAAGTTCTCAACTTTTTAGAAAACCTCTATTCATCTCTATCCATTCCCTTTCATTTTGATTGGGATTCTTTCCACTCTAAAATACCATTGCCAGCACCTCCTACAGTTATAGGTCTGAGGACTAATTTTTTGGGTTATCAGAAATATTTTCCTCTTGATAGGTTGCAATAGTGGTAAACTCACTCTTTTACCAAAGTTAAAGGCCCATGAGTAGATGGGGTTGATTAATACCTGATGCCCTCATCTTTTCCTGTGACCCGCTGTGTACACATATCTGGAGAATTTCTAAAAAATTGGGGCAGCTCCAGTTAACTCCTGGGCCTCCACCATGTTCCCACTCTTAAGTTCCCACTCTGACCGCCTTGGATCCACTAGATCTTAGTGTGGCTGTTGCCCCCACTGGTCAATTTCTTGGAGTCCACTGTTCCAAGCATGGCTTTTGGGCCAACTCTGCCACCCTCATGGTTCTCGGATCAGAGCTGACAATAACCAAAATCTTCGAAGTACCTGGTAGAAATAAGACTCTTAATGCTTAAGATTATCCAATGGATTTATATATTAGCAAATACTCAATACACAAGATGCCCACACGATCAGAATTGTTAACCCAATATCTAACCTTTTGATATAAATAAGTACCCGAGACTCCTAGAGACATGCAAGTCGGCCTCCATCTAGCTTTTCCACCTTTCTCCTTCTCTTCCTTCCTCTTTGCTTCCTCCTCCCAACTCCCAGCTCCACTTACCTCTTCTACTGCCCAATTACCAAGCTCCATTGCAAATACAATAGGCAGGAAAACATCCAGACACACATATCTATGAGCACTCCTTTCATAGAGAAAGACAGCTATGAAGATTTGATATTTGGCTTAGAATTTAAATGTTTGGATATTGTCCTTGCAGGAGAGGAACCAGTATAGGATAGACATTGATAATAAATAGATATTTTCAGAAGAAACAAATTAAATAAAAACTTTTGAATAAAAACAAAATCAAAATCATGAATGTGAGTTGTTAAAGTTTATATTCTGCTCAAATCTATCATAAAAAATAAATATATAAAAAGAGAGTTGCTGGTTATTTCTTTGGAACTCTATCTTCTACATTTTAGAACTTTAAACACAATTATCTTCCCAGTTCAGGTAAGTGATCCACCCAGTCTCCAAAGACAGGTCGCAGACAGTGTAAGGCTTCAGCTAGCTGACAACTGCATCTTCCTGGGATTTGTAGTAAACTCTCATTCAATCTAAGGCTTTATTTTCACAAAGTAAGAACAGCTAGTCAAATTAAATTTCAAAGCAGTCACTCAAGAGTGTTGCCTCATGAATGAAAAACAGCAACTCCAGATGGATGTAATCTGAAACTCTACTTTCCCTTTGTATGTTAAATGAAAGACATTCTTAGAAAAACTATATGTGTGTGTTAAGGGAAATATTCTTGCAGTGACAATTTATCATATCATGATCACAGTGTTGGGATTCTTGGCAAACAATAACTAGATAAACCCAAAAAACAAATGATGCATGATGCACGGTGACTCTCTAGAGATTGGAAGTATTTGAAAACATGGCCTCATATGACCTGTATCATATTGAACATCTACTGGGGCGATGAACACCTCTTAGGTTTTTTTTTTTCTGATATCCAGAAATGAAAAAACATAAATCCATCTTTCAAAATCCACAGAGCAGCCATGTGAGTCGAAGGATGCCTCCATTACCAAGGTTTGATTTCTTGCTTGGTCTGTTCAGTGAAAACCTTGGCAGTATATTAAATTTTGTTTCCTTTTTCACAGAAGGGTTGATATGTTTCCATGTACATATGACCCTGCTATCTCATGTTTATAATAGATGTTCCCTGTTTAGTTTTCCTGTTTCTAAATGCTAGCCTTGCTGAATGAGCACAGCATTTTATTTTGCGCAGGTCCATTTACCTGTTACTCTTGCTTCCAGAAATAAATGATACTGAACATCACACCCATCTCAGGTTGTAGCTATACACCCTACCGTGATTTTCAGTGGTTAATCTAGGCTACCTGGGAACTTCAGTTTCAGTTCAGAGTTTAGAGACTGCCCCAAATGCTTTCTTTCCTTGGAGTGTCCTTATCAACTAGTTATAAAAATAATTTTAAATAAAATTTATATTGGATTTTAAGGAGTGAAAACTGCCTCAGTACCATATTTTATTGATTCCTTTGTAGTCAGTTAGGTGGCAGAGGACTCCTGTCATTACCCTGGGCAATTAATTGAGAAGGAGGAAAGGGGTTCACTCTATGGCTCCCTAGCTATAGTTATTACTGAATGAGAATCACTTTAAAGGGTTGATGGAAATTTCAAGGGTAAAAAGACACAATGATTAGAGTCTAGTGACAGAAACTCCATGGTAGACACTCCTTTTTTCAGCTACAGTTTGCAACATCTCTTATCACCTGACATGCTGTGTGGATTGTTGGGTTTTGCTGGATGCAATAAAAAACATAACCCAAGGGCCATTATTAGACAGGTGTGTAAACCCGATGCCACTAGGATTTGTTTGCTTTGTGTTGCTTGTTGCTGAATTAAAATTAGCTAATGCATGCATAAGGAAGGTAGGAAATATCTGATATCAACATATGAGGCAGGCATAGCAGCACAATTAGTATGGCAGCAATGAGGAGGAAGAGCAATTAGGCAGGAAGATGAGGAGTTCAAGGTTATTCTGCACTCAGTGTACTGTATTGATCTGTAAGCCATCCAGAGCTACATCAGACCTTGTCACAAATATGTAGCTTAAGAAACTATCTAGGTAGATAATATATTCTAAATTTGATGTCAGAAATAAATAAGTTGATACTGGCATGAAGCACAGCCTTTTGAAAAGTGAAATATACATTTTCTGATGACATTTGATCTAAAACTCATTCCCTCAATGTTGAGAGTCTAAATTTTGACAGTGTTGCTTCAAATAATGTCCACAAACCACAAGTCTCCAGAGTGGCAAGTTGGTGGTCTAATTCCTCACTGGACTCTACAAAATAGCAGTTTTTATCAACACCTTACTGAGCGACACTAAAAAAAGGTCTAGATATATTGAAATAAATGGTTATGTTTTCTTATGGATTGTTTTTTTTTTTTTCCTGGTCTTATTCTTAGGACTATGTTTGGTTAACTTCTATGCCTTCTATAAGGAAACAAGTATATAGATTTACTAAACAGCAATTTATTAAGGACACCGAAGCATTGAAAATTTGACTTCAAAAATTAAAAATTGCATTCATCTAGTAATGAAATGTTGGTTTGGCTTTTACAGAAGAGAACGTGTGCAGTGACTTCAGCATGGGAGAATGATAAGCAGCTCTCCTCAGGATATCCTATTCCTCAGACAGTGCCATTGCTGCTTGCTGCCGACCTCTGAGACTACAAGGACACCTAGGAATGAGTAAATACTAAATGCTCTAAGGATGAGCCTCAGCAGCATTGGACAACAAAGCTGGTATCACCAGAAAGCAGAACCAGGGAGTGGCCATTTCACAGTCAGCTTACTTGTGTTGCCTTAACCACAGAATTTTTGGCAACCTCCAAAGAGAAGATGAATTGCTGTGAGGCTGACTTGCAAATAGTCAACCCAGTCAGCTGTGGAGACACAGCAGTGCAATACAGAGGTCAGCTCCTCACTCAGTTGCCGAGTGATGAAGGGTTTTGTAGCTCCAGGTCATTTATATGAAATAAGATCCATGCTGGCAGGAGTAAGGAAAGGGCTCCTTAGTTCAATGCACTGAAATCTGGAATTTATTAGGATTCTTAAAGAAGCCTTAAAGAGTTTCCAGTCAGATCCTTTTTTTTTTCCTGTAGAGGAAAAATGAAACAAAGGAGATTATTACATTGTTCAACATAACTAGAATTAGGTAGACATCCCAGATTAGGATACCTGATTCCATTTTCTATTTCAGTGCTCATAGTCTAGACAGGGGGAAAGTGTTCACCAGTTTCCTTTTTAATTTCCCTTCACTAAAGTTGCAGCTAAGGAAGTTTTATTCTCTACCACACTCAAAGCCAACTGTGACTGAAGAATGGATGAACAAGAGGAGAAAAATTTCCAGTTGAAAGTTATAATACCAGTATCTAAGGTGCTCAAGAATATAAGGATGTTTAAGGTGTCCTCTGTGAGTGATACCATTCCTCCACGCAACAGACTTCATCCTCCACAGATCAACAAACAACATTCTTTACAAAGGAACAACTTCCAGAGGCTGGATTCCATACTATTAGACAATCATTTCTGCTGTGCAATTAAGAGCAATAAAGCTTATGGACCAAATATTTTTCTAGATGCTACCCTAGGAGTTAATAATGAACACAAACATAACAGTGTAGTTTGGTTTTGTCTTAATAAGTAACTGGGGCTTCTCCTCTCTCACCTATCACTTCCTTATATTGAAGTACAGCAAGCATTAGTTCAGATGTGGCCAGAACCTTTTTTAAAAAAATGTCTAGCTCTCTTTTTCAAACTAGTCCACTCCCCAGTTTTTATTTTCTCACTTTAGCCATAAACAGTTGAGTCATTTCCTTGTTGTAAAGGTAGGAGACTGAAACATGTTTCTAGTTGCCCTTGGTTGATATTAAAATAACCCAGATACTTATCCACTGTCACCTAAGCAGTGGCCCTACCAGCCCACTGGGAAGACATGTCAGTATAGCATTTTCTACACTTGGCAGTCACAAAGACAATCAGGAGACAGCACCAATAATCCACTCTGAGGATCTTTGTTGCTCCATACCACAGGTTTTCCAGCCAGCCTCTCACAAGGCTTTTCTGAACTCTCCTACCAAACAGCAGCAGTGGGTACTTGGGATGGGTTTCTCTGGTTCTAGCCTTGGGGATTTGAATTTATTCCTACAGTTTCTCATTGGACGTTTCATACACACACACACACACACACACACACACACACACAGAGAGAGAGAGAGAGAGAGAGAGAGAGAGAGAGAGAGAGAGAGGAGAAGGCCAGTGAGATTGATCATCTGTCACAGGATGGATAGTTCTGGAGCTGGGAATGACTGGGCACTATCCTGTCTCATGAGAAAAAAAAAATGTGAATATCTCTAGTTGGTGATTTTACTTTGCAGACAAGGAAAAGCCAGAGGAGCCAGTGTTTAGCACAGAATCAAGTTACCAGAGAAAGAGTGGGAAAGGATCAACTGCAAGCTCTCCTTTTTGGTCAACTTGGGCCATGCAATAAAAACCTTTGTTTATCATGATAAGAGCTGAATCAACGTCCCCCTATGCTTAGTTCAGGGGTTGCCTTGGGGAGGCCTACAGGGCCTTGAACATCCTAGACATGGAGATTAGCAATCACTGGCAGAGCCAGAGTTTATAAGCAACAGGCCTGGAACTAAGGTAAGAGGTGGTTTGTCTGTCAGTGTTTGTCTTCAGCGGGATGTACAGTTCCTTGGTAAGAAAATGATAAGCAGGATAGACACACAGTATGTCTCAGGTGCTAAGACTCTGTGGTGCTGATTATAGCGCCTACTGTTATAACTATGAATGTTGAAGTCCTGCATGGCCAAAGTCCTTGAAGACTACCGACCCCCTCCCCAACACACACCAAATCATATTGAAGAATTAAATCCCCACATTGGAATCCTTCAAGCAGCCATTCCCACTTTGAGTCAAAAACAAAGGTTGAAATCTGTGTAAGAGTGACAACAGATGGAATTCTGAGGGAGAGATTAGCATGCTTTTGTTGGTCCCAAAGATCCAAAACCGAGGGACAGGAACTCACAGACCAGATTTGCTGCAAAAACATGAGGTTTAATGATAACCAGTGCACTTGGTTCCCTTGTACACAGACAAGAGAATCCCTAAGCCAAAGTTGGGAGCTCACATGAAAATCAGGGATACTCTCACCCTCAATGGTGATTGGGTTTATTAAAAGGAGCGGTGCCTTTGAGGAGAAAGTGCTAAGGTCTCCAAGGAGACTCACTCTGCAGTTCCATCTTCCAGGTGGTGTCTTCCTCCCACCATCTCCTAAACCTAAACCAACCTTTAAATATCTGGTATAATATCTGCTACATCTCCTCTTGAAACCACGGTGGTGGTGGGGAAATTTACCCGCATTCCTACCAGATTCTGGCAGCACAAAAACTTATAAGCATGCCACTATAGTATCTTCTGGTGACAAACTCAGAACAGAATGAAATAAAAAATTTTTAAAATTCAAAAAATTTTAAAAAACAAACAAAACAAACAAACAAACAAACAAAGGAACAACTTCCATAAAGGATGTGGGGAAAGATTCTTTCCTTCTATGGGGAGGGGGCTTGATTTTAGCTGTAAGTTTTATACTGGAATCCGATTCCACTGGTATTATTTTTACCATAATTATGGACATATAGTTATTCTGAAAAAATGGTTGCATCCTTATCATTGAGGAAAACTGGTTTTATAAATATTGGGCTGTTTATATTTGAATACAATCCAACATGAATAATAAATGAATGTTTAGCATATGTTTGAAAATGAATTTTATGATATTAGGATATGTGAATACGGAATCTGATGGTGCTGTTGTTTTTCTAGGGTCCACAATGGGAGATTCTCTTGACAGAGGAGCATTCTGGACAAAGTGACACTCTCCCAAGATGGACCGTTTTCATATGCAACATCTTCCTCAGAGGACATTGTCCACAGAGAAACATCCTTTACAGAGAACACCTTCTATACAGCAACAACTTATTCTGAGTAAGATTTACCACAGGGCATCATACTTTACAGAGAAACACCCTTCACAAAAGACACTACCCGGAGAAATACCCTTCACAGAGGACACATACACAGAGAAATAACCTTCACAGAGGACACTACCCAGAGAAACACCCTTAATAGATGACATCTAGGCAGAGAAATACCCTTCACAGAGGACACCTACACAGAGAAACAATTTCCTCGAAGATCCTCCATAAAGCAACACTTAGCACAGAGCAACTTCCTCCCTAGAGCGACAACGTTCACAGAGTAAAATTCTCTACAAAACAATACCTTTTACAGAGCAACCTCTTCCAAAAAGCACCACACTCCACAGAGAAATACCCTCCATGGGGCAGTAACTTCCATAGAGCAGCTCCACCGAGGCTTACCCTCCAGAAAGGAGCACAGAAGTACCTTCTGCGCAGGAGCACTCTCCAGGAATGCTCGTTCACAGCAGATGCTGAGCACCCACAGTGGAACACTTCACAGAGCAGTACCTACAGTAACTGTAGGGAAGCCTCAGCTCATAATCACATAATTTATTTTCAAAAAAAAAATATTTGGCGCTTAAAACACTACTTCCCTAATACTTTTCTCATGGAGTCAATAAGCAAGAAACATAAATTAACTAAGCATTCACTGTTAATTTTTATTGCCAAATTGATTGTTTAAGAAGTGTGTAGGAGTCCACTCTATACCCAGACTTCCTACTTCCTTTCTGTGGTCTAAACTGATGAATAATCCTACTACCTGATTCTTTCTTTTTTTTTATGGGATCCACCATATCTAGCTTGGGGGCCCTAGCCTGATCTAGTATTACCACCAGAGTCTGTAAAGCACTTGACCTCTAGGCTTCAAAAGGGGCCCACATTCAGTGCCCCAGTTCTAACACCTCTATAGTACAGCCAACTTGTTGGCTTCCTCCAGGTCCCCTATTCTTTCTGTGCCCTACACCTCCTACTCTGGGTGTGTTTAGACTTCCCAAGTCCTCCTCCACTGTCTAGCCTAGTGGCTATTACACACTTAGTGCAATCCTGAGCAAAGCCTCAGTCATCCGTTGCAGAAAGAGAAAAAAAAATCTATCCTAAAATTCATACAAAACCATAACAGTTCCTGCATGGCTAAGAAAATAAAGATCAAAATAACAATGTTGAATGGACTTCTATCTTGGATCTTAAGATAAGACAAAGCCAGTGTAATAAAAGCAAAATGGTGCTGCCAACATAACAGACATGAAGGCCAATGAATAAAATCGAAGACCTAAAAATAAGCACATGTAAATTCAGATCCTTAACATTTAACGGAGACATCAAAAACATATGCTTAACAAAAGAGCATATTTAACCAATAATGCCAAGAAAACTGGATGTCCACACGCCAAGGAATGAAATTAAACCTGTACCTATCACCTTGCACAAGAACTAATTCCAACTGAATCAAAGACCTAAACATGAAACACCAAAAATTCTAGAGGAGAACATAGATAGTTCCCTACATGATATAGGTATAGAAAAGGACTTCCTAAATAGTATTTCGACTACCCAAAAATGTAGTCCATCAACTGATACACGGAACTCCATGAAACTAAAATATTTCAGCACATTTAAAGAAACAATTGACAAGATGGAAAGTAACTCCAGGGAACAGGAGAAAACTTTTGCCAGCTATACATCTGACAGAAGATTGATATCCAGAATATACAAAGACTCAAAAAAGAAAACAAAACAAATGACCCATTTAAAACATAGGTCTGAGACCTGAATAAAGAGTTCTCAAAAGAAAAAAAAATGGCTTAGAAATATCTCACAAAATGTTCATCACTCCTAGCAATTAGGGCAATGTAAATCAAAACAATTTGAGGGTTTATCATACTACAGTCAGAATGACAAAGATCAATGAAACAACTGACCACAAATGCTGCAGGGAATTTGAGGAAAAGGAATCCAGTTAACAGGATTGCAAACTGGTCCAGCTACTGCAAAAGCCAGTGTGGAAGACTATCAGAAAGCTAGAAATACAGCTACCATACAACCCAAATATATCACTCAATGGCATATAGACCAAAGGACTCAGTGTCACACTGCACAGATATATGCCCAGTCATGATCACGGCTTCTCTGTTCACAAAAGCTAGTAATGGAAACAACTTGAACGACCTCAACTTAAACAACTGATTAATGGATAATGAAGTGAGGTAAATATACATTATGAAATGCTATTCAGCTGTAAACTAAAATAAAATCATGAACTTAGCAGGTAAATAGATGAATCTAGAAGAGATCATATTGAGTAAGGTAACCCAGACCAAGAAAGATGAACTTCTGTTCTTTCTTATCAGAGACTCTCAGCTCAAAACCTTCAGATATAGTATACAATAACTACAGAATTCAGGCAAGTACAATGAAGCCATGCCAGTATATGGGGAGGTAGGGAACAATGCAGATGTGTGTGTAAGGGGGGTGGTAGCAAGGTACAAATAATCTTATCAGAGAAATAGAAAAGGGAGTGCTCTTCATGGAAAGCTAAGAAGGTAAAAAAGGTGGGAAAGGGACAAAATTGAGTGACAGGACACAAATGATCTGGAAGTGAAACATGAAAGAGAGGGGTCTTTATGCAGTGCAGATACAGTGGAAAGAGAAAGGTGAATAAGCAGCAACATGGATATATGAAAGAGTCACAAAAAATTGTACTGTTAATTAGTTACCTAAAATGTTCTCATAATGCTACCCAGCATATAAATATGCAATACCGATTTAATGAACATTTTAAAAAAATAAAATCTGGAATGACAGTGCTCATTCTGAGACCCAAAGACCACCTACCAAAAATCTTAATACCAGACATGAGAAGCACTCTTTTTTGAGTTGTCATCCAGGGCCATGTCAGAGATTCCCAAAATATAATGGCCATTGTAGATGCCCTTGCTTATCTCTCAGAGAGGTCTGAAGACACTATGCACTTCAGAAACAAAGCCCTGAGATGGAGCTGACCCAAAACTCCTCCCTGGGGGTTAGCTTTTATGATACCAAAATATATCAAAGTAAATGGGAGAAAGCCTGTGAGTCCTCATACCTAAACTTAAACCTAAACTACCGGCTAAAGAGAGAAACTGGGAGCATGAGAGATGGTCATGCCCACAGAAGAGCACACCAATTGGTTGTGCAGTGCTAAATGCACAGTCCTGAAAACATACATACATATGGAATCAATAAGTTATATTTAGAAATATATCTGTATACATATATATGTATGTATATATATGTGTGTGTGTATATATGTATGTATATGTGTATGTGTATGTGTATGTGTATGTGTATATGTATATGTATATGTACATGTATATATATGTACATGTATACATATATACATATACACATACACATACACATACACATACTCATACACATATACATACACATATACATATACATCATATACATATACATCATATACATATACATATATACATATATATATGTATATATATATGTATAGATATAGATATACATACATCTATATCTATATATAGACAGACAGACAGACATAGATATACATACATCTAATAATAATTGGTGAAAAAAGATGTCATGAATATGAAAGAGAGTGGGTAGAGGTATGTGAAAGTGTTGGAGGGAGAAATTGCAATTATACTAATATGTTTTTTAAAGAAGCATGAAGGGACAAGTGAAACTCAACACTCATTGTTTTTTGAAGGATTTCTAACATGATGATAGTATTGGTGAGGGTGAGGCGTAGGAGGTGGGGTCTTGTCGGAGGAAACTGGTCTCAGAGGATATGTCTGTGAGGATACATATTGCTGGGTTCCTCCTGTATTCACCTTCCTTTACTCCTAGCATTTGCAATGCAAAAAAAGAAAGACAAAAAAAATCTCCAAAAAAGTAAACATAACTAGATAACCTAAATTATGATTTATTGACAACATTTTTATTATGATACAATATACAAACTTGCCTCTACATTTATAATTGCTCAAAAATATGAAGAGACAAGGACATATAAGGTTCCTGTGACAGCCCCTGTTCTTACCCTCATCCCCAAAATGTAACAGCCTAGACAGGAAGCTGTCAAAGAGAACTCTTAAAAATTGTGATAAGGATGCTGAAATATAGCTCTCCACAACTGATGGCTTCTGGAGAGAGTGCAGGTGAGGAAGAACTCAGTTTTCTTCAAGGGACTGGCAACTGGAAATTTGACCATGCTCCAGTGAGTGTATGAGCAACAGAAACTGGAGGTTTTTTTTTTTGTTGTTTTGTTTTGTTTTTTTTGAGGGGGAAGATCATAAAGAAGGTGTGGGGGGCCTGGGAAGTGAGTGTGATTGGGTATGTTATGTGAAACTGCTAAATAATCTGTAAAAATATTATGTTGGTTAAAAAAATAGGCATACTTGAAATTGCACTTAAATTTTTTTTAAACCAGATCATCAAAGGTAAAAATATGCTTCTAAGTCTTAACATTCACTGTTAGTATTTCTAGTTTTGTTACTTAAAAAAGATCAGTACTCTATTATTTTTATATTGTTCATATTTTCCTTAATAAAAGAATTTACAAATACCTACAAGAGAAATATTTTTATTTTCCCTGATAAGTATCACTATTAACTTGGAGGTTTTGAGAAAGTCACCTCCTCAGTGATGACTTTAACAGCAATGATGCTATTACTGTGTTTATATTTGGTATCAGAACTCTATCAGTGATTATGTCCTACTGCAGAAGCAGGTAGCTCATCTCACCTCCATCTCCAGAGTGCCTAATAGATACTGCAGGCACACAGATAAATCTCATTTTATGTTATGCTTGGTCACAAAGAAGAATTATATTGTGTTGTTCTAAGGAGCATGAGAATATATAACCACTGAAATAATCTGTAAAAATGCCTTAAAATGAATCCTTTGAGCTTTTTAAACGCATGCAAAATTGAAGAGCACAAGTTTGGTCCATTTTATTCTGATTTGGAAAAAAAATAATGGGTCTCAAAGTGATTTGCACCTGACCTTTAGAGAGATGAAATTTTGAATTTTCTTCCTAAGACGCACATTACAAAGTAGAATTATTGATTTTATTTCATTCAGGCAAAATTGGTTATTTTGTTTTACTTATGACCATTATAAAACAAGGCTGAGCTGCCTCACTATGATCAAATAAGAATGATCTATAATGTTTTCCCAGGTATTGAATAGATGCCAAGCCATATTGAGGTCAGCAGTGTTAGCCAGGTTTCCAGCAATGAGATGTTTTGCTGTGGACTACACATCTGAGTCTGAGAATCAACAGCAGCTGCACAAATTCTTCCATTAGGACACAAGCCTCATTTCAGACATGATAATGATGCAGGAATAGATGGGCAGAATACACTTACACTTGTAATTGTTTTTCAGTATTCTATTGGATGCTTCGATTATTCCTAAAATGAACAATCAACAAGCCCACATTTAGGAGATACTCACATATATACTACACATACATAAACTTGCAAACACAGATACATACATACACACTCATAAACACACATATATATACATATATACATATATACACATAAAACATAGACATATACATAGATACACTTGCAAATACACAACAACACATACAAGCACAAACACAAATATATTTATACACTTGTAGGAAGATACAGCCTAAGTAAACCATCATATTAATGTCAATAATAAGTCAATATTTTTGACTTACAGTATCTAAAAGTACAAAGAAACTAAAGCCATATAAAGTGAGGTATTTTAGATATTTCCATCTATTAAAGGCAGCTGATTTTTATAATTCATCATCTTAATATTCAAAATGATAGAACCATAGCCCCATCCTTAAAATGACTGTTTTCTGCCCCCATGTCCCCAGTGACTCTGCCAATGACTAGATCTGATATATCAATAGTTCTCCTGTATGTATAAGTAGTTCCATGTAATCTGTGATTCTAGTGACTTAAACTGACATGATTTTTTTCCACCTTTTTCTTCTATCTTCTGTCTAGGCCACACCTTCATTCTTTAGAGGGAACTCTAAAAATCTCATTGATTCACTTATTATTGGTTACTATATTTACACATTGAACAATTTGTTCCTTACATTAAGTAAACTGCTAAATGTTTTGCTTATATATTAGTCTCCAGCTTTATGTCAATGCCCCCTGCCACACACACACACACACACACACACACACTGTAAGAGCTTCCTGAAGTTGAATCCTCTTGTGTTTTCTACTCCACTGTTTTTGACTCAATGTTCAGGATCAAACAGCTGCTTAATATCTGGTAATTGAATAGAAGAAAGAATTATGAGACAGAAAGAAAATATGAAAATCGATAATGGTCGAAATTCGGAGGGGAAGTATCAAAGACACTAGCTATTATGATACTGAATAAAATTTGTACATTTTGTGAATATATAAAACAAAAATACATATGAGTGGGGAGAGGCCATAGATGAGAGTAGATGTTTGAAAGAGGTTCCCATATTTGTGTAATGTCCCTAAAGATGCCTGCATTCTCATCCCTACAATATATGAAAATGTTGCTTTGTGTGGCAAAAGGAATTTGCAAGATATTATTTAAGGGTAATAAGTATTTCATTATAAAGAGTTCAGGCTACTCAATGAAGTTGCCCAGGCCCAGGAAATGGAGATAGAGGAGTCACAATAAGTAGGATGAGAGGGAGAGATTGAGATTTCTGACTATAGAACCCAAATGGGAAAAGAAAAGTTTTCTGGAGTCTGCAGAAGTTGTAACTCTGTCATTACACTCTGTACTTTGCATCACCAGACCTATAACACAATTTGTGCACTGTTTAATATGTTGGGTTGTGTTTGGTAATTTGTTTAATCTCTAATGAAAAACTAATAGGGGGTACTATGAAATATGCACTTTCCTTTTCTTCTTCTAATTTGAATTTCAGAATTCTCATGGTAGAAAATTAAAAAAAGATATCAGTGAGGAAATAAGCTTACTAGGTAATTTCTCTACTCAGGGGAGCAAACAGTACCATTATGTGTTTTCCTTTCATGAGTAGTCTTTGGAGCAATGGAAATGAATAAAGAGAATTTTAGAGTTGATATTAAAGCATTCTGTTCTATTGAAATACATGGTCAGTTAAATTTTAAATTAGAAGTGATATTTAATTTAGTTATGTTTTCTTCATCTGAGTGTGATGAAAATGTGGATTGAGGAAAGCCCATGTCTACTGTCCTCTTTTTTACACAGATAAATTACTATTTAAGAGTATAGATATACAATAAAAGGCAACAAAAGACCACAGTTGTCTAATCTTGAAAACTTAGTATTTGCAAAGTCTCTCATGAGCAATTCTGGTGACAAGTACTGAACTAGGATGGGAGGACAGAGTACCACAACCCACTTTCATGGAATCAGACACACATAATACATAAGACCACTGTAATATAAGAAAAATCATAGAATCACAGTTGAAGTATGATAGGAAAATTAAATAATGGAATATGGTAAGTTGAAGAAGTATTCCATATAGAAAATAGTATATGATGAGGATGTGTAACAATATGTTAAGAAAACAATGTAGAGTTTTCCAGGAAGAAAATTATATTTTAAATAAATGGTTCTTTAATCTAAACAAAAGTTGAGTTTGCATATTCTACAAAATAATTTTGTGACTTGTTGCTGGGATTATTATTTATTTAGTTGTTCATCTCTATGGAGTTCGACAGGAGTATAAAATGATAATTCTGAAAAGGGAGACAAAAATCAAGTTTTGAAAGGCAATAACATCAGTTTAAGGAATTTGGATATTATTCTTGAGGCATCAGACAGATGTTGGAAAATTAGAGACAAATAGATCTTTAATTTTGTCAATATATATTTTTTTAAAGGATACTTTAGAAAAGCCATTGTGGCTTCATTATGGAGGGTGAATTTTATGTGAGAAATATTATATGAAAGAGTGCTTAGGAGTTTAGACAAGCAAGGCTGGGAGGCAGTTTTCTCTCAAGACAATGAAAGCAACCATAGGAGAACATGCAGAAGTTAGGAGGAGGGATTCAGACTCTTAGCTTAAAAACCTGATAATATTAATTGGGTTATTTTTGCTTATTTCCTTTGGTCCTTGAACCTTAAATAGGCTGACTAACTTTGTGAAACAACAGACAGATAATCTGATAGCAAAATCTATTCAGATACATTATCATATGTTAGCTTTGGAGGACCACGAGACTCTAGATGAGGTTGTTTCTCTATTCAGGGTGTTCCTAAGTCCCATCTCCACCCATCCTAAAAGAGGGGGCTTCCACCCCTAGACCAAGCAGAGAGGGGCCACCCAGAACCCTCTGTCTGGCGATCTGAATTCTTGCTGAGTCTGCGAGGCTAAGCACTGCTAGGGAATATAAATAAAAGTTAAAAATATGTTTCTAGGTTCCCTGAGGGACAAGCCTGACTGCATAGGGGTAGATGTCAAAAGTTTCCCCTCTCCAGGAAAAAGACATCGGGATGGGTATGGCCCTTATGCCTCACTGGACAACGACAGGAGGCACTGGAGCCATTACAATGTCCCCTTTAATTACTGGAGGTCAGACCTCTATCCCCACCTTGGCAAGATTAGAATCGCCACAGCCCTTCTATACTTGGAGAAGGGAGGAGATGTCAGGGGCAGCCCGCTTATACACTGAAGGTCTAAAATCAGCCATAAGCCTAAAATCAGCAATAGGCCTGACATATATGCCTGCTAACACAAAGACTTGGGTCTCTATGGAAAAACACTGAAACAGAGGGCTATAAACTATTGTAAACAGGCAGCTTTTGTTGAAATCTACCAGCCTGAGTAGTCATAAACCTTGTAAATAGGCAGCCTTTGGCAGATAGTACCAAATTAGATTATGACAAGGGAATCATAGGAAAAGTCATAGTGACCTGACCCCTGAACCTTCACCCAGATGATACCCTGTTCTGAAAGATATCTGTACTCCCCCTGAACATCTATGTTTCTGTGTCATCCCCTTCCCCACATTCTGCATTTTTGTGTTTATAACCCCTGTGTTAAAAAGTAAAAATTATGATTTGATAAAACAAACAAACAAACAAACAAAAAATTAACACACAGTGTACCCCTGGTTCTGCTGACTTAGTTCCTGACAATCTATTTTCTTGTTCTCAGAAATACTTTGAATTATAAAACATTATTGTGGTTTGTGTTAGTATGCTGGGTAAAATAATTTTTTATTGATTTTATTTTAAACTTCAAAGTTTGTAGTGAGTTAAAATGTCCTTCAACATAATTATAGGTCATATTTACTTTCATATTGTAAAATGCTAGTTAATCTGTTGAACATTTTAAAAAACTGGATTCCTTTTTGAGAATTTCATATATGAACACTGTATTTACCTAATTTTCCCTTCTCTCCTTTCTCCCACTCTTCCCAATCCCCCATACTTTTTAAATACATTTTATTATTTAATTATCATTTATATGTATATGTATATATGTATACATGTATAAGTATATATATTTATACAAATATTGATAAATAAAGTGTTTTAAATTAAAAAAAAAAAACCCTGATGTCAAGAACTCAAGGATGGTGGACTTGACTAGGATATTGTGGGGTTTGTTGTCGATAATCAAAGTAGAATCATGAAGTGGGAACATAGCATTTTTAGGGAAATGATGACTTTGAAATAGTTAGCTTATGCATGTGAGTAAAGTGAACCACCAACTGACCTAACAAGTGAGGGACAGCATGGAAAGGCCTCTGATCCTGTGTGTCTGGAAGAGGATAGACTCAGAAATTAGATGACACAGGACAGTCACTTTCTTTTGTCAGAAAGACCTTCAAAAGGATGCTTCAGGGAATGGGCATTGACTTTATTAGAAGCTTGAGTCTGGATGCTGCATCCACATCTAAAATCCGCAATGCAAATGGAGTGTCAGTAATTAGTGTAAATAATTAGTCATTCTCAACAGAGAATATAATAGCTGAAGGGACAGAATGTCCTTCTACTCTGACTGGATTATTTTGCCCTGTATGTGTATACTGAGTTACCATAATGTATCTCAAAAAATGGCAGCCATTTTGAATGGCCAATTTATAAACAATAAAATAGTATGTAAAAAAAATACTTTCTTGTATTTTTAAAAAGCTAATTTTGATGTTTCACATTATGTTGAAATTAACATGTTGCCAACAGATAAAACCTTCATACTGTGTCAGTGGAGTCATCCTCAAATAGTTATTCATAAATAGTTACCTAAAATTCCTGTGAAATAGAGCATCTTGGATATCACTGGAGTAGTTTCCTTAATTGGCTTTACTAGAAGTGTTGCTGGCATGATCGGTGGAAGGTCTGAGCTTCAGGGCATGAGGTGAAGCTCATGTAAAAGAATACATCCCAATTTCTGAAAAAAGTGGGAGTTAACCTTGGACTCAGGATTCACAGCAACAGGAATGCAGTTAGCGTCTGTGTTATGTTCTCTTATATGGGCCAATGGAAAGCTGAATGCTTCTGTGCACTATGAAATATCCTAGTAATCCAGAGTATTGAGTGAATGTGCTTTCATCTAAGTTATGGTAACCACCCACCACCCATCATGGACACACAGTCATTGAAACTGAAAAACTACAGCCTGTGGAACCGCTGCTCCTATGGTATTCTTACATGGCTATTGTATTACATAGTCTCTGATTCTGAGCTTTTTAGTGGAAAATGCCACAGAAAATGACAGTTTGTTTTTATTTCTGTGATGCTTTCTTCTTTCCTTTAGCTTGGGAAAACCTGTTGAAGCTCAGGGTTTTGAAGGAATACCATATTCTGTTTTCTCTGGGAGGATATGTAGAGACAAGTTTTGTATGTTCCATGACAGTTACCATAATATGCCAGCCATAAAAACTTTTAAATTGGTCTCCTGATTAAAAATAAAATGAGTTTTGTCGTTGAAACATTAAAAGACAGACTTTTAACGTTGGCCAGTTAAGTTTTAAGTGCCTCCTGAAAGATTAATGCTTGTATTTTGAGTGCTTTATATATAGTAATTTTATATATGTGTATATATATATACATATATATATATACACATGTATATATATATTATATATTAGTACTTTATATTTAGTGATTCTGTTTTTTTAAAAAAATCTATAAAATTTTAATGAGTTAAAATATGTGAAAGAACAATTATTAAAACTAAGAGATTTAAAAGCATGCTTATGCAAAATTATATAAATGTTTACATATGAATAGAAAAATTCATTACTAATTTACATTTAACTTTAATGCTTTTCCCAGTATCCTCTCCTGCCATATGATGCATGCTATAATTATTTTTTCAGATACACTGATATATTATATACTTTAATAATGTTCTATCTCTTTAGCTGCATAAATCATACCATTTTCAGTCTCAATTTTCTTCAAATAAAGCTTATAATTGCAAATACAGCCCTGGTTTATAGTGACTATTGGGTGAGATAATGTATGCAAAATGTTTAGCATGATGACTGGTCTCTTCTTAGGAGTCAATAAATATTAGTTGCTATTATTGAAAGATGGGAGTTTGGCAACTTTTCTCTTCCTGACTAGTATATGTGTTGGTTTTATTGGCCCAGTGAATCAAAACTCTCTCATTGGTCAATAACGTGAATGCCTGTACTTTTAGTCTTCCATCAATATATTTAAATTTATCATCATTTTGTATATTAATTAATTAATTATATAGTTGCTCGGTATTTTATTTAGAAAATCTCATAAATTTGTACAATCATTGACAAGTATTAAACACAATACCTAAATTTTGCCCCCAAGATTACTTGTTTAGTCAGAAGCGGAAAGCATGGGTACTATGTGGATGTCTTACAACAGACTTATTCCTTGTTTCAATTACTCTAATTCTCTTTATTTCATACAAAACACCATAACACTTTGAAAATGTGGAAGGAACTAAGATTATAAGGCTCAGACTCTGTGCTAAGCCAGAGCAAGAAATCATAGCACACTGTTCCATAACCCAGTGAGAGTCCAAATAGCAAGATTCTGGAAGATGAGATTGGGAAAGACAGAGTTCACTGGTAGCTTTCAATCCGAGAGACACTAGAGGCCTCAAACTGGAACTGAGAGGAAATGATGAGTTTTGAATTATAGGCAGAAGAAGACACATCTGTGGAGGCGTTAAAATGCAGAGTGGGTGGAACAAGACATGCATGCTATAAATGGGACAAGAAAGAGGACATGAGTAAACAGTTCAGCAGAATCAGGTGGTGTGCTGTCATTATTTCCATTCCTAACAAACTTTTTTTTATAGGAAATCTAGTTATTTCTCCACTTAGAGCTTAGAAGAAATATAAATAAGTGTCCTCATCTGTTAATTTCCTGTCTTGAGAGATGGTAATACATGAATTTCATGATACATGATGTACTTGGGTAGAGAGAAAAGAGAATGGGAAACTCTTCTTCATTCTCTCTCTCTCTCTCCCTCTCTCTCCCTCCCTCTCTCTCTCTCTCTCTCTCTCTCTCTCTCTGTGTGTGTGTGTGTGTGTGTGTGTGTGTGTGTGTGTGTGTACTGATTCTGAGTCACATTTTGTTCTATTCTAAGATCTGAGGTCATTACTTCATTCCTATCTTTAAAAAAAGTCTCATAGCAACATCCTGTTCTTCTTGAAAGAATTAGAGTTGCCCAGACAGGAGCTGCTTTCTTCTCATTTATTTTTGATTTGTTTCATAATTCTTTCTTTTTTGATATTTTCTTCTTTACACTTCACATCTTATCCCCTTTCCAGATTCCTGCTCCTGGAAACTCCCTATTCCATTCCCTCTCCCCCTGCTTCTATGAGGGTGTTCCCCCACTCACCCACCCACTCCTGCCTCCCCACCCTTGAATTTCCCTACATTAGGGCATCAAGCCTTCACAGGACCAAGGGCTTCTCTTCCCATTGATGCCAGACAAGGCCACCCTCTGCTACATATGTAGCTAGAGCCATGGGTCCCTCCATGTTTACTCCTTGGTTGAAACTTTAGTCCCTCGGAGCTTGGGGACAGTGGGGGTTGGGGGGGGCGGCTGGTTGGTTGATATTGTTCTTCCTATGGGGTTGCAAATTCCTTCAGCTCCTTCAGTCCTTTTTTTTAACTCCTCCACTGGGGACCCCATTGAAGACCCCATGTTCAGTGTTCGCCTCTGTATTTGTCAGGCTCTGGAAGAGCCTCTCAGGAAACAGCTGTATGAGGCTCCTGTCTTGCTTCGAAATTCCATTCTTGATATTTACAAACAAATTTGTGTAATCACACTTGATATTGTTGTTGATTTTGGGTGTTGTTTGTTTTGCTATGCTTCAAATCAGGTCAGGATTATTGACCTGAAGGCCCTCGAAGTTCTAAAGGAACATTGAGAAGCCATGCGAGAGTGCTGCACACTAATCTGGTGTTGTAGAGCTTGGTCAAAGCATACAGCTCATCTTTCAGTACTAATCCTTCCATTAACAGAAGGCAGAGAAGCATCTGTGTAATGCTGGGCAAAGAGTCCTAGGGTTCACATCTTTCCGCCAATGGAGCATACAAACAAATATTGATTTCTGAACCTCATTTGTGAATAACGAACTGAACCAGGCAGCAGAGGGTATCTAACATTTAGACCAGCATCTGTTCTAAACTAGCAACTATTCCATGATAATTTTTTAAAACATTATTTGTTTTAGATTTTGAGATTATAATATAATTTCAACATTTCATTCTTCCTTTTTCTACCTCTAAACTCTTCTGTGTACACCTCTCTGCTCTCTTTCAAACTCATGGTCTCTCTCTCTCTCTCTCTCTCTCTCTCTCTCTCTCTCTCTGTTTAATTAATTAGTTATTTTTTTTGCTTACATTTAAGGAGTTCTGATATATAGTTAAAAACTTGAAAAAGTGGAGAATTTTAAAGCATGTTTTAGAAGTACTACCATGTTGCCATACAAGACGTGTTAAATCAAGGAAAAAAAAATGGAGCCCATGAAACAGATTGAAAGTCACTCCACTTCTGCAGCAAATGTATAGAATGAGCAAGCATATTTATCTGGTGTTAGGGTGGGTGCTTGGTTATAAATCATGATACTGAATAAGTGAGATTACTGTATGTAAGTTTTGCTTTGATAAGCTTTAGATATCTTCAAGCAAAACAAGCCTGTTTATCTTTCAGAAATAATGAAAGAAAGGGAACATATTTTAACTTAAAAAGTTTCAATCCAAGGTTAACACTCCCCCCATACCTTTGTATTAAAGGTAAAGATAGAAAAGTATTTGCAACATAAATGAATGGATTTTAGTCTAAAAGTATACTTTTAGGAATATAACTAATATAACTAATATGAAATATATATTTCTGAAAGACATACACAAGTACTATAAAACTACACTATATTGAAGATTTCCAAACTGTGTTTCTAATGCAATTCAAAATAGAATATAAAAATATATTGCACAGAGTTGCTCAGCATAAATATTTATTTAGTGAGAATATTAAGTTGAAATAAAAACGCTAAACTAAATTTAGACATTTCTGGGGGTAAAACATGTTGAATATATCATAGAAGTCAAATGTAAGAAATATATACAAGGCTTAAAATCATGCAAAGATAATACATTTAAAGGCAACATAATAGCTACTTTTAGGGGAAAATATTTTCAAGTAAACACTACTGAAACAATCATATATATATATATATATATATATATATATATATTCATACTTACCTCATATAATATACAAAACTTAATTGCATGTAAGTTTTAGCAAATAATTAATCTAGAAATAAAATTTTAAGAAGCTTTATTACCAAAATGGTGGTACATAGCCATTGAATGTATCACCTTGGAGGCGAAGGCAGGCGTACGTATGAATTCAGGATATGTCTGTATGTATAATGATCTCTTGTCTTAAAAGCAACAGATAAACAACAGCAAAAAATCTATATTAGAGAATATTTTTATGACTTGAAAATAAAAAAAATCTTATTTTATGCAGATTGATAGATAAGAAATGGTTAATATTAATAACTATGTAAAATATCTATAACTTGTCAGTGTGTAAATTTGCATATATAGTTTAAATGAAATTTTCTCTTCTAAGCTGATAATGTTCACTCTAGGAACAAAAGAATTCCCAGTAAAATTTTCATCACCAGACATGAGAAGCCCTCCTTTGTGTTGTTAGTCAGGGTTATCCAGGAGACACCCAAGATATTTTAAACTATTATTATTGCCCTTGATTTCCCTCCAGAGATGAAAGGTAACTTTGCATTGCTGAAGGCACCATGCAATTTAAACACAGGGCTAGAGGTCCCTGAGTTGGACCTAAATGCCTCTTCCCTGGGGTCTAGCATTTACGGTACCAGAGACACCCTCCAAGCTTTCAAAAGAGGGAAGCAATCAACAGTCTTGTACTGATATGAGCATGTGAAGCACTACAATGACCCCATGGCACCGTGACCCTAAGGACTGTTGGTAGTGTTATGTGTACTTTGTCAGCGACTAACAGTTCTCTAACTGTATTTAAAACCCACTCAAGAGAGAAACCCTACCTGAAACTGGAAAACTAACCAACTATGCAGAGCTAGTGAGGTCTTAGAGAATGGAAGAGAACTATAGTAAGCACTTTATTAAACCAGCAGAATACTTAACTACATTCTAAATGTTTGTGCTTAGACAGACAGATAAGTGTAGTCCTCACCCCTTGTCAAGTAAACAACAGACACTGTTACAGAAAACAACAGCCAATACAAATGTAGAGTTGTAGAGCCCACTCCTAATGGGTACCTCTACAAAACAAGGTCCACACCAAGGCTCAGGGAGCACTGTAGAGAAAGGATCAGAAAGAATGTGAGAGACGTGCCTCCTTGATCTTACAACTCATAGAGTTTCAGCAACCTGACATCAGTTTAACAAGAACAATAGATAGGTCAAAGTTCTAGATTATCAGCCATTCTGGTCATTACGTCCTTTATATGAAAACATCACAGATGTTTTATCAGAAGTAGTAGAGATGAACTATTTTCCTGTTTTATGTAATACTGTACAATTTAGAAAATTTTTTCTTCAAGGAAAAATTAGTAACAAGGAGGAAGAAAATCAGGGCAGTATAATAGGCCATGTTTTAACCTTATCTCTAACATACACGTTTGCTTTAGGATTATTGTCTGAGCTTTGTAGATTTTGCAAGTTCATATGTAGTACATTGCATTTTACATTGAAAAATGGCTTAAAACAACAAACAGGCTCATCAAACATTTATTCAGAACTTGTACATTAGAACAGATGGAGAATTACTATGGGGAGAAAAGAAAGTATTTTAAAAGTAAACAGAATTTTTGGAAATGAAGTTAAATTCATATCTTGATTTCACAGCACCTTAAAACAATCATTATTGCATTCTGAAAAAATAAAATATAAGTACATTTAGGAATGGGTGAAGGATTTCCTTAGGAGCCATTCCTTAGTGACAACTTAGGTTGGCTTGCAAGAAAAATAAGAGGAATTGGTTGTTTTTGAAATAAATTTCAGGAGACTTAAATATTTTCAGGAGAATATAGCAATCACTTCTTATCCATGGAAGACACGTTTCAGAGAAGCCTAAAACCACAGGTAGTCCTAAATTATTATACAGTATGCTTTGTACCTTATTTTTATGAAAAGAAAAGACATGTCTTTTCCATTTTAATGAAGCATATATTGTGCACAGTGGGAGTAACTTGAGTTTGAAATGCAAGACAAAACTGGTATAAGTTTCTTTTCACAATTGTACTGAAAGAAGATCCATTCTTACTTTAGCTTTAACATATTATTTCTATATTTATCCTTATTAATAATTGTCACTCTTCACATAAGGGGCTTTTTCACAGATTTTTCCTTGGTACATGTGAATTGCCAGATATCCTGCTTTTGCACTTGAACCATTAGTAGATAAAACAAAGATCATTTGGACACAAGTTTTCAAAATGCATGGACACGTAGCTATGATAACCACTGCTGTTCTGAAGTAACTAATGGTGAGTACACACTGGGTTCTCTGGATAAGAGATGATTCATGCATTGGGCAGGACAGAGAACAGCACAAGATCTTATCATGCTATTAAATATGGTGTGCACTCTCAAAGCTTGTATTGCTTATTTTTGCTACTTTCATGTGTTTTGTTTTTTAAAGATAGTAGACTGGAAGTAAATTGTAATGTTAGAAAGCCAACCGTACAGAATGTTCATTTTCATATTGCATTTGAATCCCAAGTCATAATCCTTTGTTCCATTTGTTAAGGTGGGTCAGCTTCCTTCTGTACATATGGCACTATCTCCTAACAGACACCATGATCACATGACTCTCACACTCTCTCATTCTCCTTTTCCAAATATTTCCTGAGCAACTAGATGGAGGAGCTGTGCTACAATTGTACCAACTGATGGAGGGCTCCAGACAGTCATTTATCCTATACGTACTGACCAGTTAGGGTTTCTGTAATAGTATCTATCTGTTACATAAAGAAGGCTCTTTGATGAGGGGTGGTAGCTACATCCTTATCTATGGAAATAAGGATAATTTAAAATCTTGTATCACCTGGTTTAGTGTGATGACTATGGAGGAGCATTTAGACATGTGTTGTAAACATAGAGTTTATACACACTAATTTTTGTACTAACAAATATAAAGAAAGAATAGACTATGCGTTAAAATGTTAAAATAGTGAAAAGACCAAAATTATATTTAAAGACTTTAGTCGAAATAGGATGGAGTTAAAAGCACTCATAAACGTTCTGTTAAAGAGTTGCTGGCTGGATGAAAAAGGGTAGGTATGAATTAGAAGAGCTCTTTATGCAAGTATTAGGAGAACAGCTCATAGAAAAGAAACAATTAACTGTTAAGAATACTAGTCAGGCATCAAGATGAGGTTCAATTTTATCATTGGCAGAAAATTTACTTTTTGTCCTAAAACTAAAAGTTGAATTTGGGACTCAAAAGAAACCTCACACTAAAACTTTATATTTTATATTGTATATTAAACTGATTCTAACATATATAATATGGTAATATGGCCAATAATAGGAATATGGGGTAGGGATTTGAAAAATATTCATTGTTTAGATATGAGAAGTCCTACTAGAATTTAAATGAAAAAAAATAAAAAGCTATGTAATGTATGTTATGGCAGAGAGAATTCAACTGAAATCACTGTGTCATTTGAGACATCCACTGGGTTTGTGAAGGCTGGTTCTCAGTCATCTGCATACCTCAGCATCCTTACGTCTCTTGTCTATGTTTGTCCAGAAAATATAAAGGCCCAGATTTGTGCCAATAATTGAGGCACAAAACCTGCAGTCAGAACTAGTGATAGAACACAGAACTGTGCATAGTTAAGCAGCCAGTACAAGTCATTGCTGTGAGGATACTGTGGATGGTGAAGAAACAATATAATCGGATAATTAACCTAGACTGTGAATTGAAGGCAGGCATTTCATGAGAAGGTAACATATGTGATGAAGTCATCCTTTCTTAGAATGATTAGAACATAACTGGCATCATTATTCACTATCATTCCTGACCCTTGTCCTTCCTGTCTTCAACTTGGAACTTGTTCCTTGGCTCCTCCTGGCATATAGCCTGGTAACCTCCTAAATAAGAAAGGCTTACAAAGATTGGAAAGTCACATGTCTAAGTCATGTTTTACATGTTCCCTGGAATCTGTCATTTCTTTCATATGTTCTTAGATATTTTGCTACAAAAACACTCACCAGAGATCTGAGACAGAGGAAATTAGGACACCATCTCTAAATAAATTAGTAGCCATCTCTAAATAGACCTTACTCTATCAGCAGCAGTAGTAAACTAGTGATGAATTCCAAGTATTTCCTCATTAGAAGGTTTATCAACTCATATTCCTCTATCTTCAGCACTATCATGATTATACAATAAGACAAAAAATGCAGCATGTGCAAAGAACAAGGTTGAGCCAAGCAATCTGGAAAGGGTAAGAGGATATTCTTGGCTGAGGCAGCACATATTTTCTACAAGGGAAGAAGGAGGCAATATGTCACTATGTGTGTCATGCTCGATGCAAGAATCTGGGCTACGTTCTCTCCCTTACACTTCCATTTGTAAGTTTAAGCTCTCACAGTTGCCCAGTCAGTTTCTGTTTTGGTTTCTTTATTTATAAAATACCCTTAAGTCCTGTATCATTTCAATCTTCTTTTCGGAGTGTCGTGAGCTCTCACAAGCATAGCACCCAGAGCAGAGCACGTTTACTCTTAGAAAACATTGCTCCTGCAAATTGTTGAGATCCAGGACAAACTGACTTAGAAAGTGAGAGGAAAAAATAAATGTGTCCTTATCTTAGAAAATAAGGAAAGACTAGTGGGATAAACATCACTAATAGTGTCAGGGGTTGACTCTCCCTAGTGGGAGCAAATGGAGAAAGCCCAGAGCACCCCAACCTCACTTGAGAACTTAGGGTTTTCTCAGAATACACCTGTGGCAGATTGGTCACCCATCCCTTAGAGAATCTCTCTTACAAGCCAGTAACACCAACTGTCACTTTGCATGAAAAATGGGTCCTTACAGGATCAGTTAAGGATCCTGAGGCAGAGATTTTCTTGGATTATCTGTGTCAGCTCAGTGTAGACACAGAGGCAGCTTGTGGTGTGCACTAGTCAGTAAAGAAGATGCAGTGCAAGCAGCTGGCAGGTAATGGAGGAGGCCATCCACCAAGAATCATACTGTGTGTGAGTTGGTTACTGTAAGTAGGATGAAGGAGAATCTCCATGGAAAATAATAGAAGCAAACATGGAGGACTTTGGCCCCTCTTTACATTTGCCCACCTCTAGGAATTACTAGGTTTCTTTTGACTTCTGTGTGCCAATCTGTAGCTGTTACATTAGACAGCAAGTCTCATGAATATAAGCAGAGCACATTGATTTTCTCCTATTGTCCCAGTGACTTTGCTTAGGAGGCAGGAAGTTCTTTTCCATTTACTCAAAGGTAACTCAGCAGGCTCACACTTTTTTTATCTTCTAATTTATTAAACATTCTATAGTTAGTTAGAGTCACAAAGCAAACATCTCAGCATTCAGGCTATTTTGTTTTTGGAGGAAAAATGTGAGTACCTTCACAGCTGTTTTCCTAGCTTCCCCTGCTGGAGATGGCTCAGTGGGTGGTAGAGATATGGCAGGTTCTTATTTTTCCCTTGACTTTCTTTTAAACTTTCAGGGCTGAATAAAAACACAATGTGCATTGTATGAGGGAAATGCTGGTATTGGGATCGTACAATGACTTACAGGTTTTATGCTTTTTGAGGCTGGGCTGTTGATATAAGTTTATACTTAAAATAGACAAATGTCCAATTAAATTTTAATTTTATGTAAACATCAAATTTATGTTTGTATTCTTGTGTCTTGTGTGATATTAGATATGCATATCAAGTGGTAATTTTTTGTTTATCTAAAGTTAAAATGCAATGATATCCTATGATTTTATTTGCTCTATCTATCAATTCTATATTCTTAAGTACTCCTACTGGTACCATTTAGCTATAATGGCATTCTTGTATGCTTCTTCCTATTCAGACAGTGATGCTATGGGCATGTTGCTCAGACTTTTTTTTGCTGGTCTCCACTGTTCTACAGTGGATAAGGTTCCACACTGCTGTGTTGTTATGTTTATCTAGAGTTTGGGCATTAGGAAACATTTATGCAACCTTTGTCTTGGGAAACACTTGAATTTAAATGGCTATTTCCCCAAATCACCTGTATTATCGGACCATTGTCTCTGAACTTCACCATTTTTAGCCTACATACAGGTACTAGTACAAACACTTCTTTACATGCAAATGACAAGTGTTCTATGGGAATAGGGGTCACATTTAAGTCTAAAGTAGAGCAGACATCTCTATTTGTACTCCCATGGAGAGGGAATCATAGCAAAGAAAAGTCTTTTTTTGCAAAGAAATATGCCTCAAAATTTTTTTGCAACTTGGGATCCAAACATCATTATTATTTAAATGTCTGTTACTAGTTTCCTTTTTAATTTTGAAAAAAAAAATTTTTTTTCTGGGAGCTCACTGTGCTACATCTGGTCTGAAAAGTTTGGCTGGCCTTGGGGTGGCACAGCAGGTAAAGGCACTTGCTGTAAAACCCCCAAGAAGGGAGGACCTCCCTCAAGCCTCAGGAATTTGTGGCCACCCAATAACTCACAAGACACCATTCTTGATGCAACAGCAAGAGGTATATTTCAGGACCAACCAGCTGATGGTCAATTCACAACCCACGCAGAAGCAGAGGAATTGAAGGGGAACCCATAAAGGGGAGGGGGTGTAACCAAAAAACATAACATAAAAACAGTGGAAAGTCTCAAGAAGTTTCAACCCATAATTTAGTCAGGGTCATTCAGAAAATATCTTATACACTTGTCTTTTGTAAGAATGTAACCTTGCCCAACCATTTATCTTTTGGTCGGCCAGTTCCTGGGACCACCCAGATGACCTGCATCTTTCTTTGTGGTCAGGAATGTGTCTTCCTGCTTTGGGCCTTCCCCACCCGCAGGTGGGTTCTCTTCCCTGAGGTCTGAGGAATGTTAATCAGTCCCTCCCTTCCTCTTCTGAATGTTAATCCAGCAAGTGTCCTCTGACTCTGGGATAAAGTACCCCTCCTGGAATGTAGAATGTATCCCCAGGCAGTGAAGGCCTAAAATCTTACATTCAGTTCCACTTTCTTGGTGGAACTAGTATTTTTCATAAGTTTTCTATACCTTTCATTGCCACACACATACACCTCATGTCTTGAGTTTAATCTCCAGATCCTACAGTGGAAAGAACTTATTTTCAAAACTTGTCTTCAGATTTCCACATGCATAATAGTAAGTTGAAGACCCCCCAAAGTCAGGAGACCCTTACTCAAGTCTCGGGAAGTCGAGGTCACCCAAAAATCTCAAGACATCGTATCTGGATGCAATCAGCAGAGGTTTATTGGGGAGAGAATTGGCTAGCCAAGGTCAAACTACATACTCAGCAGGAATAGAGTTTGACCCCGAGTGGTGGGCTAAGGAGCTTTTTAAAGAGGAAAACCACAAACCAGGGGAGTAAGGAGGGGGTGAGGGGTTGCCAAGGATACATAACATAAAAATAGCAGAACATTCCAGAGGAGCCCAAACCTAAATGATACAGGATCATGTGGAAAGCACTCTGCACACCCATTCCTTGCCCAACTATTTCTCAGTTGTTACCCTGTCACTTGCCCTGTCATCATGGCGCTACTAGCTTCCCAGCCCCACCTAGATGACTTGCATCTTTTTTTGGTCAGGAATGTGTCTTCCTGCTTTGGGCCTTCTCCACCCACAGGTGGGTTCTTTTCCCTGAGGCTTGAGGAATGTTAATACTCTTCCCAGGATGTATCCCAGGGCAGTGAAGGCCTGAAATCTTACATTCAGTTCTGCCTTCTTGGAACTAGTGAGCCTGTATATTTTATAAAAAGGTCTTTATAATTTTTCACTCTACAAAGTGACATTTTAAAAGAATAGCATGACTGACTTCTGAAGTCTATCTTTGCTCTAGGTATCTGAATTTCTTTGGGATTCAGTTTCTTCACTCTGAGTCACCTTGATCCCCCAATGCATTACATATCTTACTTAAGTGCTGCAAATTAATTCTGGTTATACATTTCATTCACCTAGAAAAGATGATTAATTCTATAAAGACTCACAATTATGTTAGAAGTATGTGAAAATTAATCTACATTAACTCTATGTTTAAAAATTGAATTTACTCTTTCATCTGTGTCCCAGAGTTGACCCTGTGCTCTCTGTACCAAAATCCAGCCTGAAAAGAGCTAGTTTCCCAAGAGTGCTGACACACCTGAGAGCAAAGGTGAAATCACCACTTCTGCTCAAATTCCTGGCTCAAGAGGAACCCGCCAAGAGCCATCAGGACACAGGAACTAAGAAACCACCAAGGACAGAATCCTTCCAGTTTTTATCAGCTCCACAGAGCTGACCCTGTGCCACAGCTCTCCATACATAAATTCCTCCCAGAGAGAACTGGTCTCCCAGGAGTGCTCATACATAGTCTTAAAAGAAAGAAAAGCCACAGTCAGAGACAGCAAGACCAGCTAACACCAGAGATAACCAAATGGCAAGAGGCAAGGGCAAGAACATAAGCAATAGAAACCAATGCTACTTGGCATGATCCGAACCCAGTTCTCCCAGGACAGCAAGCCCTGGATAACCCAATATACCAGGAATGCGAGACTTTGATTTAAAAATCACATCTCATGGTGATGATAGAAGACTTTTAAAAAGACATAAATAATTCTCTTAAAGATACAGGAAATCATAGGTAAACAGGTAGAAGCCTTTAAAGAGGAAACACAAATTTTTTTTAAAGAATTAGAGAAAAATAAAGCCAAACATGAAAAGAAATTGAAAAAAACCATCCAGGATCTAAAAATGGAAATAGAAACAATAAAATCACAAAGTGGAACAACTCTGGAGTTGGAAAACCTAGGAAAGACATCATGAGTCATCGACACAAGAATTAACAAAAGAATACAAGAGATAGAAGAGAGAATCTCATGTGCAGAAGATACCATCGAAAACATTGACACAATAGTCAAAGAAAATGCAAAAAGCTCATAACTCAAAATATCCAGGAAACCCAGGACACAATGAGAAGACCAAACCTAAGAATAACAGGGATAGAAGGGGGCAAAGATTCCCAACTTAAAGGGTCAGTAAATATCTTCAACAAAATTATAGAAAAAAACTTCCCTAACCTAAAGAAAGAGATGCCCATAAACATACAAGAAGTCTATAGAACTCCAAATAGATTGGACCAGAAAAGAAATTATTTCCATCACATAAGAGTCAAAATACAAAGTGCACAAAACAAAGAAAGAATATTAAAAGCAGTAAGGGAAAAAGGTCAAGTAACATATAAAGGCAGACCTATCAGAATTACACCAGACTTCTCCACAGAGATTATGAAAGTTAGAAGATCCTGGGCAGATGTCATACAGAACCTAAGAGAACAGAAATGCCAGCCCATGCTACTATACCCAGGAAAACTTCCAATTTACATATATGGAGAAACCAAGATATTCCATGAAAAAATCAAATTTACAGAATATCTTTCCATAAATTCAGTCCTACAAAGGAAAATAGAAAATTCCAACAACATGAGAGAAACTACAGCCTAGAAAAAGCAAGAAAGTGTTCTTTCAACAAACCTAAAAGAAGAAAGCCACACAATCATAATTCCACTCCTAACAACAAAAATAACAGGAAGCAATAATCATCACTATTCCTTAATACGTCTTAATATCAAGGAGCTCAATTTCCCAATAAAAGGACATAGACTAAAAGATTGGGTACATAAACAGCCCCCAGCATTTTGCTGCATACAGGAAATGTACCTCAGTGACAAAGACTGACACTACCTCTGAGTGAAAGGCTGGAAAAAAGTTTTCCAAGCAAATGATCCCAAGAAACAAGCTGGAGTAGCCATTCTAATATTAAATAAAATCAACTTTGAACCAAGAGTTATCAAAAAAGATAAGGAAGGACACTTCATACTCATCAAAAGAAAAATCTACCAAGATGAACTCTCAATTCTGAATATCTATGCTCCAAATGCAAGGGCACGCACATTCATAAAAGAAACTTTACTAAAACTCAAAACACACATTGCACCTCATGCAATAATAGTGGGAGACTTCAACACCCTACTCTCAGCAATGGACAGATCATGGAAACACAAACTAAACAGAGACAGAGTGAAGTTAACAGAAGTTATGAACCAAAAGGACTACCAGATATCTGTAAAATGTTTCATCCTAAAACAAAAGAATATACCTTCTTCTCAGTGGTTCATGGTACCTTCTCCAAATTAGACCATATAATTGGTCATAAAACAGGACTCAGGAGATACAAGAAGATGGAAATAATCCCATATATCCTATCAGATCACCAAGGACTAAGGCTGGTCTTCAATAACAACAAAAACAAGGGAAAGCCGACATACACATGAAAGCTGAACAATGCTCTACTCAATGAAAACTTTGACAAGGAAGAAATAAAGAAAGAAATTAAAGACTTTTTAAAATGTAATGAAAATCAAAGCACAACATACCCAAACTTATGGGACACAAAGAAAGCACTGCTAAGTGGAAAACTCATAGCTCTGAGTGCCTCCAAAAAGAAACTGGAGAAAGCATACACAAGCAGCTTGACAGCAAACCTGAAAACTCTAGAATAAAAGAAAGCAAATATACCCAAGAGGAGTAGACAGCAGGAAATAATCTAACTCAGGGCTGAAATCAACCAAGTAAAAACAAAAAGAATTATACAAAATATCAACAAAACCAGGAGTTGGTTCTTTGAGAAAATCAACAAGATAGATAAACCCTTAGCCAGACCAACCAGAGGGTACAGAGACAGTATCAAAACTAACAAAATCAGAATAGAAAATGGAGATAAAACAACAGAAACTGAGGAAATTAAAAAAAAAAAAACGCAACAGATCCTACTACAAAAGCTTATACTGAAAAAAACTGGAACTATCTGGATGAAATGGAGAATTTTCTAGACAGATACCAAATACCAAAGTTAAATTAGGATCAGATAAACCATCTAAACAGTCACATAACCCATAAAGAATAATAAATAAATGAATAACCAGTCATTAAAAGTCTCCCAACCAAAAAGAGCCCAGGACTAGGTGGGTTTAGTGCAGAATTCTATCATAGCTTCAAAGAAGACATAATATCAATACTCTTCAAACTATTCCACAAAATATCAGCAGAAAGAATACTACCCAATTCATCTATAAAGCTACAATTACACTGATACCAAAACCACACAAAGACATAACAATGAAAGAAAACTTAGAACAATCTCCCTTTTGAATATCGATGCAAAAATACTCAAAAATAATTCTTGCAAACTGAATCCGAGAACACATCAAAACAATCATCCATCATGATCAAGTAGGCTTCAGTCCAGGGATGCAGGAATTGTTCAATATATGGAAACCCATTAAAATAATCAGCTACATAAACAAACTCAAAGGACAAAGCACATGATCATCTCGTTCGATGCTGAAAAAGCATTTGACAAACTTCAACATCGCATCAAGTTAAAAGTCTTGGAAAGATGAGGGATTCAAGGCCCATATCTAAGCATAGTAAAAGCAATATACAGCCAACTAGTACCCAACATCAAACTAAATGGAGAGAAATTTGAAGCAATCCCACTAAAATCAGGGACTAGACAAAGCTGTCCACTCTCTCCTAATCTATTCAATATAGTACTGGAAGTTCTAGCTAGAGCAATTGGACAACAAAAAGAGGTTGAAGGGATACAAATTGGAAAGGAAGAAGTCAAAAATTTCACTACTTGCAGATCATATGATTGTATTAAGTGACCCCAAAACTTATACCAGAGAACTCCTAAATCTGATGAACAACTTCAGCAAAGTGGCTGGATAAAAAATTCACTCAAACAAATCAGTAGCCTTCCTCTACTAAAAGGAAAACAGGCTGAGAAAGAAATTAGGGAAATGACACCCTTCACAGTAGTCACAAATAATATAAAATATCTTTGTGGGATCCTAACCAAACAAGTGAAAGATATGTACAGCAAAAACTTCAAGTCTTTGAAGAAGGAAATTGAAGAAGACTTCAGAAGATGGAAGGATCTCCCATGCTCATGGACTGACAGGATTACCATAGTAAAAATGGCCATCTTGCCAAAAGCAATCTACAGATTCAATGCAATCCCTATCAAAATTTCAACTCAATTCTTCATAGAGTTAGAAAGAACTATTCTCAAATTCATTTGGAATAACAAAACCAAACCAAACCAAAACAACAACAAAAAAAAACCCCAGGATATTGAAAACTATTCTCAACAATAAAATAACATTTGGGGGAATCACCAACCCTGACCTCAAGCTGTACTACAGAGCAATAGTGATACAAACTGCATGATATTGGTACACTGACAGGCAGGTAGAGCAATGGAATAGAATTGAAGACCCAGAAATAAACCCTCACATTTATGATAACTTGATCCTAGACAAAGGAGCTAAAACCTAATGGAAAAAGGACAGCATTTTCAACAAATGGTACTGGTTCAACTGGAAGTCAGCATGTAGAAGAATACAAATTGATCCATTCTTATCTCCTTGTACAAAGCTCAAGTCCAAGTGGATCAAGCACATCCACATAAAACCAGATACACTGAATCTATTAGAAGAGAAAGTGAGGAAAATTCATGAACCCATGGGCCTATGGGAAATTTTCCTTAACAAAATACCAGTGGCTTATGCTCTAAGATCAAGAATTGACAAAAGGGATCTCATAAAATTGCAAAGCTTCTGTAAGGCAAAGGACACTGTCAATAGGACAAAATGGCAACCAACAGATTGGGAAAAGATCGTTACCAATCCTACATTCTATTGAGGGATAATATCAAATATACACAAAGAACTCAAGAAGCTAGACTATAGAGAACCAGTTAACCCTATTTAAAAATGGGGAACAGGGCTAAACAGAGAATTCTCAACTGAGGAAACTCAAATGGCTGAGAAGCCTCAAAAGAAATATTCAACATTCCCAATCATCAGGGAAATATAAATCAAAACTACCCTCAGATTGCACCATCACACAGCAGTCAGAATGGCTAAGATCAAAACCTCTGGTGATAGTAGATGTTGGCAAGGATGTGGAGAAAGAGGAACACTCCTTCATTCCTAGTGGGATTGCAAGCTACAACCACTCTGGAAATCAGTTTGGCGGTTCCTCAGAAATTGCACATAATGCTACCTGAGGATCCAGCTATACCACTCCTGGGCATATACCTAGAAGATGCTCCAACATATAACAAGGACACATGCTCCACTATGTCCATAGCAGCCTTATTTATAGTAGCCAGAAGCTGGAAACAACCCAGATGTCCCTCAACAGAGGAATGGATACAGAAAATGTGGTACATTTACACAGTGGAACACTACTCAGCTTTTAAAAACATTGATTTCATGAAATTCACAGGCAAATAGATGGATCTAAAAAATATCATCCTGAGTGGGGTAACTCAATCACAGAAGAACACATGGTATATACTCATTGATAAGTGGATATTAAGCAAAGAGCTTGGAACACCCACAATACAAATCATGGACCACATGAAGCTCAAGTGGAGGGAAGACCAAAGAGAGGATGCTTCAGTCCTACCTAGAAGAGGGAATAAAATAATCAAGGGAAGTAGGGAGTAAAAGGGACTTGGAAGGAAGAGAAGAGAGGGAGGAGAAAAAAGGAGTAGAATCAGATATGGGAGGAGATGGAGAAGATGTACAGAGGATCAGGGAATTGAACAGAGGTCTGTAGCAATAGGGTATGGGAACTGGGGGTAGCAACCAGATTGTCTCAGAGACAGGAAAATAAGAGCCTTCTAGGACCCCATGGGGATGACATTAGCTGGTATATCCCACAATGTGGAAGGACAACCTATTGAGACCATATCTATAGGTTAGGCATGGCCCCCCAGTTTAAGAATGGGGCCATCCATACATCTCCAAAATTTTTACCCAGAATTGCTCCTGTCTAAAGGAAATACAGGGACAAAGAGTAGAGCAGAGACTGAAGGAAAGACCATCCAGAGACTACAACACCTGGGTATCCATCCTACATGCAGACATCAAACCCTGATACTGTTGCTGATGTCAAGAAGTGTTTACTGACAGGAGCAGATACAGCTGTCCCCTAAGAGGTTCTGCCAGATCATGACCAATGCAGATGCAGATGCTCACAGGCAAACATCTGACTAAGTACAGAGACCCCAACGGAGGAGTGAGGGGAAGAACTGAAGGAACTGAAGGAGACTTATGTGGCATCAATGGGAGGGGAGACCTTTGGTCCTGTGAAGGCTTGATGCCCCCGTGTAGAGGAGTGCTAGCGCGGTAAGTCAGGGGTGGGTGGAAGCACCCTCATAGAAGCAGGGTAAGGGGAAATGGGATAAGGGATTTTCAGAGAGGAAAGCAGGAAAGGGGGATAACATTTGAAATGTAAATAAATAAAATATCCAATCACATTCGTGGTGCATTTTCTATTTTCCACGGCCTATACATTGGTAGCTCTTTTTATTACTACTTTAAAATATTATATTTTGTTAGTTGTGGGAAGGAATGCAGGTACAGCATTTGTGTGGAGGCTAAAAAAAATGTGTGGGAGTTGATTCTCTTACTCAACATGTATTCAGGGACTGAACTCAGGTTGTCAGATTTCACAAAAAGTCCCTAATGCTGAGAAACCTCAATGCCCATATTGTTGCATTTGTTATTTTACCCCTGTCACTTCTTAATGTTTTGATGAGCAAAGTTGACTTAAGTTACTTTATGGTACCACCCTTTATATGCTCTTTCTCTCTTTTTGTTTCAAATATTTGGCCTTCTCTAAGAGTAGACTCTACTTAGATTGTAAACCTTCTTAGTTCTAAACAGGTTTGTGTCTTGCTTCTTGTCTGCAGAGTAGGTGGATTTCTTTTTTCTTACACACATTCCTGGTGTGACTTTCCATAAGAAGAGCCTATATTATATTATATTTGATATAAATTAAAGGTCTTCTTGCTACCCATTGTACATTCTCTGAGAGAGGATATGCAGCATGCCTTTATCAATCAATTTCCTGTCATGGGACAGTTCACTGTCCACGTAGCTCAGTCAGTTGCCAGTATGTGGGAATCTTCTTCTACATACTCATCTCAACGTCATTCTGTTTCTATTTGCTGACTACTGTGGAAATCTTTGCCAAAATTCAACTTTAAAAGTCTAGTGGAACTGTGAAAGTATATGTCAAACCATTCTTATTCCTTCATAATACTTAGTTATTAGACAATAATTAAAACAAACTAAAATAAAGTAAACCAAAAATCAAGTTCATGACCTGGATGGGAAGGATGGAGAGTATATGCTTTAAAGAAGGTCTGAGTGCAAAGAAATAACTAGATAGTCTTTAAATTAACATCACATTAATTAGCAACAAGTCATATTGGTCCTACAATTGTGGAGTCTTGATATCTTTCTATACTCATAGACTTTATTTGAAAAATAGCTTAAAGAGTTTGCCCATTTCCACATAGATGTATTAGGAGCTCTTTGAACTTCCTAATATTCTGTCATTGCTTTCGTAATAACGCAGTAAATAATATTGTTATACTTGTATAGGATTTCAATTCCAAGATTTTTATTATCCTCCCCTTTTAATAATATGTTTCAATTATACAAAAGATTCTTCATTCTATACATGTTCATACACATATAGAATTTGCTTTGCTCGTATTCACCCTCATTGACCTTTTTCATCTCTACTTTTTGGTGTACCCCTCCTCATCCTTCAACTTTCATTCTTTTTGATAGAAATTTCTGATTCCCTCGTGAGAGAAAACATGCAGTTTTGTTTCTAAGTCTGGCTTGTTTCGCTCAGCCTGATGACTTGCAGTTACTGGTGATCTAAATGGAGGAGATAGAATGGGTAGATATGCAAATGAAATAACAACTAGAAGATATGTAAAAATAGAACTGATCTCAACTGCTTAAAGGCATCTCCCCATGGAAACAATCTTTCTACTGGGAACAACAAGAACAACTAACTTGTTGCCCGGAAGGCAGACTGGTGTCTCTAAAAACACTTTGAGGATGTGACACACTTAAAAAACCTAAGAATTGGCTGTAAGTGCCCAGCACTTGATAAGTAGCTGAAGCTTCCCCAGTGTTTGTATTTACTCTGACTTAGGGCTGTATAGAGACTATGTGATATCCCTCTAATCCACCATACAGAGCATTTCAGGGGCTGATGATCTGCCTACAGCTTCCTTTGCCAGAAGCCTTCATCACAAACTGCTAAGACGCTCTCTTCTCTACTGCTTGGCTTTATTCTACTATTACCAAACATTATGAACTGGATAATTTACAAATAAAATGGATTTACTCATCACAGTTCAATACAATTTGATCTCAAGTTGAAAAAATGAGTCATAAAGATGACTCATCCATTAGAGCAGAAGACCGAAGAACAAGAGATTACATATCCAAGAGAAATTGAAGCTTATATTTTCCAAAATCTAATTAATAAGGGTTTTCAAGTGCTTTGACCCCTCCTTCTAGCCTACCAACCAAAGGTAGGGGAGAAAAGATGATAAATAGGATGGGGGTGTGGCCCTGTTTAGAAGTAGATTTTTGGGGTCTATTCTAATTTCTGTTTATCAGGATACCAGCAGTCCAGTTCACTAGTGTCAGGGTACCAACAGTTCAGTTCAAAAGTGTCACCAACCACAAGTCAGCAGTGGCATGATCCGGCAGAGATCTCCACGGCCTCCGCTGAGTTGGCATGAGTCAGTGGAGTGATCAGGACCAGCCAGAATGCTAGAGAAGTTCTCTCTTAATGAAGTAAATATCAGCAGAGATGGGAGACAATGAGGAGCTGCACAGTTAGCTATGCAATGGTCCCATCACTGTCCACTGAGTTCTATCTATACCCTCTCCGAACATCACGTGTCCTCCCACAGGTCTTGCCCACATAACCAGAAACTTCTGCATCAGGCCAAGTCCATTCTTTCATGAAGAACCTAAACCAGAGATAAACAATGCACTCTTGCAATAACAGCATAGATCAATTAATCTACCTTCATGAACTTCTGGCCTCTTAAAGTTCTCACCTTTAAACACTATTGCAGCGACAGTGAAATGTCTCCATAGGTAAAGGTTTGCGCCACCACTCTAATAACCTGATTGCAGTCCCAGATACCACATGTTTCAAGAAAAGAACAGACTTCCATGGGTTGTCCTCCAACCTCTGTTTGCACTCACATTTATGGATGCACACACACACACACACACACACACACACACACACACACACACACTATTAAATAAATAAAATATAATAGATGCTGTTGCAATGACTAAAATTTTCACACATGAATGTACAAAGCCCATAGCATCCCATATTTTCCTTTGCAGTCTGCATTTGGATCTTCAAACCTCAAATGATAGTGGCTGACTTCCTTCTCTTGAAAGACTCTCATGAGTCACATCTGCCTTTCAGATAATTTTCATTCATTTCTATAAATGTTCAAGCCTTTTTTTATGTTCCTCAGAATTTAATAAATACTGGATACACTTAAATTATTGTCTTTCTTTTCTACAATGAAGAGCCATGTGAGAATCACAGCCATGATGAACAGAGCAGCTCCCATTTTTAGATAATTGCAGACTATATTTAGAATCTGGTTAGACTCTGATTTAACACAATAGCTCCTGCAATGCCTTCCCTTCTTTCTCACTGCTCCTGAATACCTAGTCACTAATTGCATTTTAATTATGCTTTCATGACTCTGAAAGGTCATGAACCATTGTAAGATAGAGAAAAAAGAGAGAGAAAAATAAAATTGCCTTTTCACACACACACA
Organism: Rhabdomys pumilio; assembly: GCA_030674055.1. Lineage (NCBI taxonomy): Eukaryota > Metazoa > Chordata > Mammalia > Rodentia > Muridae > Rhabdomys > Rhabdomys pumilio. The sequence goes on along the minus strand of JANHMN010000013.1, from coordinate 54,779,403 downwards.
CACACACACACACACACGCACACACACACACAAACCCACAAACATGCTACATTTTTATGAATCATTGATTCCTAGTAATTTTTTTCACAGTGTTTGAAGTTTCCCAAGAGATGCAGAAACCACAGTTCAGACTGTACAAGGAGCAAGGCATCTGGGCTGAAGATTGGGGAATTATAGTGAAAATCACTGTGACAGTCTGCCAGCAGCAGCAGCAGCAGCAGCAACAACAACAACAGCAGACTAGAGTGTCATTTCTGCCTGAAATTTTTTGTGTATACCAGAAGCCATTTCTAAAATTCAAGATGTTGCCTGAAAAGCAAGAGCCTCAGGAAATGTCTCTGTTCATGTTCAGTATTATGACCTGGCATCTTGGAGAGTGAAGCTCTAGAATTAGACATTTGGCTCTTATCCTGTGTTTACTGTCACTTCTGTATAAGTTCAAACAAGGAACACAACATCTTCAAGACCCATGTTCCAGACTCGTTGAACCATTCTAGTTTGGTAGTTGAGTATAGCCTTTCTGGAACCATTTCAGTGGTACTTACCCAAATTAGCTGTCTCCTTTATAAACTCCTCTACCATGTTCTTGAGTCTGTAACCCTGGTGGAAGAAATCTCTGACTTGCTACTACTGTTAAGTCTCAGATCCTGGGACAAATGGTTAAGGTGCCTGTTTCACATATCAAAGCAGACCTGGCTTCAGGATCTCCCAGAATCTCTCAGTTCCTACTTTTAATAGTATTTGGCTGGCCTTATAGTATATATACCCTGTCCTTTACCCCAAACTCTCCAGCCCAGGAACTGAACTGCCATTCTTCCAGAGGCTTTTCCCTATATAATCTAGACATTTTAGTTACCTGCTTACCCTCAACTCTTAATTTTTAACTTCTGTGTTCTTAGCTGCAGCAGCACAGGTTTCCTCTCTTCTCTCTCCCTTCTCCTATCCCCTCTACTCACAAGGCCCAAGCTTCTGTCCACTCTGTACTTTTCACAATGTCCCTGCCTGTGGCTGTGCTCTTCCTTTTATCTACAATAAATTATCTCTTCCACCATATCTAGGAGCAATCGTGTCCTTTCTTTTTTTCATTCAGCTACTATGCCTATTTTAAAATCACTCTAGTCCTAGGCATTAGGAGCATAAAAATCTGCTCACAGCATGTCTGATGATTCCTATATCAATTTTGAGCAAGTAAAATGTTCTAAATGATTGTGAGGCTGGGGACTTTCTGCAATTTTTTCCTAATTACTCATGCTGAATGCAGTATCTTTTTCTTTCTGTGAGCATACTTAAGAGAAGTTAAGTGTTTGTTCACCTAGAATTATGGCAGAGAACTACTCACTATATGCTTGCTTTATACTTGATATAGTTTTACTTTAAGAATATGAACCATGTGCACCATGGTTCACAGATGGCATTAAAAAACAAAAGCAAACAAACAAAAATCAAAGAGTTATAAAGGTCTGGAGATATCCCTCAGTTAAGTATTTTTTATGCAGTATAAAAACTTGGATTTGGATTGCCAAGTGCTCTTGTAAAATACAGAGGTAAACATCTGTAAATCCAACACTGGGAAAGCCAGATTGCAAGAATCCCAGGGGCTCAGTAAGCAATCAGTCTAGTTAAATTGGTTAACTATGGGTTCAATAGAGATGCTGCCTCAAAAACTAATTGGAGAGCTATTGAAAAAGATACTCAATGTTGACTTCTGACCCAAGCATGTGTTCTACACACATCTGCATACACATAAACACACAACAAGAAAAGATATAAGAAGAGTATAATATTTATTTCAAACCAGTGAACACTTTCTAGTCCTGATGGTATGTTCTTTGTCATATCTGGATATTACTTAATTAGAAAACATTTATACTTTAAAGGGGAGACACAGCAACACAGCACATGCATCTAAGACAGGAGACTGAGTTGGACCTTCATCCACTAGTTTCTTCTCCTGTTTTACCTCCTCCAAACACTCCCTAGGGCCTTCAGAACCAAGCACTCTTGTGTGCGCTACATGGAGTCACTCACCTCTTCAACTCCAGGTGTCTTTGACAAGACTTGAGTCCCAAAATTTTCCCTTTTTCCCTGAAGTTAAATGAAGCACTCTCCATCCCTTTGAGAACATGTTCCAAATTATGTTGTTCTGAGCTATTTAGGGATCATGTAAGTTCTGATCTACTGATATTAATTTATATTCTCATGGTGGACTCTTAAGAAAGCCTTTATCTATCATGCTGTGAGCTTAAATCACCAGAGAAGGCCAGAGAGATCTCCAAAGCTGTTTCTTTCTCCCCAGATTACATCATCATTAGCATTTCATCTTACCCATGCTCTCAGCCCAGCGGTTATATCATCGCTGAGGAGCAAATGTAATTCCTGGAAGTCTGATAAGCTCCTTTGAACAAAATCCCACTTTAAAAATCTGTAGAGCAGCAACTCTGGGGTCTGATACTTTCTTCACTGTGAGGTCCCTTGTACATTCACAATATTTCCAGGGATTTCTACAGGAACAGAAGATGGTCTATCAGAACTGGACTTCTTGACCTCTATTTCCCAAATTTCTGAAATTACTGAGAAGCAATGTTCAGATTCATGTTTCTCTTGTAAGTATGCTTATATTTAAATGGATCTAAATAAAAGCAATTGTTACACATGAATACAGTCATGGTTGCAACTAGGCGAGCCCCATACAAAGACTGAATGAATCCCCAAGATATGCAGCAAGAGTACATTGTTCTACACAGCTTACCACAATATTGAGTTGTCCAGTATTCTATTCAGGGTTCTCTAGAGAAACAGAATTTATATATACATACATATATATATGTATATAATATTATATATATATATATATATATATATATATATATATATATATATATAAATTTATATTAGTTGTTTGGTCTAAAAGGCAGGATGTTTCATATGTTGTTCATTATACTCTAGGATTCTGGGGTGGGAAAAGGTAGTGTCTAATACTAGTGGGAGCAAGCAGACGAAGAGCAAACAATCCCTTCTTCCATAGCTTCATATAGGCTAACAGAAAGTGTGGCCCAGATTTAAGGTGAGTCTTCATATCTCAAAGGATTCAATCAAGAAAAATTCTTCACAGGCATACCATGAAGCTTCGGTTTTAATTTGTTCTAGATGTTGTCAAGTTGACAACTAAGAATAGCCATCACAGTCCAGTAACTAAAAAACCATGATAAATATGAAAAAAACATGATAAATATGAAACAATGAATATGAACATGTGTTAAAAATGCCATAGTATGGGACAGAAACAAGAGTGTGTCCCAGCATCTGAGCAGAATGCCCTCAAAGACTGCTGAGCACTACAGAATAGCTTTTCTGTCTTTTTACTCACAAGCTAGTGAATAGGAAGCTAACTTGGCTCGCTGCAATAAGCCCTATTTATTTGGACAATTCTGAAAGCTAAATTACAGCTGCTATGTTTGCTTTAACAACCCATTCTAGTTTCTTTTGACACAAGGAAATAATTTGTTTAAATAAACAAATTTACTAAGTAGAGTTTGTTATTTCTGGATAAGCCAGTTACATGGGCTTGTTTACAGTATTGAGGAAAACACATTCAGGAGACACAAAGTGTTTTATCAGTTTTTGTTAAGGATAAAACTTTCCTGATTGAAGGAGTAAACACTCACACATGAGTTAATCAGATCTCCTTGTTGATTTTAAGTTTCAGGGATTATTGATTTGATTTTAAGGGTTTAGCTATATTATTTTTATTTGATTAGAATCTTTCTTATATAGCATAGTCATTATAACCTTGGTATGGCAGGAGACAGGGATGATATACAGAGGGTGAGAAACTTGAACAGAGGTTTGTAGCAATGGAGATGGGGAACTGGGGGTAGCCACCAGAAAGTTCTCTAAGTCAGGAAAACAAGAGGTTCCTAGGACCCAACCAGAATGAGATTAGCTGATCCACACCCATAGCTATTGATAAATAATTAAGATGTAACAAGCCAGAGTTGACATAGAAGGAGGTGGAAAGCGTTATCCACAGTTGGAAAATTCTGCTGTCATACTTCACCTAATCCACTTTTTCTTACATCTGTTTGCGTATTCTCTTAAAATACTCATACTATCCAATTGGATTATTTTTGGTAAAACCTATTACAGGAATACTGACCTTTAAAAAAAAAACAGCAGATTTGAAAATTAATCACAAGTCACATATGTTGGTACAGTCCTGTAAGTAACATAGAGAAGCTGAGGCAAGAAAAAGAAGAATTTAAAGGTGGCCTGGGCTACATACAAGATTCTGGTTTTAAAAAATTGGATAATAAAATAAAATAAAATAAAATAAAATAAAATAAAATAAAAAGAAATACATGAAAGCAGAAAATCAATTAGCCTTTCATAAGTATGGTTAGCATTGGTCTGTACATGGGACCGATTTTTCCTCAAGACTCCTGCTTTCAAGTATTATGAAACTAATGGCACAGAAGAAAAGTTGAGAGTGTGATCAATTATTAAATTTTTAAGATGCCTACATGCCTAATGGTAGATGCACTGAATCTTGTCTAAGCTAGGAATTTTTCATGAGTAGTGAAAGATCGTCTGCCTCAGAGAAAAGTTTAGACTTACATGAACAGAAGGAAAAAATGGTGGCTTATGGTAAAGAAATAAACAAATGAATGGAAGCAGGGAGAGAGGAATGCATGAAATACGAAATAAAAACATTCTGTGAGGACTTGATCTGAGTAGCCGTATAGATCTTTATTTTGCACACAAGAAATACATGAATGGCATAGCCTGTGTCCTACGGGGAAAATGGAGTAAGCAGCCCAGGCCAGACTCCAAACCAACAATGGAAGTTCAGCACACAGCATCCGTGTCTCAGCAAAGTGAACAAATTGAATTGGGAGTTTGGTGTGTAGCTCTTTCACTCCAGGTCATAAGCGCTGGTATTTTCACAGCCTCGCATTAAATATGCAGGTTCTCATGGTTCTTTCATAAGAGGAAGAACTTGTGTGACTTCTTGGCATTCTTACATTATCCTCTGAACTGTCAGTCTGAGGCTTCCTCAGCAAGGCTGAAACTTGCAGATATTTAATGGCTTATTTATGTTCCTGCTTCACTCAAACAACCACTCCCAAACTAGGTGACAACTGTTCGCAGAGAACAGAATTTAACACCTCCTTATCTTTTTTCTTTTATCAAAGTCAGTGTTGTGGTGAAGTTCCTTTCACATTTTATAGATATTTATGTATTTTATCTTCTAAATTGAACCTTTCATCAATGGAAATGATAGTCCAATTACTTGCCTCCTTAGTGTGTTAAAATAGTTTCAGTGTCACTAATTGTAACATCAAAACAATAATTTGTTATTAAAAATCTAATATTTTTTGATATTCAGTCTTTATATCTCATTCTGATTAATACTTTAATAAATATTTTATTACTTTATAAACCAATGTGTGCTTTATTTGAATAAATTCCTAAACTTAAAATATATATTAAAAATAGAAACTTCAATTATCTTAGTATATAATTAACAAGCTGTCCTCATTATTATCAATTTATTATGTTTAATATATGAAGACCCATGTATCTCAGAAAAGATTTATATAAACTTAGCTTTTTAAAAGATCTTTAAAAGATCTTATTTATAGCTTTTTAAAAGATCTTTGTTAATATCTACAAAAATAAGGACATTGAATTTGCTTGTACTGTTTCTTTATAAAGTTAAACATTTTGTCATTTGTTTGATGGCTATTAATCTTATTTTATATGAGTGTTTCATTCTGATCTTTATTAAATTTTCTATTTTTGTAAATATGCTTTAATAACAAATATAAACAATGATTCTGACAATAATAGTTCTTGCCTTTAAAGTTCTTCCAAACTTTCTTTTACATCTAAATTGGGAATGGGAATGAGTAAAGAATTAAGGCGAAGACATATTTAAACCCATTTGCACACAATATAGGAAGAAAATATGAATATTATAATTCTTTTGGCACATGAACATTAGAATCAAGTTGGCAAGCATAAGCACTAATGGATGATTGCTTTCTTTTAATAAGGATACAGGATGTTCCAACCCTGGATCTGTTTGTCTTCATTGCATCATAACACACATCCTCCCACCTAGTAGAAGCTGTGAGGAATATCTATTTGGTTTATTTGGTTTTGTTTATAAAGGAAGCATATGGTAATATCATTATGTTTTTGGTAAGGAAATGTTTTTGAAATGCATTAAATAGTTAGTAATCATCCACCTAATCCTCTATCTCCCCATTTTCTTAATTCAGAGGCAAGAGCATCATTCCCTATAGATATAATTTACCTCCTTGTACATTCTCCCTCTTTCCCCACAGCCCTTTAAAAGTTATCTTCCATTTTGTCCAGCTATGCTTTCAGCATAAAAAATATTGCATTTAATCTGTTTTTCTCTTATCCATTTCAGCTTTAAAGCTTATTTCCACACACAAGAACCAAGGGACTCCACACTTTCCTACTTTTTATTTATTTGTTATATTGCCCCAAGTTATAGACTAGGAAGATCTGTCTACTAGTCTACATTGGGCTGTATCATTCATTATACTGCAGTAAAACAAAAGTATGCTTTCATATTGAGATAGTGTATATCTATCCTCATCAGTACGAACATTCACGGACCCCACTGAACAGCATCATACTTATCTAAATTCTTGCTTATATGGGAAGTTACCAGTTTTCCTTAAACTAAAGTCAGAGGCCCCGCCAAGCAAGACTGACAGAAAACTGTTAGTTCCCTCTCTCAGTGTCAACAGTCTTCATTTTTGCCTAGGGTGGATAGTACAACCTCTTTTAAAGTTTGATTAGAAAGACAGTGCATTATTTTTTTTGCTATTTAAATCATCAGCTGTTGAATATTTCAGAGAAAGCAGAGGAAAATGTAGTCATCATTTTGAGGCTTTGCATAGTAACAATGGCGTGGCTCAGTCTTGGAGTTCACTGGAGGAAAGTGGTGGTTATTTTGCTCACAGGTCACTCAAGTGACTTTTCATCAGCAATAGGACAGGTTCAAGGCCAGAACTCTGTGAACAGAGTCCCAGTGATGCAGCTTGAAGGGAAAGCAGGGTTGTGAATGTAGTCTGTTTTTCCCAGATGCTGGAGTACGTGCACTGCTTCCGTGTCCTGTAAGACATGGAGGCAGCACTTAATCATTAGTGCATTTTAATCCATGTCCTTGCCCCTGCTTCATTTTTTATAAGCTCCTTTTTCTTTCTCATGTAAACAAATTCTCACTCCGTATTCAAGATCCCCCTCTGTCTAACTTGTGTGGTCCACCCTAACCTTATTTAATATTCTAATTGTGCTCACTCCTGTTTTTGTGTCCTGATCACCGTTTGGAAATCTGGCTGCTTAGACCCATCTCGGAAGCTCTTAACAAACTGTCAGTCTTTCCTTCAGTATTTTCTGCCTCCTATCGCTCCACAGTCCACTCACTGCTACCGTGTCAGCCTAAGCCAACATCATGTTTTACCAGCTCACTTAGGAGCCTCAGAAATAGTCATTTTTTTCCCTATCCAGGCCATACAGCAAGGAAAAATGTCTTCACCTGTTTCAACTTATTTTGTATGATCCCACACCATTCTTACTTAGCACTGCAGGGTCTACGGTATAGTTCCAGTTCACCGAAACGAACTTTTTAAGTCTTTCAGCTATTCTTCCTCTGCTTAGAAGGTTCTTCGCCAAGAAAATATGAGGATCACTTTAAATATAGTGTTAACTTCTGTGTAGTGTGTATGTGTGTATGTGTGTGTATGATGACCCCATTCTGAGATAACAATGCACATCCATCCATGAAGATGGAGCCTTCACTATTAGGCTTCACTAATCCTCAACACAAGAGTTCGAGGGCCATGTTCAAAACATAGCCCACACCCTTAAATGAAAATCTGCTTTGAATGCAACCTAGTCCTACCACTGAAAGGCTTGCCTAGCTACAAAACATGGTTAGTTCAAACTTCATATTCTCTATTATTAGAAGTGCTCACTAGGGTCACCCTCATAGATCCCAGGAAGTTTGTACCGCACTGTGTTTCTATACCACTCCCCCAACACTCCCCAATGCCAGCTGCCCCTCCCTGCACTCTTTCCCTCTATCACTCCCCACCCATCTGATCTCTCTTTCTCCTGTTCCAACCTGCCCCCAGTCCATCTGTAAAATCCATTCTATTTCCCCTTCCCAGAGAGGTCTGTACATCTCTCATAGAGCTCTCCTCTCTACCTAACCTCTCTGGGCCTGTGAAACGTAGCTTTGTTATCATTTACTTAACAGCGAATATCCACATACAAGTGATGATTTAATTCCATATTCAATTTTCAGGGTCTTGGTTACCTCATTTAGAATAGTTGTAATTAGAATGTAGTGTATGAGAAAACAATCTATCTTCGATAAAATTTTAAAAATAAACAAATCAGTATTGATCTTCTTAGATAGCTCACCATAGCTTCAATAAGAGCCAATCTTCAACCCAGGTCCTTTTATCATCATGTATTTTTAAAGTCTTCTTCCATCCTTCCCACTATTTTCTTCTTTTTCTCCCTTCCCTCTTTTGCTTCTCCCCTTCCTTGCTCCCCATTTCTATCTTTCCCAAATATGTTTTAATGACATGCTATGTAAGGTGCTTGAAATAGAATAGTTGAATGGCTATCACAGAGCATGCCAATTGTTAAGAAAAACAGTGTGCAAATACTTGCAAACAAACAGACTTTGATAAAGAAAAACATGATGGGGGGGTTAGATATGAATTTCCAATTATTTTGCTTGGAGTTGGAATGCTCCCTCTCTGACTTTGGAAATCTAGAAGCTTTCTACTAGTTACTACTGGATAAGGTTAGCTGTTCACGGTTTCATTTTGGGTTTCCAACTCAAAGCATAGACTTACCATGTCTATCTCACAACAATACTCCTTTCTCCTCAGCACTCGCTTTGAGGAACAACCCACGGGTCAATTGCCTGGATCGTTAAGGAATCCCTATGGACGCTCCTGCTAACGACCTAGTGAAGGTAGTTCTCTCAGACCCACGGGCTCCTGTCTCTCACTGCAAAATACAGTGTGTCTTATTACACTGAGAAAATTCAGCAGAAATCAGCTCTGATACTCATCAAGAGGGCAACCTTGCAAAATTATTTAACCTTTCTGATCCACAGTCTGTGAATAGGAATAATAATGCTTTCCTCTAAAGGTTTCTGTGAAGGTCAACAATGATGAAATATTATTCTCTCCCAGCACAGGCAAGGCAGCCTTTGTTTCTTTTCTCAGTTATCAAGAATAAAGTCATGGCCAGCAAATGACAATTGATGGAAGGAAGAAGCCTCAGAAAAGGAAAAAATTATTCACTGACTTGTAACTTATGATAATTCTCCTGTAACGATTCTGCAAAACTATGATTTATTATTAACATTTAAGACAGATGACTCATCCTTTAGGGATGTAAATGGCAATGAATTTCTTTTCACCATTTTGCTTGTATTTCAAAACAGAGCAAACCAAATTTCATATGGGAACAAAATTACAATAAGAAGCATCATGATTATGATTTTTAATTTATATCTTATCCATTAAGGTATCTATTTGTCTCTATAGACTCATCATGCAAAATATTAAACAATTTATAAAAATTGCAGAAAAATATTTGTCCTAAAAGAGAAAAATATTTTTTATCTCCTTTAAATAATGTCATGTATGTAAATGTATATTTTAATAACTGTGATTTCTGAAAGGCATTATTGTACTGTTCATGTGTTGAGTTTTATTTGAAATTCTCAAGCTGATATAGTGTAAAGTGGAAATTTAGTTATATTTTTATTAAATTAGTTCCCCACACTTGCTCACACTTGCTATTCCTGAGGCTATGAGCCTTTATTAAGGTTATAAAATGCTTCGACCTTCGTCAAAGGCACAGTGACTTCCCTGGAGGTCCACAGCATTAATGATGAGGTGAAATTCAGAATTATCATCTGCTGGCAGCATCGCCTCCCCTACCACAGAAGCTATTCAAATCTTGCAATTGAAAGGCAAACCTGTCCAAAATCTCATAAAGAAATTTCCCTGGAAATTGAAATATTGGTCAGATTGCTTTTTAGCCTGAGACGTTCACTGGGCAATAGCCCAATGCTTCCATGTCTTCCCCACATTTCACTCTGCAGGCTTGGTAAGTGACAGAATTTATTTCCAAAGGTCAAGATCAACAGTTGTTGCAGATTTGCCTATGAGAAACTTTTCAGGAAAATTAGATTAGAAGTGACTGTTTATGATATGATATTGTTACAATACCACTGTCTGAGAGAAAAGCATGCTTCACGGAAGGTTGACATCATGGCTTTTTTGGCTATTCACAATAATGTGTGAGTATTATGTTCATGACATATAAAAACATCATTTACATGGAAACAGGTTCATAAATACAAGACTCCCTTCTTTGAAAACAAAACATTACTCACCAATGTATATAGCACCCATGATAATGGTGTTGTCACTAGGAAAAGTCAGTTTGGTTTCTTTTTCATCTCAGACTTGACTACTACATTACAAGTGGATTGTGACCTGAGCTGGAATAGATGCAGAATTTCTTTGTGGTTAGTTTTTAACCTCCCATCATAAACATAAGCATTCAATTTTGCTCACATGGTAGAAAAAAAGCATTATTTATTCATACATTAAAATTAAAGTTATTTACCATTAGATATTTATAGCAAGACCAGTATTGTTGGGTTTCTTTTCTTAATATAATGCTACAATATGACTACCAGGAAAAATATGGTTAGTTAATAAAGATTTGAACAAATAATTAGTTTATAGGTTTCCAACTAGTTCCTTATTCAGCTGAGAGCTTGGATTTATCAGGTATAAGTATGAGAACATAATCAATATTCTAAGAGAGTTTGTGGAAATCATCCACTTGATAATTGGTGTAAGAATCCATGCTAATGGCTTTTTGTCCCATTTGGTTTTATTAATAAACCTTTTTTAAAGATTTATTTATTCATTGTGTATACAGTAGTCTCCTATATGTATGCCCAAAGACCAGAAAAGGGCACTAGATTTCATTAAAGATGGTTATGAGCCACCATGTGGTTGCTGGGAGCTGAATTCAGGACCTCTGGAAGAGCAGTCAATGCTCTTAACCTCTGAGCCATCCCTCCAGCCCCCCTGTAGAGGATTTATAATCCAGCAACACGGCTGCTCTGGCAAGGAATCACCTGCAAACACCTTCTAGGTCTGTGTGATCTACTAGAATGACACACCTTTAATCCTTCTGGGTTGTATACAGATATGCCTTCAGTACACACCTTTAATCTCAAACAATGAAGGTAAAGTTATTTTGTAAAAGAAAGCTATGTTTGAGGGGCAAATTAATGAATCAGAGAAAGATTTGACAGAATGAGTTGGAGATAGGATACATCCAACACTCATGAGAACAGACAGGAGAGAGAGGCTATTTAAGAGCAGCACAGAGTGAGTCCACAGGTGGAGGGCAGTTCAGTGAGTGCTGTTAAACTGAGTTCAGGCAATGCAGTGGAGTTCAGCTGAGTTCAATTCAGTGTAGTTCAAGCAAGTTCAGTTGAATGTAGTTGAGTTTGGTCATGAGATCCATTCAGTTTGTTTAGTTTGTGCAGTGCAAGTCAGCATAGACAGTTGAAGCCAGAGAAAAAGAAGGAGTCAGAAGACTAGAACAAATTGCCAGAGTTAGTTTGAGCTCAAGAAGAACAATTCAGGGAGAAGCTGAGAGAAGTCAGCTTGAAGAGGAATTTTCTCCAGAACAGCTGATTTGAACCAGCCAGTTAAAGTTCAGAAAGAACTAAAAACTGTGAGTTCATTTTTCAGTAAGCCTTCAAGATAACAATTACATTCGGTGAATAAAAGTTACCTTTACATTGCCTGTTAGAGAGCTAAACTTATGGGCAAAATCAATCTGCAATAATAATTCAGAAACTGGTTGGCAATAAACTGACGTGTAGGAAATACATATAATCTGAGTTTCTGTGCAAGGTGGGAAATTATACTTAAAGGTTGCAGAAGTCTGGACACTAAAACATTTTCTCATAATAACCAAGTATCGAGGCATAGTGTACAGGACCCTAAAATGACAGTGTGCCTTACTTACTGCAAGTGTTGTTCACAGATTTCACACTTTGTCTTACTTTCCTAGATCTTTAGTTCCTAGTCACTATGGCTGTTGGTCAAGAGCTCATCTAGATTTCAAAGTCTCTCATGAAGTCACATTATTTACTCTGACTGTGCTCTTTATACATAAGGGGAATATTTATTTTAGCTTGACCCTGAAGATATTTGTTCTAGCACTTTGAACCTCTTGAAGGTAGGATATCTGATTGCTGAAGACTTGGTTATCATTTTGCTGTCTTGCAGAGAAGCATATATTTTTAAGGGCATCAATGAAAATACATTTCCAATAAAGAGAATTGTAAGGTGTGTTATCTAGGTTACGTAGATAGAATGTGATATTCCACAAGGACTTCAGGATGGGATAACTGCAGATTAACATTTGACGGCAAATTCCTCCTAAAGACTAATGTTTGCAAGGGTATTTCAGTGCTGGAGTCTCAGAGAATCCTGAAGTAAAAGGAATGACAGAACATTCTGGACTTAAAACTATATCCTTCAATCTTTCCTACAGAATAATACAGAAAACTAAGAAATGAGCACTGGTATTATCACACCTAATATACCAACAAATCAAAGGATAATTTTTTTAAAAAAATAGATTTGTTTACGTGCTTGTGTGTGCACATATTCGTAGATGACTATATTATGAGCAAGACTGTAAGTGTGACTGAGCAACAATGAAATTAAATCTCTCTTCATATTTAAAAGAACACTATTAAAACTACAGGAAATGATGTTATAAAAATCATGTGTGTATGCTCCATTATCCTATAACATGAACTCGGAAGCCTTAGTGATTTTTGTTTTATGAACCTTGTTTATAACAATGTGGCCAGTGGCAATGATCTTTGTGAAAATCCCAAATACATTGGTATTTATTACTGACCATGATGAGATGATTTAAGGAATATATTATGTGTAATATATGAACTGGACACAAGACTGGAGCCAACAGGATGAGAATCACATTACTCTTGAGAAAACAAAAGATAGAATCATTCCTGCATTTCATCAATTCTGTTTAGGTTTTATAGTTTCAACTTCCTTAGTGATTTTTTAGGAGAAAAAAAAAAACTTATACAGAATCTGAAACACCTGTCCTAGCCTGACACCCCCATTTCCATGAAGCATTGTCCTGAGATGTTTCGTTTCTCGTCAAAACTTGCATCTTTACCAAAGATATTTCCAAGGGTAGTTGATAGAGCACAGACAGTATGAAGTAGAAATTGGAAGGATAGGACAGAAAGAGCTAAATGAGGTGAGGAACAGGAAGACATTGTAGAAAGGGAAATAATAACTAATATAAAAGAACTTTGAAAAAGACACAGGGAAACCTACGACTGTGGAAGTTTTCATTAAAAAGCTTCACATACACGGCCCTGAAGGGGAAGGGAACCCCACATGAAGACCAACACAGTGAACTAAACCTGGACCCCTGGGAGCTCTCAGAGACTGAGCCACCAACCAAAGAACATACACTGTCTGGAACAAGGCCACCCAGCACATTTGTAGCAGGTATTCACCGCAGTCTTTATGGTGGCTTTGTCTTGCCTCAGTGAGAGAGGATGCACATAACCTGGTAGAGTCTTATTGTGCCAGCATGAGAGGATACTCAGTGGGGTCACTCTCTCAAAGAAGAATGAGAGAAAGGATGGAGGAGAGACCCTGTGAGAGAGGCATGGGAAAAGAGAGCAGTATTAGAATGGGAAGAAAGAAAGAAAGAAAGAAAGAAAGAAAGAAAGAAAGAAAGAAAGAAAGAAAGAGTGAGTTTCATGTATATGCTTGGTACCAGTAACTGGCCCCCAAAATTATGACTGGCTAGACCACAGGTGCAGGGGGAAAACCTTAATATTATTGTTCTGCTAAATGGACAAAATAAGTAAATGCCCATTAATGTTTATACTCATAGATCGGTACATATTTCAAACACTATCAGTGATATTTCTTTTTGCGGATATGAATACACAGATCTACAACAAATACATTTGGAAAAAGGACTATGGAACGATCAACTCTAACAATAAGAACCAGAGATACAGGAAGTCTATTAGTCAGGACACTCTAAACTAACAGAGCTTTAAAGTATATAAAGGATTAGTAGCTCAGCCCAGGAGGCTGAATTTCTCAGTTGATATTCACTATGTACTGGAATCCCAAAGTAGTCTCTAACATCAGTGAATGAATGGATGTTCTAACAAGGCAAAGACAAGCAGACAAAGATCAAAAACTTCCTTCCTTTATGTCCTTATATAGACTTTGGACAGCTGATATCATCCAGATTAAATGTGTGTCTTCCTGATTCAAGATCTGAATTAAAGGCATGTGTCTTTCTACCTCAAAGGTCTAAACTAGAAGTAGATTCACCTAATTCAAACCAACCCCACGCCACCAAAAAAAAAAAAATCTTTCCATTTCTGAATCATAATTTATTATGAATGTAGTTAAGTTGACAACCAAGAATAACCACCACAGGAAGATTGCACCAAAACAGAATTTGACTTATATGACAGGACCAGTGCACACATGAACTCACAGTATCTGTGAATGCATGCATAAGACCTGTAGAAGAACAAGGCAGTTAAAATATCAGCATGATAGGGATTGTGTAGCATGAAATCCAACACCTACCTGAGAAGTTATCTGCCACTGATGGTTGATGGAGGAAGTAGACTCTGCTTCTTTAGAGAAAATGCCCCTAGAGAGACTACCCATGCTTTAGTATATAGCCCTAGCTCCATGCATACTTATTCTGTATGGTCCTCTTGGCACCCTCAAACATTACAAGCTGTTCCAATTGCTCTGGGTTACCCTCTAGAGCAGGAGAGTAAGACCAGTTAGTTTTAACAGGTCTGGGAGGTTCTAGGCATTCTCCCAGGGAAGAAAAACAATCAACAGTACTAACTAACTATAAACCCTGCAAGCTACAAAAAGGCCTTCTCTAGAAAGAAATGCCTACTGATGAAACAGTGCTCTGACTGCTATGGGGCTGCTATGTGTTAACCTTCCAGGGACACAGTACCTCTCCAAGACACCACAGGTCATCAAACAAAAAGTGACCAAAGCTGTGTGAGGATTATTTCCTTCAGAGTATTTAGTCAGTATTTAGTCCTATTGGCTAAGTGAACTCATTGAGTAGTCTTTTTTAAAAAGTACATGAAGTTATGAAGGAGTAAAGAGTGGTTGGAGCAATAGAGGAGGACTTGATGAACAGATGGGAGCAAAACACATTTATGTGCATATATAAATACTCATAAAATAAATAAACTATTCAGATTAATTCTTTAAGAATTTCACATGTTTACGGTTTTGGTCATATTCACCTCTCACTCCTCCTTCTACTTCTCTCAGACAAACCCTCCAGATTCTTATTCCCATATTCAACTTTATGTATTATTTTTAAACTACCGATCCGTTAGTAATGTTCATACACTCACGAGTATGGGTCCATCCATTGTAGGATGGTTGACCTACTGTGAATCATGACCCTATATAACATTGACTTTCCTTCCTCACACAGCTATCAGCTTTTAATTATAGGGGCTAAGGTTTGTGAAGCCCTGTTTTCTCCATCATGATATGGAAAATGCTTAACTGGACAAATCAACAAAAAATATTGCTGTATTATAGACTGTTTTTATAACCTAAGGTTGTGCATAGTTACTTTTACAAATGAGATTTTATCCTATACACTGAGGGTCTGTATATTTTAGATTTTTCAAAATGTCTACTGATTAAATATGTTTATAAAATTTTAACCTCAGAAGCAAAGGAAAGGGTGAGTTCTGTAAAATGAGGTTGAAATTACCATTTTTCTACTAAAAAGTTTTTTAATTATTTCATAAACTTTCTTTGTTTAAAGCAAGTTTATTGTGTGCCTTTGGTGTTTAGCATAAATTCAGCCATACCTCATTCAGAACATAGTATATTCAGTTACTATTAGGCTCATCAAATGATTTTATAGGATGCCAATTTCCATGCAATTAATCAGAAAATCCGTATAGAGCACACTTGTAAAAATACAAGTTACAAAATATTTATCACATTGTTTGCATTTTAAGTATGCTTATGAGGCTGATAACCTAGTTCTTACTTGCCTCCTTTAGACAAAATTTTTAGTATTTAATATTTGATATTAACCCCTTCTACTATAAGTAGATGGAAATGTTATTT
This sequence comes from Rhabdomys pumilio, assembly GCA_030674055.1. Taxonomy (NCBI): domain Eukaryota; kingdom Metazoa; phylum Chordata; class Mammalia; order Rodentia; family Muridae; genus Rhabdomys; species Rhabdomys pumilio. The sequence goes on along the minus strand of JANHMN010000013.1, from coordinate 54,763,081 downwards.
ATTTAGGAAAGATTTGTAACAAAATCACTAGAAGACTGTCACTTTAATGTCCATGAAAGAAACCTCCTTTCTTGCTTAATTTTGTTAAAACTATGTTTTAATTAAGATAAATTGCATCTCATCACCTCTTTTCTTTCCTTACCCTAAGCCTTCTCCTGTTCCCCTTTCACTTTCCCCCAAACTGATGGCCTCTTTCTCTTTGATTACTATTATTTCAATTATACTTGTCTATGTATTGTCTATAATTATATGATTACCCATATGGATTAGTCATGAGAAAACTTAGCCAAAAAAATCAAATAATCTACATTCGTGGTAGAGAAAAGCCCTGCCTCATTCCCACTCTCCCTCTTCTTCTCCCTAACTCCTCTCTCTCTCTCTCTCTCTCTCTCTCTCTCTCTCTCTCTCTCTCCATATATGTTTTTTTTTCCTCAAGGAAAATATCCTAACAAATATGAAGACCTACATTCTTAGATACTAAATAACAAAGGTTAGGTATTTAGGTTTCCATATGTTTAGAAGCATCTCTCCTGTCATGGATAAGACTGGATAGCATCTGTTCTGTCGTGTGATAATATGATGAAACTGTGACGACCAAACATCAGTCTAGACATTACTGTAGCATGGTTTTAGATTTAGTTGATATTTAAATCAGTAGCATGTAAATAATGAAGAATCTTATCAAAAAGTGAGGTTTTATGGGTATTTTATTCATTTATAAAGCCTATTTTAAACAAATGGTCCTTTCAATACACTGTGGACTATTGATGCCCTTTATGTTTACATTTCCATATGTATTTGGTGTGTGTGTTGTTTGTTTGTTTGTTTGTTTGTTTGTTTGAAGAACCTTGACAAAGAAACCTGCTGACAAAGGTCTTTTACTCCCCTCCTCATTTGTTTGTCTGGCTGAGGAACTTTACCACACAGAAGCATTTCTGTCACTCCTTACCTTCCCATCTCACCATACGTCTTCCTTCCTGCTGAGAACTTTACCAATAAAGGTCTAGGTTTCCATCAAAGGAAGGCAGAATATGATTTCTGAGCTATCCATATTGAGTCTTCCATTGATGGGTGAAATAAAATGAGCCAACACTTCAAGTCCACAGGGCATGAATTTCCACAAGATTTTGTATAACACTGAGTTGAACTCTCAGCCTTATCATGTCTTCAAATGTATCCAAACATTTTACTTTGGTGTGGGGTACGGTGAAAGAGAATATTTATGCTGCTAAAGGCTGTAAGTCTACCTCCACTAGAAAATAAAAACTCATTGGATAAAAGATATGAATGAATACAAATTAAAAAAAAATATATCCTGGTCAAGTTTTCTTTTTGTTCTTCCAACCAGGGCATTTCCCCCAATATTCTTACATAGCTCACATCACCATATTTCTACCACAGCCCTATGTGCCAAGTGTTGCCTTGACAACACTAAAGATTACAGAGCTGCAGTGGGCAACCATTTCCTGGGAAAATGTCTCCCTCCTTGCTGCCACTCATCTTGGTCTGATGACCAAGTTCAATGAGATCTATAAACTAAATCTAGGGCAAGGACATGGTCTTGATTTTCTACAAGTTACAGCAATTTGTGTCACATTCCCCTAGTTGTCAGTGGTCTTCATAACATGCAATGGGAAAGGAAACTACACTAAATCTCAGATTCTTCTCTCATAATCAGAAAACCAGTCTGAGATTCAGCTGTCTTATTTGATCACATTTCCTGGACACTTGTACTGAACACTGATATAGAAGCCAATTCACACCTAGACTCACACTAGTAGATGTCTTCTTATATTCTTTTCTTTCTTCCAATTGAGATAACCAGCACAGGTGCATTCACGAAGCTGGTATTGCTGCTGTCTCCTGTGCATTTGAGTCACGGTAAATGAGAGGATGCTTTCTTGCAAAGAACACCTTCTCTGGATGATTATGTAAGGAACAGCAGACCTCCCTACTTCTTAAGACACTGAGTCATTGTCACAGCTTAGTCCATCCTAACCAAAGCACACACTACCCCCGACCCCCGTTTGTGAGGGACAGTTCCCAACATTTTAAGTAATTCCTGAAATAATAGATAGTACCAGAGCTTAGTTTACTGCTTTTCCTATACATACAGATATGCTGTAGACACATTGTGTCTTTTCTATCATAATATTAATATATAAATTATGCCAAGTGAGATATTACAGTTTGATAATTATGATGTTACTATAGGAATAATTTTTTTCCTCTCCTATATTTCTTATGAGTAATGTACTAGACAAAGTAGTAAGTCAATTCTTGGTTAAAGATGGAATGAGAGCAATGTTATTGTGCAACTCAGAAGACCATACAAATTTTACATAATATTCTAAGTCTTATGTCAGTGAAACTATTGTATCTCTGTTTATTTTCAGTTAATTTAATTAATACTCAGAATTTTTCTGACATACAATATTACATAACAACATACAAATGTTATGTTCAGAAAATAAGTGTGTTTCACTCTTGAACTTATCCTGATTATTATCTGGTATCTTTATACAAGACCAACTTGACTGTCAAATTAATTAGATTATAAAAAAATGTAACATTAACTTAGTAAAAATAATGTAGAAAGGTATCTGACAACATTTATTGATTTTTCTTTTTGACTTTGTTTTAAAAGAGATGTATGGTAATAATCAGATCAAGGGTGATCTCTACGTAGGAGTAACTCCTTTCCTTCCCAGCTCTTCTTCATAGGAAAATCCTACCTGGGACTTGTCTTCCATTTCTTGAAGTTAGCTTTTCTATATCCATTTATCCACTCTTATTGCAACAAGCCCTCCAAATACTTATCTATAAACTATGTTGTAAAACAGCCGCTGGAGTTCTCTCTCATTTTAAATAAATGCCCATTTTACTTGAAAAACCACACACAAGATGATTTCTTTTTCTTCCTATGGGCATGATTTGGCATTTGCCACTGAAACTTCAAGTTGAGATACACTTAAGCCATAGTGACCTTTCTATCAAGTTTTTGCAATGCAAAGCATGCTCCTAACTTAAGGTCTCTTCGTGGATTGTTTCCTTTTGTAGGAACAATCTTAAATGACATTTCCTCCAAAGAGCTTTTTCCAAGCTTCCATACGGTGCTCAGTTATAAGTGATGTTCACTGTGGTTTAATTAATTCTGTGCCTCATGCTAATTTAATACTCTTCAGGTCCCTGCAGTGATTGCAGTTGTTCACTGACCTGTATTTCTTCTGGTTTCTATGAAACAGCACTACTTCTCTGAAAACTCTTTCCTATGGGAGCCCTGCTAGAAATGTTTGTTTCTCTTATATAATTAATCAAAATGCTATCCCCAACTCCAGCTGTCTAGCAGAATGATGGGCACCTAAAATGTTAGTGTAAATGATTTTAAGACGTTCTAATAAGCATTTGTAAAGTGATAACATCATGGACAGTATCTTAAGTAGAACTCTTTCTTTATTTATTTTGTGTTTTCAGAAGCCTTTTACCTACAATATGAAGAAATATTACATGTCTGTAATTAGAGAAAATGAGGCTGATTTTCTAGACAGACGCAAAGAAGACGAAGAGCAGCAAAGAGGTCCTTGGTTTTAAATCTTCCAGTGACAAAATAAACTGTCCTCTCTTTAGCCAGGCTGAGATAGAGTGTTAGCGGCATTGATTGCATAGACAAAAGGATTGATTATTGTATGTCCTCAGAAATTCAAAAGGATATGTCAGCATTCACCTGTCTGCTTAGCATACATTAAACCAGAAGTGAGTCACCTGGAAAAAAAATTTCTTCAGTTCAATGAATTTTGAATGTGATAAAGTTTTGTGCTTTGTTTTATTTGATGTCTACTGGAGGATTTTCAAGTTTCAATTTATATAATTCTACTTTAATCAAGTAATAGTTTTATTTTCATTTTGTTCTTATCCTAGTAGGTATTCATAGTTGTTGTTTATTTTTCTTTACCTGCATCTACTTTATAATGTTGTTATACAATTTTTCTCATTGATTAAATTATATACTTTCCCTTTCATTTATGTTATTCATTTCCTACTTCAAATTATCTCATCTTTAACTTATTATCAAAAGCTTTTACTCGGATAAGTGATATTCCATGCTTTTGCCAATTAGCACTCTAGTGTCATCGTCTCTGAACCTTATCATAGATTTAAGAAAGGCAAGCAAATACCATTACTGCTGCCAGAGCACAGTGTCTGTTTCTGCAGAGATCTTACCCTTAAATATTAATGAAGAATACAAATCCAAGTGAAGACAATTCACTAGAAGATCTTTGTAAAATAAAATAAATAAAATAAAAAGGGTAGGGAAAAATAAAAACTGTATGATACATTCATCCCACAAGGTACACAAAATATAATAAAGAAGTATAAGAAATATAAGCAAGCAAGCTACTTTGATCCTTTGTAGGCACATAGCTCTTAGATACTAGAAAACAATAATATTGGGGTAGCTAAAATGGAAGACAAAATTTCAGAGTCATAACTTTTAAAAATGTCAGTCGAGACATAGAATACAGAAGTAAGCAGTTCATAGCATAAGAGAATCAATTCAGCACCTAGACAAAAAAACCAAACAAACAAACAAAAAAAATGAGTAAAATCAATGTTTAATAATTTGAAGGAGAAATTAAAAGACATAAAGAAAATCCAGCAAAATAAATTAAGACCCTAAAATAAAAGCTGGAAATGTATTATTCAGTCAATCCTATTAATCAAACAAAAAATTCAGCATAAATTATGATCAACAGACAAGACCAACAAGAACAAATTATATGAATGAAAGACAATGTTGAGACAATTAAATAATTTGTGTGTGTGTATATGTGTGTGTGTGTGTGTGTGTGTGTGTGTGTGTGTGTGTGTGTAAAATAAAGCATCACTGAAACTCTCAAGTATTCTAGAATCCACACAAGAGAACAAACCTTCCAGACATCAAATAGAAGAATCTATGATAAAATTTAAGGCCAGAGATAATTTATTCAATTAAGTTATAGCATAATTCTCTATAACCTAGAGAAAGAAATGGACATTGAGGTCCAAGAGGCATTTAGAACCACAAATAGACATGACCAAAGAACCTGTTTATGCTATATCAGAGTCAATGCAGAATGATGCCTTTAACATAGACATCAGTTCTCACAATGCAATCTTTTTAGGAAAGAGGAAAATACAACTGGAGAAAGCCATAGGGGACTGCCTCCAGATAAAATGCAAGGCATCCAATTTATTTGAATTTCAGGGAGAAAGACTATTTTTTACTTTATAAATATTACAATTATTATTACCATTTGAAATTCAAATTCAAGAGGCTATTCTATATTTTTTGTAAATTTGCTAATTCTAATTAATTTAGTGATTGTCAAAACCAGTAATTCTGAACATCTATGGAGAAGGTTGTGGTTGACAATTGAAAACACATCAAACAAACACTTGCATGACATCATTGACATTAGCAGAGTGTAACTTCACATTTCAAATTGTTCAGTGGGAAGCTAAGTGAAATTGCCCCTGAACAGGTATATTCTGATAATTCTGTGTAAAACCTGAGATGCAGATTAGGGTAAACATTTGTTTGAAGTATCAGCCTAGAACTCAATTATATTATGTACTAATCACTAAAGATTCAATACCTCTTTGAATATGATATGTGTCCAATAATATTTACAAAGCACTACCCATTATATTTTTTAAAAAATAAAACTATACATGAAGACTTTCTACTTCCTTCTCCAGATCTATCTCAGTGATTCTCCCTGGCACATTGATTCTTTATTCTCAACCCACCAGGTCTAGCCATGTCATGCATCCAATGCCCCAGCCTAGTGTAAACTCTCCTGTTACAGCCACAGTCAATGTCTTCTGCCAAGACCTGCCATACCTTCCACTACCTAACGATCCCTTGCCTTTCCAACCCCTACCGTCAATTCTCCTTACCTATGACTTAATTCTGCTACTCCCTATAGCCTATTGTTTTCTTTTGACTTCATCATCCAAAATTTTCACTATAAATGACATACTCATTCTAGTGAAGCCCCTTCTTTTAAAAAAGAAAAAAGAGGAGTTGTGGGACCATGAAAGGATAGCTTGGTTTCTGGTGGAGCACTGGCTAGAGATGGTCAGAGACCCTGCAAAGGTTGGCATACACTCCCAGGCTCCAGGCTCCTGACATGTGGCCAAAGACCTCCATTGATTAGCACCTTTCTGTCACTTAGGGCAATGCCCCTACCAGCCCCTCCACAGGTAGAGGGCATGACTACAGGCCTCAGGGCCTTGAAAGATCTCCATATTAATGAGATACCTAAGGGCCAGAGGGCATAGCCAATTAAGCATTCCTTCCCAGGCCCTCTTCCCTCCTCCCTCCCTATTTAACTCAGGTCTGCCCTGAGGTGGGAAAGGGTACAGCTCATCTACTTTCTGCCATGAAAATAAACCTTTTAAAGCCATTTCTACTTCATCTCTGTTTTTCCACAGCTCCCAGCGGCATCTGGGTACCCAAGGACACAAGTGGGAGCGGTCATGGAGGACTGAGGCTAAATGACATCCAGTAAGGGTCAGGGGTTCCAGACTTATGCTCAACCAAGCACCCAGCCGCTTCTCACAGCCCACCGCCCCACAAGTGCTGTTTACTGAAATCCATACTGTAGCTGTGCTGTCAGTGTTCTGCAGAGACCCAGATCCAATGAGCCTGATTTACAGTGTGTCTTTACCACACCATGTATATTCCTGACTGGAGATTGTAGTAATCGTTCTGCTACTGAGACTAGTCATATGGGAATTCAATTGGTAAATGAAGAGATAGGTGTTCAATGGTGATAATGAAAGCTGTTCATCATATATGAACTGGCCCTAACATATGGGAGAATAGAATATGCAAGCCAAGCATATTCTTGATCTGAATGTAGGGAATGGTGCCAATAACCTCTGTTGTTCCTTAAATTCAGTTTCCTCATGAAGCTACAATAGATACCCATGATTGGAAGGAGGTCACGTGATTTCAATGCATCTTTTATGTGAAAAACAATGGAACTACTGAAATCTTCCAGAACAGAATGGGGTGGATAGCTTACACTTGCTTATGAACATAGTATGGTTTTATTTGTTTTTAAAATAAACTTCAGCAATACAAAATTTATCACTGTCTGGATCTCAATGCAATGTTGATTATAATATAGAGAAGGCAGATACATGAATGCATACAGATATTAGTGGCCCCTGCATTCTCCAAAAAGGAATTCATGAATTAGAAACATGTTGGCTAAAATCAGTTTCCAACATTTAGGAAAGATCTTTTTAAGTGAATATTGTTCATCAATTGCTCTGTCCAACTGGAAAAGGATTTGGGGGGAAGGGACTGGATCTCCCTGATACTTAATTTAGTGTATCAGGCAGACTTCTTAGACACAGAACTCCATTATGGATGAAGAGTGCACACTGAAAAATTTATCAACCTTTAACAAATGCACAAGATTGGAAAGGGAAAAATCTAAGGGAGGTGACTAAGGAAAAGAAGGTGTTACAAGTGAAAATAATAGATGCAGAAAAGCATTTTAAAGCACTTTTGAGCTCCTTTTTGAAGAAGGAACAGTGACACCTGGGAAAGTTGTGTTAAATAAATAACACCACAAAAATCCATCAGGAGCCCAGATGCACTGAGCACAGATCCACAGAGCTGAATTAATGAGGACATCTTGCTTTAAATCATTTGACAATCTGGATGCTATTTGTCACTGAAGGTAACTCAATATACATTTATATATGTATACATATACACACATTTATAGCTATAAAGTGCTCACCTTCAGATCTAGTGTAATACAATGTGTGTGTGTGTGTGTGTGTGTGTGTGTGTGTGTGTGTGTGTGTGT
>JANHMN010000013.1:54723719-54755200 GCA_030674055.1 Rhabdomys pumilio | reverse complement strand
TGTGTGTGTGTGTGTGTGTGTGTGTGTGTGTGTGTGTGTGTGTGTGTTGTATTTGGATGTTTGTTTCTCTCTAATTCTCTCTGGGGTACACTCTAATTCTCTCTGTCAATGACCTCCTAGATGTCATACGTGAAGAGTAACATAATTACAGACTTGCAAATGGCATCCAGTAAGCCACTGAAAGAACTCCACTGCTCAGTATGGTGACATCTGCTTGTCTTCATAGCCCTCAGGGAGTAGAGAGAGAAAGAACAGTTCAAGGTACCCTAGGTACATAGAAAATTCTAGGCCATCCTGAGCTACCTATCCCAAAAAAATCAAAACTTCTACTCATTTAGAAGTCTTTTGTTTAAACAATGGAAACTCTTTAATCTGCTTTTTCTCCTCCAAGGGTCCACTGTCACTAAAGTCATTGTTATTAATCTCCAAAGGTGTCATCTTTTTCTCAGATGCATAACCTTTGTATGGTTACCAGCCCCTCTCAGTTGAAGTTCAAACCCCTCACTTGGTAATTTAGGCATTTCAACACATAACCTATGAGAACCTCCTCTCTAAAAAAAAAAAAAATACAAATTTTAATATTTGCTATATTTTCCTTTGTTCTCTGGTCTTTTTTATCTGTTTGCTTTGCAGAATACCATTCATACAAAAAATATCCTAATGGTTTATATATGCAAAAACAAAAAAAAATGGCCCATGCTGCTCTGCTTCATGTTTCTGTGAATATTTCTTAGGGGAAAGGAAAGAACACTGTATAAAGCTTTTCTTTCCATAAAAAAACAGACTTCACCACATGCCTTGTCTGGGCATTCATATGCGATTCACGTCTTTGTGCTTGATGACCAGATCAAGATAGTTTATGCATAATAAATTCACTGGGCCTCTCACTGTCCTATGAAGAGTCATTGAGTAGCTCTTTTCCTTAATTAGAGAGAAGATACTGTCAGATCAGAAACATGTTGCCAAGGTAGTCACAGTCACTTGTTCTTTCGCAAGTTTTCAGTTATGTAAGCCCAAGTTTTATTACAGGAGTTAAATAAAAATGCCTAAAGCAAAAATTAAGAGAAAAAAATACTTGAGGAATAGAAAAGGAGATTGGTTCAGGAGCAATGGAATAGAGGCTGGGTTAGGCCCTGAGACTGCACCAGATTCCCCATCTCCACCAGGTTGCCGACATGTGGGGAGAATCAGGACTCTGAATGTTGCCTGCTGAGGCTTTCTTCCACTCTCTATTTTTCTAGATAAAGATTCATTGCAATTTTAGACTAAGACAGTAGAACTTCCCTGTTGCTGAGATGTGTTGTTAAATTGGAGAAGTGCTCATTTAGAGAGCTAGGCAGGCATGGAGGTAGCATGGAATTGGATTCGCCAAATGTTACCAAGAGGCTGAAGAAGAGAAAGGTAAGGAGGAAAGGCCATCTTGTTTTCATCCTCCCAGCTGGGAGTTTCATGGTCCAATTGTTTTCTTGTTCTCAGTACATTTTTCACTTTCCCTAAATCCTGTCTTCGCCTACTGTGATGGTTTGCATAGGAATAGCCTCCATCAGCTCATATCTTTAAATCGCATGGTCATAATGGAGGGGCACTACTTGTTGCTAGCAGCCAAGTGAGCACAGGGATTCCCAACGGAGGAGTTAGTGAAAGGACTGAAGGAGCTGAAGGGGTTTGCAACCCCATAGGAAGAACAACAATATCAACCAACTAGACCCCCAGAGCTCCCACCAACCAAAGAGTACACAAAAAGGAACCCATGGCTCCAGCCACATATATAGCAGAGATGGCCTTGTCAGGCATCGATGGGAGGAGAAGCCCTTGGTCCTGTGAAGGCTTGATGCCCCAGTGTAGTGGAATGCCAGGGCAGTGAAGTAGGAGTGAGTGGGTGAGTGAGAGAAGCAAGGAGAGGGGGGATGGGATAGGAGGTTTCCAAAGGGGAAACTGGAAAAGGGGATAATATTTGAAATGTAAATAGAGAAAACATGCAAATGCTCACAGCTATCCATTGAACTGATCCCAATGGAGGAGTGAAAGAGAAGACTGAAGGAGCAGAAAGGGTTTGTGGCCTCATGAGGAGAGCAACAATACCAACCAACCAGAGCTCCCAGGGGCTACACCACCAGCCTGGGAGCACATAGGGAGGGACCCATGGCCTCAGCTGTATACGAAAGGGGGGTGACATTGTCAGATATAGGTGCATGAGAAAGTCCTTGGTTCAGTGAGGGCTGATGCCCCAGTGTGGGAAAAATCGTTGGCGGGGAGGTGAGAGTGGGAGGGTGGGTGGGGGCATATCCTCATAGAAGCAGGAGGAAGGGGGATGGGATAGGAGGTTCCTGGGTGGGGAGAAATGGGAAAGTAGATTACATCTGAAATATAAATAAAATATCCAATAAAAAAAATTTAAAAAAAATTTTATAAAGGAAAAGAAATGGCTCTTTAAAAAAAAAGGAAAAGAAAATATCCAATAAAAAAAGAAAGAAAACTATCAGGAGTTGTGGCCTTGGAAGAGGCAATGCCTTGTTGAAAGCAGTGTGTCACTGGTGTGTATTTTACAGTTTTAAATGTTCCAGACAGTGCCAGTAGCCGTCCCTCTTCCTCCTGCATTCTATAGACCTCTGAGCCTCCTTTCTACCTCAGTTCTTTCCATCATACAACAATAGACTGAACCTCTGAAACTGTAAGCAAATCCCAATTAAATGTTTTCCTTTATAAGAGTTGCCACTGCTGTGGTCTTTATGCCTCTTCACAGAATAGAACATTAAGACACCTGCTGGGCACTCGGATTACAGACAGAGGCCACTAAGGTCATGCAGCTTTTAAGTGTGTTCTAGAGACTCAAACCCTGGTCCCCACACTTGAAGAGCTAGTGCTTTGTTGGCTGAGCAGCCACTTCCCAACTGCTACTAATTACGTATTTCAGAAGATTCCAGAGCATAAAGGGATCGTACTGCGCATGTGAAAGTACTCATTTCCTTTCTCTATTGCCTAAGCATTCCAGAGAGAAAATATTTGGCATTCTTTCTGTGACAGAAGAGAAATGACATAAAAGCACAAGGTTCACAACAAATACTAAAAAATGTGCTCCATTGCTTGTGGATGGTGGTTTGGATAGCCTAGGACCCATCACGACTTGTCTTTTATGGCCTTGCTTTTTCGCCAGTTTTATGACTTTAATTTTGTATGTATGCCTCAGAATTTTCTACACTATAAAGCAATGTTGGAGCTTATTAAACAATAGACAGTATTCTCAGAGAACAAGAACAAAGGGCAGCATGGACATAGATAAGCCTGAGCCCTCAATGTGAAGGTTATTTATTATGTGTTGCAAAACATGGACTGAATTTTATCTTTTCTGTAGATTGTATTTCATGATGTATATGTTTACTTCTGGGTTATTCTACTCTCTTACATGCATGTATTTCCCTGTCTGATACTATGTATGATGTTAACTGACATGTCATCTTGTATCTTAGGTTCAACTAAGTTACCATAGTAAATTTTTTTTTCATTTTCCAAGATTAATCTGGATTTTCTAGACATTGGATTTTTGTATGGATTTCAAAACCAGATTCTCTCAATTTTCACTCCCAAAAAGCATGAAAGAAGTTTAAAAGAAAATGTAATGACTATGCCCATCAACATGAAAAGTAATGTAAGTTTTACCAGTATTGAGTATTCTTATTAATTAGTATGTCACATATCTTAGGTTCAACTAAGTTACCATAGTAGTTTTTTTTTCATTTTCAAAACATCAAGGAACCATCTACTTATTTTTTACCAAAATGCACATTATACTCAGTGTTGTCATAAAATTCTAAAAATCTGTTCAAACTTTTTTTTATTGATTTAATGGGTAACATTTGATCTAGAGTACACTCTTTGTAGTAATGATTTTATTCAATTTTTTTACTGAGGTTTAGTCTACATCTTAATACTCAGACACTGGTAGATAGCACTGTATATGCTAAGAAATAATATTACCATAGAAGGCAAACACTTAATTTAGTATAAGCTATTAAGGGATATAGTTTATTCTGTTAGCTTTGAGTTCTGAGTCAAGTATTCTTATTAGATTAAAGCTAAGCATCAGCTGAAGCACTCAAACAAACAAGAGAAAGGAGAGGCCAACCTGATCACAGAGGAAGAGATAGAAGCAGCGCAGCCACAAGCCAAGACACCCGGAGACACCAGAATGTGGAGGAAACAAGGAAGTGTCCTCCCCTCTTCACCACAGGGAGTTGCACTCCCAGTGATATACTGGTTTTAGTCTGATGGCTTTTAAAAAGGAGAGAAAATACATTTGTTATTAAAATTTCAATAAAATAGAATAAAAATAATAAAATTCAACCAGTTTGTGTAGAATATTATTTTTTAAAGATGTTTAAGCATTTAAGAATTTAATAGAATTTAATAGTGAAGCCATCTACATCCGAGCTTCTTCTCTTTGGTGAAATTATATATATATATAATTTTATATATATATAAAATATATATATATATAAAATTAGCAGCTAGTTGTCTCTTTTACTATAATGAGTAAGCTTTGACAAGTTGTGTTTTCAAAGCAATTATCTGTTTCATTAAGTCTATTGGCATAGGGTTCTTCTGATGGTACTCATTATTGACCTGAATATTTTTATCTTTCATTTTATTGCTATGTTTTATTTGAGATGTTCTACTGTTAGATTTTATTCTTCTGGAAGCTCCAATGGAAACTCATAGTTTTCCATTTCCTATGGGGCTTTGCATGGATGTTGGACAACAATTTGGTTGCAATTACCTAAGACTGTACTGGAATAAAGTGGGCCCCTACTCGACTGTGACTGATGCCTTTACGACAAAGAATGTTTGTACATTGACATATAGAGAAGCCTTTTAGAGATTAATGCAGAAATTGGAGTAATATAACAGGAACTATGGAAAACCAAAGCCATACTTTCAGCAATCCCCAGGGAGCAAATCAGCAAGGGAAACCATTCAAAGCTCTCAGTATATCCAGTTCACTGCACAGCTCACAAGAGACCACATTGTTGATACTTTCATTGTGGACTTCTACCCACTAGAACTAGGAGATTATTAATTTTTGTTGTCTAAGCTTCATGGTTTGCAGTACTTTATCATAGTAACAGATAAACTGGATAGGAAAACTTGTGATAGATCTTTTCCTTGTGCTGGGGAGATAACTCAGCAAAAGAAGCACTTACTGTGCAAGTATGAAGACTTGAACTTGGATCCCTGGTGTCTACCAAGATAGCGGGTATGGAGCTGTGTATCCACTCAGGAAGCAGAAACAAGCAGATCCAGTTTAACTGAAAGAGTATCTCTAAGTTCTTTTTGACCCTTGATCGAAAAGAAAAATGAAAAAATAAAATGTCAAGCAACAAAAGCAGAAATCTGATGTCAATCTCTGACTTCAAAAGGTGCATAGATAAATGAGCATACACACAGACACACACAAGTATTCTCTCTCTCTCTCTCTCTCTCTCTCTCTCTCTCTCTCTCTTATCCATTTTTTATTCATACATCCTGGCAGTTGCCATGATGTGGTGTATTTATTTCTCACTAAAGGTACACAAATGATTTATATTTAGTAAAATTTACTAAATATAATCAACCAGTCATGGTTGGTGAGCTGACTTGAGCTGGGAAAAGTCACATTCAGGGTCAGGAAGTCCTTCTTTGTGAGAACCAACAACTGATTCCCTCGTCGAAGATTTCAGGAACAACCTTAAAAGTAAACTAAAATTAAAGATCAATGGTAGCTGATGGATGAGGAGCTGACTCTAACCTGCTGAGTCTGAGAAGCGGAGGCTGAGGAGCGGAGGCTGAGGAGCGGAGGCTGAGGAGCGGAGGCTGAGGAGCAGAGCGATGAGAAGTGCTTACCCTCTGTGCTTGTCTTTTGTTTCCATGTTTCCGATATTTATCTGAATGAGTGCTGAAATACAGTAGCAGATTGCTACAAATGGAGCATGGAATATAAATCACTACTTCCAACATAGTAGGACCATGCTTAGTTTCCTAAAGAGCCTGACTGTGTAGGTACAAAATAAAGAGCCTTGGAAATATTACCTTTCTTTACATTCCAGCTAATTGAGGCAAATGACCCAAGTGTAGGATTTGCCAGCAGCATAGGTTTTATTTAAAATAAAAAGCTTTCTTATCTGCACAGAACAGCAAAGAAAGCCTTTGGCACACACATTTGTCTGTGAAGCAGCAGAATTTTCATGGGCTTTGGCCTTTAGGGAATGAAAAAAACAGAAGCATGCATTTTGAAAAGATGCACGTTTAGTGGCAGTTGTAGGTCACCTACAGGCAATGTGTCTTTAATTCTCTCTGCCTTATATGCTCTAATTTGCCCTCCTGGGATTGTGAAGTGGATTAATGAACACTGTGAGGGAATGAGACCAGACATACCCCCCTCAGTATCCTTTCTAACATCTCCCATAACCTTTCAGCGTCATGCGCATATTTCCTCATTAATTTAAGCAATTAATTTCCACTAAAGACAAAATACACTAGTGAAAAATGCAAATAAAAGGTCAGGGCAGGCATCGCTTTGTTGTGAAGCTATTTTCCAGATCTGTTGTTTTCCTTGGGCGTTCTATTACCCAATTTCTGTGCTTAAGCTTTGTGAATCTGAAGTGGAAGCGATACATCTTACATTCATCTCTGCAAATAATTATTAGCTGTGTGTGTACACCAGACATTTAGAGATGTTGAGACCACTCAAATAAATAAACAAACATAATCCACTCTTTAAAATACAGGACACTCTAATGGAGGTGACAAAGGGACCTGGGGAAAGAACAGAAACTGCTGTGGAATTCAACAGAGACACCTTTGCCCTGCAGCCTGTGTGTGCCTCCAATTAACACCAAGAGGAGAATGTAGTCCCATCACATCATTGAATTTGGATGTAACAGCTTCAGAGAGCTTGAGCTGAGAGCACACAGGACCCTAGGTAGCAGCCATGCATTTGATGTGTCTGATCTGATGGTGAGATCTAGTTGACTTAGCCCTGGTAGTTTCCATAGAGCAAGCCTTGTGAGAATCTGAAGTTGGCTTAGTCTCAGTTCAAACACTTAATTCAGCATACATCTCTGAGCCTGCATAACTTTGAACAACTTTAGAAAATTTGTTATCAAGACATCATCATTGTTGCTTTGGGAGGAAATAGACTGTGTGTTTTTTTAAAGAAAGAGATATCACAATTGATGAGGAAGGACCCAAGAGAAGATTTAATCTACTTTATTTGTTCCTTGCCTCCCCTTTGGCGATAGTTTCTTGAGTGAAAATGCAGGTGGGCAGATGGATAGTTTTTATTTGTATTCCTTTACATTCATTAATTTTAAAAGGAAAATATGACTAGCTTAGTGAATAGTCTTTGTCCTAAAGAATTTTCCTTGATACTTTAATAATGTTAAATTTTACTCATTGAAGGAAGATTTTGCTTAAAGATTTTATTTTGTATTTAAGTCTCTGTTTGTGTTGGGGGTCTGTGGGGTTTAAAGATATGGATGCTGTGCCAGTAGAAACCAGAGATGTCAGATGTCAGACCCCAAAAGCTGTAGCTACAAGTCGTTAGCTGAGAGACACAAAACCAGGTCCTCTGCAAGAGCAGAAAGTGTTCTTAGTCATGGAGCTGTCTCTTCAGCACTCTAATGTGGATTCAAATACATTTGAAATCTATTTTTAAAACTTTGTTATGCAGTCTACTTTGAACATATTTTTCTCTATCCTCCATGTCTTTCAGATCCTGCCCAAATTCTTTCCACATTCTCTCTCCCTCCATTCCCCTCTCTCTCTTCTTCTCTCTTCCTTTATCTCCTAAAAATCCAAATAAAACAAACAAACAAACCCCACAAACAGCCAAAACCCACCAAAACAAAACAAAAAATAGCACAGAAAACAAGGGAGTTTGTTTTGTGTGTGCTGAACTATTATTAGGCACATAGCCTGCCCTGGTACTTAACTGATAAGTCCAGTGAGTGTCACTCTATTGGATAAAAAAGATGTTCTCTCTCCAGCAGGTATTAATGGTAAATAGCTTCTAATTCAGGGAGGGGACTTTGTGCTTTGAACTTTTCTGTGTTGGAATTTTCTGATTTGAAAGGGTGCAGGTCCAATACCATTATTTTATTATTTATGCCACTATTTTATCAATAGATTTTGCACCCAGGTTGTTCCTGTAGGTGGCAGGCTTTATGGATGATTACTTTTCTCCTCCAATACAACGCAAAGTACCTTAGAGCACCATGAATTGTAGTCTCTATGTGTGATGCTTCTAGTTGGGTATCAGCTCAATTTCTTCATGTTCGCTGGCATAACTAAGTGCTGTCTCAAGCAATAGGGACTTATTGTCAGACTGGATGGAAATTACTATCATTAACAATGCCCTATAGTGTTTAGAGGGGTACCCATAAGATACCTTTGATAATAGTCCATTTAGATGCAACCTATTCCTCATACATGGATATTTTCTTTATGGCATAAGATGTCTAGTTGCAACATTGTTTCCCCTATTTTATGATTACTTCATTTAAATTCCTTTTATATGTGCCTATATTTTAGGGAACTTCTACAGTAGTAAGTCCCCAAATAGGTTTTCGAAAGGTCTTTAGAGTTAATTTGCCCTTCTCCATATTTTCTCATTTACCCTGCCTTCCCATTCCTTTCTGCATATAATAGTTTATCCTAATTTATTCTTTATCTCATTAAAACACTGTATTCTATTTCTCCTTCCTTGGATCATCTCCTCCTTCTCCAAGGCCCCTTACTAGCTGCCTAATGTCTGTAGTGTCTTTGATTGAAACATATATATCTAAAGCTATAAAAGTAATATCCACCAATAAAAAAAAAAAGTGCAACATTTGTTTTTTCTGGATCTGGCTTACCTCATTCAAGATGACTGCTTCTTGAATCCATTTTTTCTGAAAATTTCATAATTCATTTTTCTTATCAGCTGACTAATGCTCCATTGGGTAAATGTATCACTGTTTCATTATCCATGTGTCAGTTGATAGGAATATAGGCTGCTCAGCATTCCTAGATATTGTTCACAAGGCAGTTATGAATATGGACCAGCAAGTATCTCTGTGGTAAGATGTAGAATGCTTTGGATATATACAAAAAGATGGTATAGCTGGATATTGTGAAGTGTCTGTTTTCGTCTTTTTAAGGAATCTCCACACTGATTCCATAGTAGCTATACTAGTTTATACTGCCATGAGTAATTAACAATGGTGTCTGTTTCTTTGCACCTTGCTATCACATGTTGTAATTTGTCTTACGAGGCTTGACTATTCTGATATGGATAAGACCAAATTTCAAAGTAACATTAATTTGCATTTCCCCACTAGGTAAGAAGGTTGAATATTTTTGAAGTGTTTCTCAGTAATTTGTGTTTCATCTTTTGAGAATTCTGTTTAGTTCTATGGCATACTTTTCAATTAGATTGTGTGTTTCTTTGAAGTTTTGAGTAGTTTTAAGGGTAAGGAGTCTTTGTATAGTCAAAATACATACCTTTTGTTAGATGTATGGTTGATAGAGTTTTGTTTCTCACTCTGTAGGCTCTGTTTTAATATTGTCATTCTGTCCTTTGCTATGCAGAAGCCATTTAGCTTCGTGAAATCTTATTTATTAATTGTTGGTCTTAATGTCTGTACTATCAGTGTCCTGCTCAGAAAGTTACAGGTGTGCCGGCGAGTTCAAGTGGACTCCCTACTCTATCTTATGCCATATCCAGGGAGTCTGCCATATATACAACTCCTTGATTGATTTGGAGTTGAGTTTTGATCAGGGTGGTAGATGTAGATCTATTTTCATTCTACATGCAGCTATTCGGTTTGACAACTTGTGGATTTGTATGTGTAATTTACATGACATTTGTAGGTGGGTTGGCATTTCAAGTCTGAGGTACTGAAGGAGCATGGGCTGAAAGTAGGAGGAGTTTACATTTACAAATGTTCAATACTTACCAGCAATACCTGCTACTGTAATGGTGGGTATGAATTGTTTTTATACAATTTCATTTTAGCTTTATTCAAGAATTAACAAATCCTCAGGTGGGGCAGTCTCTGGATGGCCTTTCCTTCAGTCTCTGCTCCATATGTTGTCCCCATATTTCCTTTAGACAGGAGTTCTTCCGGGTTAAGAATTTGGAGATGAGTGGGTGGCCCCAACCCCCAACTGGAGGCCTTGCCTAGCCTCTGGGTATGGTCTCTACAGGTTATCCCTCCCCTTTGTTGGGCATTTCAGCTAATCCTCATCTCTGTTGGGTCCTAGGAGCCTCTTGCTTTCCTGGCATCTTTGACTTGCTGGTGGCTACCCCAGTTTCCCATCTCCCATTGCTACACACCTCTGTTCAAATTCCTAATCCTCTGTATATTATCCTGTCTCCTCTCATATCTGATTCTGCCCCCAAAAGCTCCATTCCCCAGTGTAGGGGAGTGCCAGGGTGGTGAGGTGGGAGTGGGTGGGTGGGAGGAGCATCCTCAAAGAAGCAGAACGAACTGGGTGGGAGAGGGGGGTTCTGGAGGTAAAGCCAGGAAAGGGGATTGATGTGTTTATTAAGAGATAAAGAGAGTATGGTGTGTGTGTGTGTGTGTGTGTGTGTGTGTGTGTGTGTGTGTAGTGAGGTATGGGGGAAGGGGATATCTCAGAGGGCCCATGCAAAGGCATCTCTTCCCCCTGAGGGACCAGTCACACACCTGTATAGTATAGAATAGAGTTTATTAGGAGCATTGGGAGGGGAATTACGAGGGTAGTAGAGGCAGAGAGAGAGAGAGAGAGAGAGAGAGAGAGAGAGAAGTAGAGGAGTAGAGGAGGTCGGCCATGAGCAAGTTGGAGAGAGGGTGAAGGGAAGGGGGAAGGGGCGAGGGGACAGAGGGATCAAGAGAGTAAGAGCAAGAGATCAAGAGAGAGAGGAGGGGGCAAGCAGCTCCTTTTATAGTGGGCCAGGCCTACCTGGCTATTGCCAGGTAACTGTGGGGGTGGAGTTAAGACAGAATGCTAACAGGGATAACATTTGAAATGTAAATACATAACATATTCAAGAAAAAATAAAAGAAAGAAAGAAAGAAAAATAGAATAAAATCTCCAGGGTGCAATTTTAGAATTCAAAACAAAAACAACCCTCCCCCCAAAAAACAAATCCTCAAAGTAAGAGAAAGACTAAATAAAATGTCTTCCACTAGTTCAAAATAGATTATTTCAGCCACAGTATTTAACTTATATTTCAAATTCAAAGAAAACTATAGCAATGCAATGAGATCCTCTTTCCTTCACATAGTTTCCTCAAATGATCACATGTCTCACATTTACATTACTGGTTTTTTTTCTAATTTTTTCCTATGTCATATGAGAATAAGCTAGAGAAATGGTGCCATACTAACCTTCTATGTTTCAAAATATATTTACAAGATAAGAGCATAAACATTCTTCTCATAAGAGTACAGCCATAAAGACTAGAAATTAATATATGTCTAACATTATCATTTAAAAAAAAAAAAAAAACACGGCTCAAATTTTACCAGTGTTCTCAATGATGCTCCTGGTATATATGCTGTATTCTGCATCTAGCTGTTGTATTTCCTTAAGTACCTTCCATCTGCAATAGTGCCTGATCTTTCATGACTGATGTTTTAAAGAAATACAGGTCAATTGTGTTGTAAAGCTTCCTTCAATTTGGACATGACCAGATTTTCTTATAATTTATTCCCAATTATGGCATAGACAATTAATACACTTGGATACACACAGCTACATTGAAAGTGATGCCAAGATCTTGTCACTGCTCCTCCATCAGGAAGCACGTGGTATCAGTTTGGTCCCTTACTGAAGACAGTGAAATACATCATTTGATTTGAATGCTTTCAAATTGGGATCATGCTCCTAATTAACTAATTTGGTAAACTATTAAGAAATAGTATTTTATGGGAATATATAAAGAGATACTGTGAGGTAAATATGTATCATCTCCTTTTATTTACATTTTATTCATTTATTTGGGTTATATTAGAACCACTAGTCCTCAATCTATTCATTATTTATAATATGAAAGTGTCATACATATACAGATTTTCAGATATGGAGAAATATGGAATTTGTGCTATTGGCTTTTATTTGTTTTGTTTTGCAATGCTTTAATTATCCTAGACCTGGACTGTAACAGTCCTTTCATACTGATTCTCTTCCTTTTTAGGTTTACTGAGACATTTTGAGTGTTCTCTTATTTTCTAGCACAAGCTCTTTTAATATTATCTGCTGTTTGAGGAAAGCAGTTTCTTCTCCTAAGTCAACCATGTCTCTAAGAATGCTCTAAAAAATTTTGGCTTTGTTTTATACTGCTTTAAAATTAAATACATGTATCAATCTCCTGATGTGGTAGCACATGCCTGTAATCTCAGCATTCAGGAAGCAGAGACAAAAGGATCTTCGCAAGTTCAAGAATAACCATGCTTATGTAGTGAAACATTGTCTCAAAAATAAAAAAAAACATTTATGAATATGCATGCAAAATTATCTGTCATTTACTTGAACCTATCAGGTATCTATTGATCATCTATCTATCATTTATCCATCCATTTTTATTATTATCATCATCACTATCTGTTAACTCACCTATCTTCAAACCTCTAAGTTCATTCCACACCATGCAATTTCCATTCACAGCGACAGGGTATATTTTCCTACCTAATTTTCCAATCGTTATCAAGTTATCTACTTATTTGTGCTTCTCTCCAGTGTTAACTAATCTCTTTCCACAACAGAATAAATTCACAGCTATGTAGTACTATGCAAATGCAGAATTGAGGAAAGAGTGAGAGAAAACACACATGTAGTTCAGATGTAATCTCCAGCTCCTCGACATCCTCATCCCTCTTACCCAATCAAATCCCCACTTTCCCAGAAGCTTCCATCACCCCAGTAGGAGCAAAATTTCATTTAAGTTAGTTTCTTGATTCACTCAAAAGCAACTTTCCTCAGAAAGCCACAGTTCCTTGTGTTTTTCCATACGTTTCATTATGTTTTTTTCATAATCAGTTTCTTAAGAATGGCAGAAGATAAAACGAGTAAAATGTATGACACAGAGAGACATGACAGTGTGAGGAGCACATATATGTTTTCAATGTGGAAGAGTGCATTGCTATTTTAAATTAAGTTGGTTAGCCTGTTATGAATTGAACCAACATTAACAATAGTTCAATATTGCAACAAAATAAATCATATTCATGAGCAACATTACACATTTAATATCTTATAAACAGGCGTTCATTAGTTGTCTAAGATCTTTAGTAGGCATGATGGAAAATAATACCTACCTTTGGAAGGTAACAACAACCCTAGGCGAGAGATAGAGAAAAACAGAGAGACAGAGAGAGAGAGAGAGAGAGAGAGAGAGAGAGAGAGAGAGAGAGACTTGGAGTAAATTTAGCAGTGTGCTGAGAACAAGATTATAACTGATTATAATAGCCAGGATTGGATGACCAAAGGTCAGCGCTGGACACAAGTCTAGTTATAAAGGCTGCCTGGAGGATGATTATAAACCATGAATAGGGAATATCACATGGTTCTTATATTCTATATAGTTAACAGGAAAAACAAAATAATATTTTAAATGATCTATGTTTTAACCATGCAAATTTCATCAACAATTCTCAATTTTTAAATTCTTTAGGATCATTAAACGTCGTCAAACTTACTAGAGCAAAGCCATTGCTAATATCTATACTATTAACTTGATGTTCACATCCTGTGTGAAATATCAAATGAACATGTATTTAGGAGTATTTACAAAGACCCAAAGTGAATATGAGTATCATTATTCATTATCATTCACTCGAGTGCTACACTGTTGTAGAAATCAAATTCAATTCAACCCTCAATATTGTATTTGAAACAAGTTAGTCACTATCATGATTAATTTCTCAATATTACAGTGTGCGTTGTAAAAAATAAGTATTTTCATGTATTCATGATTATATGAACAATCTAAAGATTATTAGCAATAATTCTCCAATAATCAAGTAGCCAAAATGTATATCTTTCTGACACAAGTCTTTTGATTTTTTTTCTGCCACAACAGTGACCTAACAGAAAATGTATATTGGATTGACTTTTGTACACCCTAAATTTCTACAAGTTTTTGACATTTTGAGGAAGATTATGATTAAGCCAAGAAATTCATACATTGCATAGTTTAGACTTTTGTAGTTACCTCCTTGTGGCACCATTGATCCTTCCTTTGTTTATAACTTCCACAGATAAGTTCATTACAAAAATTCACTTAAATTAAATGCTTATTTTTGATAAAAAAAAAACGACATCAGAGATAACATATCATGAGCATCAATATTTATCTGTTTGAGGAGCCTTGTGGACAGTGAATTTTCATCGACTCAAAACAATTCAGTCATTATACTCACTTATGTTTCTGATACGAACATTATCACTACTTTTAGTCGGTAGGACATCCTTTAGGCTGGCATCTTTGTTATTTTGACAGGACTGTTTTGACATTTGAATTTCTTCCTTTCTTTCTTTCTTTCTTTCTTTCTTTCTTTCTTTCTTTCTCTCTTTCTTTTTTTTTGCACAAAGCATTCTGTGCTCTCTGCTACTTATTCCTCTACTCCACCCAAATCTTTTCAAAATAAAGACCATTAAAAACAGAACCCTGAATGTCATATTTGCATTAAGATCTGGTTTCTTGATAATTGTCTCAGAAAATAAAATATACATTTACACTTTTTAAGTTATTTTATTTTTATTTTTTTTATCATGCACACATACATACATATATGAATGCAAGTGTCCGCACAAGCCAGATAAGAACAACAAATTTTCCAGAGCTGAAATTATAGGACACTGTGGTTTGGGTGACAGAAACTGAATTTTCCCTCTGAGAGGGCAGCAAGTGTCCTCAACCTATCTCTCCTGCCCCCTGTAATTTCCTCCTAAGTCATGAGTTCACATTGTCCTTTCTAGATGACAGGGAGATGATGGCTGCAGTAATTAATACTCAACGTAAAAGGAAAATGAGAACAGAACTTAAGAAAAGTGGGTAGGGATGGTCATAATGTGTTGGTTTAGTCCTTTATAGCTTTGTAGGTATTTTATGGACTCTATGTCAGTGACACCACATGCAGGAAAGTATGGGAAAGAAAGTAAAAGCAGGACTTTAAAAACTTCCTTGCTTGATGAGCAACAAATCATTTGATCAACATTTCTAGAAGACACTTTGGCAACATGCATCATCAAAAATATTTATAACTTTTCATCTTGCAAACCAATATGTAAAAATTTCTATTAATATAATAAGACAAATGTTCACATTCCTTCAAAATATATAAAACTGTTTACAAAGAAATTACTGTAACTGTACTGCTATTTTAATAAAATATCCCCCAATAATTAAAATGATGATCCAAAACTATAGTGTTTTGCCTGTTTGCTTTTGAGGCTATATTTTAATTACATTTCTTGCTTACCTTTCCTCTTTTCAAACCACCTTATGTACCAATTTCCAGTCTCCTTCAAATTCATGGCTTATCTTTTCATCAATTATTATTGCATGCAAATATGTATTTATATACATGTACATATTGACAAATATAACCTGTCCATATTATATGATATGTCTATATTTTTTCAGGCTGACTGTTTGGTACCGGACAACCAGTTGAGAAGCCTTCCATGGAAGGGCCATCTCTTTTGATTTCTGCTTTACACAGTTGCTGTAGTTCTTAGGGGTCGTGTTGAGGACTCATGTAGTTTGGCATGATCATTGGTGTCCTCCCTGTTCAGCTCACACATGATCATTGGTGTCCTCCCTGTTCGGTGCACACATGTGCATTGGTATCCTCTCTGTTCAGCTCACACATGATCATTGATGTCTTCCCTGTTCAGTGCGTACCCGTTCATTGGTGTCCTCTCTGCTCAGTGCACACATGATCATTGGTGTCCTCCCTGTTCAGTGCACACATGATCATTGGTGTCCTCCCTGTTCAGCTCACACTTGGATAGTTACATTGGTAACACTTTATAGGTGTTGCTTCTGGTGTTACTAGGAGTCACAGTCTCACGGCAAACTTTGTTCCTCTGTCTTACAAACTTTTTACTTGTTCTTCTGTAATGGTCCCTGAGCTTAAGGTGAAGAAGATTTTTTAAAATAGATTTATCTATTGTGGCTGGGCTCCCCAACTATGGATTTTTATTGGCTTTGATTTCCTGTAGTGCTCTATATCTATTACAAAAAGAGTTTCCTTGATTTTAAAAAATTACACTTTTCTGTGCATATAATAAGAATAAATGTATATAGAATGTTATTAGAGATTATGCCAGTTTCATAAATTAATGCTTTTATATTCTTCTCCAATAACTATGATTTCACTAGTATGGATTATTTAGCTGGGTTTCCAGTACCAGGCATGGTTTTACTCTTGCTAAGTAGGTCTTAAGTTTAACTAGAGATCAGATAGTTATTATTAAGATACCTGTGCTGATACTGGACCCATAGGGTTATCATACATGGCTGGTTGTTGATGTGGGTCATTGGTGTCATAGCTGAGTAGAACTGTTGGTTGCTTCTCTCTTTTGCAAGCTTCCATGAAGTCTTCCTGTACCACTAAAGCTAGTCCTCAGGGAGGAAATATTTAGATCAGTTCCAACTCAGGCTTCTGTGACTGTTGTTTCTAAAATGTGTAGTGTTTGCAGCAATAGGGGCTTACTTCTAGCTCTTGAAAAGTCATGGGTTTTTATTTGGAGAGGGAGCTATATTCTGTATACAGACAATAGATCAACACACATGTATGTTCATAAGTAGATGAATGGGTAAGGAAGATGTGGTAGATAAAAACAATAAAATTTTATTCAAACACAAGGAGAGATAAAGACATTTTTAGGTATGGTGGTTTGAATAAAAATGCCCCCCATGTAGTGGCATATTTTCCCCACCTTTGGGAGGAGCAAAGTTGGGAGGAGTAAGGAGAGGAAGAGGAGGAGTAAGAAGAGGAAGAGGAAGAAGAAATAGGAGGTAGGGAAGCAGAGATGTAGGAGCAATGGAGAACCAGGCATATATAGAGAGCAGTCCTGGGTAACAACTTATATCTAGGTTAGTTAATTGGTTAACACTTCTGATTGTGTGGTTAACTGAGCATTGTCAAACATATAAAGCCATTGAATAATCTTTAACCATTAGAGTCTCATTTCTACCGGGTACTGCATAGATGGCAGGATGGTTGGGGCTCAGCCCAGACTTGTGGAGTCAGCATGCAAGATTGGCAGAGCCATCTTCCATGCTGGCATCTTATGGGTAGCAGGGCTGGTGTCTCTGGCCACCTAACCCAGAAGGCCTGAGCCTACGGCCTGAGCTGAGCGGTTGCAAGAGTAAGTGCTGTTCATGGCCACCTGCCTTGTCTAGTCAGGAAGATAGCAGTTGATTAAGAACAAGCCAGATTGTGTGACACCAGTTTAAAATATTACTGCAACACCCCCACACAGGCTAATAGAATTTAATGCTTGGTCATCAGGTAGAGGAACTATTTGGAAGGATTATGAAAAAATTAGGAGCTTTTGGATTAGCTGGGGTAAGTATGATCCTGTTGGAAGCAGCCCACTGGAGGTGAGCTTGGTTATTTAGAAATAACCAGGCCCGGTGGCTCTCTCTTCCTGCTACATGGAACCAGATGTATAACTTTCAACTTGTTCAGCAACATGTCTGCCTGCATGCTACTATGCTACTATACTATCTGAAAGGAATAGCCCTCAAGTGAGAAAATATCTCAGTAAGATCTGGCTTTAGAACACTTTCTTAATTAGCAATTGAAGGGAGAGGGTCCAGGCCATTGTGTGTGGTTTTACTCCTGGGCAAGTAGTCCCTGGTTCTATAAGAAAGCAAGCAGAACAAACCATGTTTAGCAAGCCAGTAAGCAACAACTCTCCATGGCCTCTGCATCAACTCCTGCCTCCAGTACCCTGGCCTGATTGAGTTCCTATCCTGATTTCCCTCAGTGATGAACAGTGATATGAAAGTGTAAGCCAAATAAACCCTATCTTTCCCAACTTGCTTTTTGGTCACAATGTTCATCGCAATACTAGAAATCCAAGCATGACCATAGCAGACCAAACCTCTAAAACTGTAATCTCTTCGCAGCAATAGAACACTAAGAAATCAGAAAAAAATGAAGGGAACTGAAAATATTTTTATGATCTAAGTGAAATATCCTGGACTCAGACAAATACTGCATGTTTTTTCTCAGATGCAGATTTGTTTTCATTTGCATATCTATTTGTGTGTCATGTATAAGACACGTATGTATAAGTCAAGAAAACAGAAAGGGACCATGACAGGGGAAAGATTTTTTTTTTAAGTGTTGGAGATGAAAATGCAGAAAAAAACAAGATGAAAGTGAGTATTAGAATACATCACTTGACAGCAGGAGGGAGTTATTGGAGAGAAGGAGATGGGAGGGAAGGACTAAGACTAGGAAGAAAGGGATTAGAGAGGGAAGTGAAAGAGATCTACAAGACTATGTTTGAAAATGTCACAGGAAACACATTACTTTATATGCTAATTTATAAAAACGTATTTTATATATAAAAGGGAAAGAAAATAATAAAGTAAAAAAACTACAGAAACAAAAATTATACCCTGTTTTCTGACAATGTCTTGGTCTTAAACAGGAATCTTTCTATAAGCATAGATAAAAAATGAAAGACAGATATGAGTTAACAAGCAGGAGTTATACAGCAATAAGCTTGTCCGAAGAAAGAAATAGAAATTCCAAAAAAATACTTTGTTTTCAATCCCTTTCTTGACCAAACAGGAAATTCATAGGAGAATTTTAGAAAAAAAATGGACAAACGAGAAACTTAATGAAAATCTACTTCCTTTTCCCCTCAAATACAAAATATATATTTATCACGTAGCTGTAAAATATTGTCAAACAAGTTTTTAAGAAACAGATTTTTATCTGTAAAATAGTACCTACAAACCAGAAAATTAAAAAAAAAATAATTGTTTCATTTTCTTGTGGTTTCTATAAAGTTTATCCCTAGGTAAACATACAAAGGACAAGAAAAGGGGACACACACGGGAACACACACAATTGAAACATATCAGCTAATAAAATTCAACAGTGAAATTATAAAAACAAGATTTGTTAAGGCTTAAAGATGCCTAATGATAAAGAGGTACACCACAATGTTAGGTTGCTTACCTATCATTGACATTAAATGTGACTATCTCCCCTGTTGCTGAATTCTAAGATTTCCAATGTGTCTACTTCCACAGAATTTTCTTCCCTTTGTATTTTGTTGTTGTTTGTGTGTCCCTTCTTCTGATTCTGTTTTTATTTTGTTTTCAGTTTTTTCTTATTTTTGTAAGTTCTTTAAGAATTTTGTCACTGTATTTTGATCATCATCAGCTCCCTCCCCCAGTTCCTTCCAGATCCACCCCTACTCTCCTACTCACTCAAGTCTGTGTCCTCTTTTTTCTTCTCCTTATTAACCCACCAAGTATATTTTGAGCTTTCCATGTACTCCTGAACATGTGACCTTCCACTGAGCTCTATATCCTACCAAGAACCACACTCTGATTTAAGACTGACTCTCCTTTCCCCAGCACTATTTTCTTTTTCTTTTTTAAAAAAAAATTATTTTATTTTTTACTTATTCGCTTTACTTCATGCTCAATGCTTGCTTCTCAGTCACCCCCTCCCACAGTCTTTCTCCCCTCCCCTCCCATTCTCCTCTGAGCAGGTGAGGCCCCTTGAATATTCTCCCCACCCTGGCACATCAAGTCTTTGCCAGGCTAGGTACTTCTTCTCCCACTGAGGCCAGACACAACAGCCCAGCTAGAACATATGCCACATACAGGCAACAGTTTTTGGAATAGCTTCCGTTCAAGTTGTTTAAGACCCACATGAAGACCAAGCTACACATTCGGTACATATGCCTAGAACTATTTTCAATCGTTTTCCAGTTCTCTGTCTCTTTCTTGATCACCTTCTCTGAAGAAGCTTAGCTTTTCAGCAACTATCTGATCTATTTGCAGGCCTTTGCTTATCTTGACATTGTTTACCACCTATTCTTGTAACCCAGGGTGCCCCGGGGCCATGATGCTGTCTGCCATATTTCTAAAACATGACATAGACCCACAAGTTTACATCGATCCCATGAATGCTGAGAAAGTGTGGCAGAAACCTTTGAAGCCTCAGTCTCTTCCTATATTACTTTTCCCCACTGAATTTCTACCTACCACAAGGATTCCCTGTGAGAAATAAATATGATATAAGACAGGAAACTTCATTCTAACACAATAATAAACTATTGTTTACGTGGTTACCCTCACAAGAGTCATCATTTTAACTGTTATCATCATTGCACAACCAATTAGAATTATACAAGATAGTTTTCTCCTAGTGCTTGTCAGCCTCATTTATATGAGGTGGGTCATGTAGCAGCTGGAAGCTGTAATCATCCCAATGTTCTCTCTTCGACGATATAAACACAATGTTCACTGCTGGCCTGAAAGCTAAAATTATTGCTGTCATATTTTGTCACCAGTGATCTCTGCCAAGAAGGGTTATGTGTGCCTGTTGCCTTGTAAACAGATGAGCAATATCCGCCATGAGAATTGGGATGCTGCTTCTAGAATGAAGGTCTGGCTGGGTTTTAAAGCCATCAATAAGAAACACATGGCATCAGAGTTGGCTGTAAATAGAAGCCTTCCAGGGCGGGGCAGGCTTTTATCTCCAGCAAGAACTGTAGAAATGAAGTCCAGGAGACATCTCAAAATTGTTAATGTTTAAGCAAGATGGAGATATTTAATATTCACAAAGAAATTACAGAGTGCACCAGTTGTCATTATTTTTCCATTTGACTTTCAGTGATAACTTTCTCTTAGACAAATTATGTATGTGCTAAGTAGCAAAACTAACAAAGTGAGTATTTATCGGATACCAAACCTTGCTTTTGGGGGCCACAAATGCAGTTGCTTATATTTTTGCCTTCGGATGTGGAAAATGGCAAGAGCATTTTGTATAGAGTTACAAGAATTTTGTATTTTACAAGTTGGTTTTACTGGAGGCACAGAGGACAGCAAATTCCAGTCTATGAGGGCAAAATAACCTTCTCCAGGTCACACAGTGAATAGCTGGGCAATGCAGGCCACCTATTTACCAACCTGGTACTTTGTGAGTGCCACCACACTGACTATGGCTGTTTCATGGTTAGGCTGTATAAAGAGCTCAGGTCATTGTATCAAGGCTATTGTGTGACATAATCATGCCAAATATCCAGAGAATGCTACTTAGAGGAGTAAGAAAAATGATTAGTTGAAACCTAAGGAATTTCAGCAGAGACCAAAGATGTGTGCAAGAGAGATTGCTCATTAGACTCAAGACCTTTGGCAGTCCCAGAATGAATCTCATCTAAAATCATTGTGAGGTGGGTAGACTGTATTTTCACTCTATAGATGCAGAGAATGTCAGATGGCCTCTGGAAAAATGCCATTGGGTCATAGTGTATAAGAAGGGGGAATCTGCCGGAGCCACGCATTCATGGCCCTGCATCTTAGAAAACTGGATTCTGCGTTTGCAGAGAATTCACTACAGCAGGTCAACTGCAGCATCAGAGGCAAAGTGATGCTTTGTGGGGTAAGCAGAACCCTCGGTGCAATAGGAGCTGCCTTGAAGACAAAATTGGTTTCTTCTAAATAACCAGCCTAAAAAGAATTAGCCAAATAAACTTTAAGGCACCAGTATGAGGCCAGATTTAATTAATGTGCTATAATGAGAGTTCACTCTGGCAGCAAACTCAGCCTGGCTTCAAAGCAATCAATCAAGGATTTATACTGGGTTAGGTTTTCCGATGTTGCCAAGACTTTCCTAAGTACACCACTGCCAATATGGCTATTTAAATTAGGAGTATTATTTAGAGATAGATGCATTCCTCTTTAACATAAAAATAAGGTGGTAATCTACAACCCACTTTGCCAGAAGGTGAAGAATATCGGACTTACTGAAGTTTGGGGACCAGGGTACAGGGTGGTAAATGTCCTGAATGCTGATCATGGCAATACTGGAATCTAAGGCAAGGATGGGAAAGAATAAACCCTGCCTGTACCCATCATTGCCTTAATTTGCCTTTATGTACTAAGGTGGGCTTTGCTCAACCACATCACTCCCCAAAATGACACGGTGCCTTCAGATATCATATATGTACCATTCATTTTTAGAAACATACACATTCAGAAATGGGGCAAAAGTTCAGATTGAGAAAGGCCAGTATTTGCTTCTCAGGAATCAAGTTTATCTGAGGTACTGAGGCTATAAATCTCTGGGATCTGTACTTGAGAATAAGCAGCCTTCTTATTTTCTTCTGTCTTTAGTATTCATATGGGAAAATATTAAGTCAATCTCACCTAAGTGCACCAAGTACAAATAATGACTTTCATAGTTGATATCTAAATCTATAAGAGACATTAGTTTTCCTACAGCAAATATTGCATGTATCTTTCATTGCCAATGATGTAGCATGCTTTATATGGCTTTGCAGGAAAACATCATATCTTATTTTCTCTTTACAAATCTCTTTCATTTTAAAGCATGTCTAGGTCCTAGTGCCTTCTAAGAATCTTAATCTAATAGCCGTAGTCTTTAAAGTGGATAGCTTTCAGGTCAGACTTTCAATTAGGACTATAAACCCTGATAACTTCATGAGACATCTGAGTGTAAGTCACTTGAATGAGCTACTTCTCCATTCTTGACTCGAGGAGTACAAGCAGAAAATTGGATTGAGGTGTTCAATTTTGGAGGAAGTTGGCTTGTGGCAATAGGTGATAGAAGAACAGAAGTGAACCATAGTTCTTAAGAATGTCTTCCTTTTATTTGGGTCTGTATTGCTGACCAAAAAAAGAGAGTTGGAGTACTCAGTGCTAAATGTGAGCTCCAAAGTCCACTTCATCTCGCTTGACAGAAGTGAACATCCACAGTGTTGAGGCTTTCAACTTAGATTTCCTAGGATAAAAAACAAGAACAGAAGACAAACAAATGAATATCAAAGCTCTTTCTCTAAACCACCCATAGCTGATAACATCTTGTCCACACAAAGTATATTCCAGTATGTGAACATTTCAATTGTCTCTGAAAGAGACCCGAGCTTTGGTGTTAGATCCATTCATTATAACCTGTGAAATTTCAAGTAAATAAAAGTTTTACTTTAAGATGAAGAAGGTATATTTCCAACCCTGGGGAGGTGACCAAGGGTAATAGAAATGAATGTGTGTTTTAGTAGTCTCTTGGACAATCATGACCAATGACTCAAAAGAGGACTTCTCATGCATGGTGTTGGTGTTTTTAATAGATGGCCTCTGGCTCTTGGAGAAGAAATTGTCAGTCCATGTGTGATAATTTCATCTATGTATATTTATACACAGAATTAAATTATTAAAGGTTGAGTGTATGAGTGTGGAGTTTTTTGTTTCTTTTTTGTATTGTTTTAGGTTAAGTATTTAATAGTAAAATTCTTCATGATTCTCTGATATTCTTACCTGCTCTGAAACACATAATCCCACTGAGAGGACCATGGAAATCAGTCACATAACATAAAAACCTGGAGCTTTCCATGCTAATGAAGTCTCCAGATAGGCTCTGTGTGTTCAGCCAATGAGCTTCTCTTCCTGGACTCATCATTCCTTTTCCTGATTCATCCTGAGTAAGGTGTATGCATTCACCTTTGACATCAAATAAAGCAGGTTGGACAAGCAAGGACTTTTTCTTCATTAAAAAACTCTGGGGGGGGGGCTATGTCATAAAGAGCCAAGTCTAAATCTGGAGAAGGCTTTCTCTCACCTAGCCCCTTGGTACTCTGGATATTCACTTCAGAACCAAACTGAGTCCCTGTCCCAGGTTCTGCCTTCCCCTTTCTATCTGGTATGTGGATACTCTGAGAGGAAACAGACCGAGGGATTCTCATTCCCAACTTCCAGAAATACCCTAGTGGTGCCTGGGTACATAGCAGACTGGGAACCACAGCAATCTTCCCAGACTCCAACCAGAAATACACAAACTGAGGTCTCCCATTATAGACTGCATTCTGCCTCATCTGGCTGGTGTGCTGGTGCTCCAGGCACCCGAGTATACAGGTAAATACACAGCCCAACAAGGGTACAATATTGGCAAGTACACCTTGGTAGTAACTAACAACTCTCTAATTGGACTTCAGATCAACTCAAGAAGAAGGAAACCCAAATCATATACCTAATGTTAATGCCACTGTTCATCATCCCTCACCCCTTTGTAGAGATGAAGAGAAGCACCATTGCTGAAGACATTGTGCATTTCAAATACAGAGCCCACAGACCCCTGAGCTAGAACTGAATGAATACCCTTTCCTTGAAGATTAATTTGCATTGTACTAGAAAGTACCATGCAAGCTTCCAAAGGAGGCTGGCAAAAGCCCTACCCAACTTTGATACTTATGAACCATATCAAGCCAGCATAGCACAATAAGCCTCAAGGGTAAAGTAGTGGCACATAGACCTTAGCAGTAATGAACAGCTTTCTAACTGGGCTTAAGAAACACTCAACAAAAGCTCGGTAATGAGAGAGAAAAAGAGAGAGAAAGAGAGAGGGGGCATGGAGGCAGAAGTTCACGTGTCTCCACTAGTCAAAGATAGTTTACATAGCTAGGTTGGGTATTAGGTTACACTTCTGATTGAGCATTACCATACTTACAAAGCCCTTGATTAACATTTAAAAAATTGTATAAAAGCCAAATGGAAAAGGGGGAGCACGGGATAGGGGTTTTCTGGAGAAGCGAAATGGGGAAAGGAATTGGCATCTGAAATGTAAATAAAATATCCAATAAAAATATAGGACATTACTAAGAAACACACTCAACAAGAGGGAGACAATCATCTCTGGTACTGGCAAACTACTCAGTTCTAGTGAAATCGTTGTTTGGAGGAGACTTTACAACCTCTAATTTACTAACCCAGCATAATCCTTAGCAAAAATCTATGACCATTTGTCCTTACAACCACAGGTAAGTGTAGTTTTCACTCTTCGTGAAGGAAATTTTTTTGTAACAGATGACAGAAAACCACAACCAATACAAATCCAGAGCATGACACTCAGTCCTAATGGATACATCTACAAAACACTTCCACACCTACGGCTCAGGGAACACTATCAAAGAGGGGGAAAAAGATTAAAAGAGTCACGGGACCAGGGAGTTTTCTGTGAATCATGTTTCTTAGTAATGTCCTATAAAATGTTAGCAACATGACTGCCTAAACATGAAATGACCAAAGATGGAAAGAATGTGCGTGTCACCATCGATTGGGGGAAGACCATGAGGTCTCAAACTTAGACAAAGAATTACAGATGAGTAAGAAATACTGAGAGTGGGAGAGGTGGTCTTTCCCAGAGAAGAGTCTAGTAACAGTTACCACAGTCTGAATATATATATAAATATTATATATATATAAATATAATATTATATATTATATATATATTACATTATATTATTATATATATTATATTATATTATATTATATTATATTATATTATATATATGTAACATTATCAATATGATCATGTTATATTTAGAAATATGTATATATGTATATATATATATAATATATATTTCTATATATACATATGTAACAACAATTAGTGAAAAATAGGCCACGAATGAAAAATTGTATGAGTGTTGCATAGGAGACTTTGGAGAGAGGAAAGGGAAAGAAGAAAGGATGTAACAACATTATAATCTAAAAATACTCCACCCCCAAGTGGAATAAAGCCTACATACCTTATAAAATCAATGTATGGGTTTATTAAGTTAATGCCTGTAAAAATCTTTATCTTAACATGTACACATTGAACAGTTGTCTTTTATCTTTGTTATCACTACTTTCCTCATTATGTAAGGAAGATTTTATGTTTATCTAACTCAGATAATATGGGTAAAGGTACTTACAATATAAGCCCAGTGAGCTCAGTTCAATGCCTGATGCCTATAGAAAAGTAGAGGGAAATAACCCACTCCATGAAGTTCTTCTCTTGCCTCCACATGCACATCGTGGCTTAATCACTCCTACACATAAAAAAATAAAGTTTCGATCCCTATCTTTTGAAATTTGCTTGTAATTTTATGTTCTCAATCATTTTTATATTATTCTTACAGTTCTTTTAATCTCAATAATTTCACATGAAGAAGGTGTCTTACATTATTGTATAAGTAATTCCATAAATAAATAAGTTTTGGATTCAGTAAGACTTAAGTGATTTTAATAATTTGTGGCCACTAAAGTTTTCCAAATCTTTTTAAATATGAGGTCACTCTAGATAGTTGAGGATGTAGCAGCCACTTCAAATATCTTTGTCTGCCAGGTGTGACATTACATAACCATAATACTGTTACCTGAAAGTTCTAGAGGCAGGAGAATCAGAAGTTCAAGGGCATTTCATCTTTAGCTACATGGAAAGTCCAAGGCCATCTTGAGAAACTGTCTTTGAAATAAATCTCAGTATCCTGGAGAAATAGTGCGGTCAAAAGCACTTGCTGTTCTTACAGAGCACCTGGATTCTGTTTCCCACAGCAACGTGGCAGTGCGCAGCCTCTATAACTCATGTTCCGGGAAGAACATTTCCTTCTTCTGGACCCTGCTGGCATTGTATATACATGAGGTACATTCATGCATGTAGGCAAATCCCTGATACATAAAATTAATAAAAAATATATAAAAGATTAAAAGTTTCTTTAGAAAGATTCTCTGTTGCTGCTGAAAGAAACGAACACTTTCTTCGGTGTTAGATTCCAGCACTGGCTGGCTTTAGGACAAATCAAGTCATTCTACTAGTCTAGTGTGTTTTTCTTCCACTTCCCAGTCAGACAAAGATATCTAAATTCCTTTTCTTACTTCTGAAAGCCACACTTCTTTTGCACATCATTGTCTTTTGTTTAGGTTAGATTGACAAAGGAAATAGCTTTCTTCTGTTCAAGACAGTTTATACCTTTCTGGTCTGAATCTAAAAGAAATCATTTCCTTGTGGAATTTTTAAAAATGTTCAATTTTGTCTCCTTACTTTGGTTTTTCAACTTGCGTAGCCTGACATGTGGATTTAGGGATTCAGATAAAATCGTAGCGGAATCACACAAAAAACTATTTTTATGTGCATCCTGGCTCCCTAGAAGATGGACAGCTCTGTGCTATTCTTAGAGACAAAGGAGAAAAATGAACATTTGCAAGGGTCATAAAGGGTTGTAATGTGTCTGATTCTCATTTATACCACTGTGATTACATTAAAATAATATATAACTATATATACACTTGTGAGATAATAAAAATCAAATGTTTCAGCTATAGAAAATTGTGCTGTTTATTAGACACATAGGTGTATTGGTAAAATATATTAAAGTCATAAATTTCTGGAGGGATAGAAGAGAGCTTGGGTATTAGCTCATGGCATGATTCCCAATCTGGAGTTCCTGGAGAGCCATTCTCACATATTTGTAAAGCTTGGTATAAATCATACAAAGATTTATGTTTCAAATGCACAACAGCTGTGGAATAGTTAGACAGGAGGATTAGGACTAATAATAGTGGCATCTTTGCTGGTGTTCTTCAGTTTCTACCTCTGTGTGTTTCAGTTATTTTGTCTAGATGACTTTGCAATGCCCAACTCATAAGCTATATCTGACTCCAACTGAGTATTCAGCTCAGTTCAGCTTTTTCCTCACTAAAAGGCATCCTGATATAACCAGAAACTTTCTCTGGTGTCCCTTCAACTTCTTTATTCTTGATATCCCTATGAAAATGCAGATGAGAAACATAAAGTGTGTTGTAAATAGGCAGACTGTGTGACAGAGGGAAGCAGAGCACTCTCAACTCTCAATGGGTAAAGGCAGATAATGACCAAACTATCATGCAACCTATATGCTTAACTGGACTTTTATCTATTTCCTAAAGTTTCTGGTCAGATGGCTTCATAAGGAGTATTGTCCTATCTAAATAATCAACATTTTCATTGACTAGTATTGAGTGTGTGTGTGTGTGTGTGTGTGTGTGTGTGTGTGTGTGTATTATATGTGTGTACATGTGCATGTATGTGCATATGGACACATATGCACTTGTATGTGTTCACATGTGGAGCCAGAAGTTAACGCTGAGTATCTTTCTTAGTCACTGCCCTCTTTATCTATTGAGGAATGGTCTTTCACTGAATGTAACTCACTGATTGGCTAACAGTTGAGCTCTAGGAATTGACGTGACTCCCTTCCTAGTTCTAGATGTACCTCCATGCTCTGCTTTTACATGAGTACTAGGGACTCATCTTCACTCTTTCTGAGCAAGTACTGAGCCATCTCTGCAGTCTCCTAGATTAACTTTTTAAGTGATGGTGACACTTAAAAACAGTGATCAAGGAATTTTGTTTATTGCCTTGCTTGTTCTTTGACTATTTGTGTTTATTGTCTTGTTGTTCCTTGACTATTTGCATCTATTGTATTGCTAGTTCCCCAACCTAGAACTGACCTTAATATTACATGTAATTACAATGGTAAAAAAAAAAAAAAAAGCAAAAAGGAGGAATGGGGATGGGATAAGGCATTCTAGGAAGGGGTAATGGAAAAAGGGAATGACATCTGAAATGTAAATAAATAAAATATTCAAAAAAAAGTGATGGGGACAATGGCATGCCTTTTCTCTCTACCAGAAAGCATCTGCTAGATATTAATCTTATGACCTTTTGGATATTTTATATTATTTTACATCCATACAGGACCAAAAATAACACCCAGATTTTATTCTTTTCACCAATAGTCAAAGTTCTGTACTTAAAGATCTCAGTTTTAAAACCACTGGTTATGCAGGAGGGCCCATCTTTATTATTCTTCAGCCTTGGTAATATCTGATTCACTTCCTAAAGCAGCTCAACTAGTCAGAGCCTTTATCTGTAAACTGAAGTGTGCCTAAGTTCATAAAACAAATACATTAATCAATGACGTAGAACTGAAGACCACAATTCCACACATGTATAGACACCAGGGGCTTTTTACAGTGAAGGAAAGGAAGGAAGGAAGGAAGGAAGGAAGGAAGGAAGGAAGGAAGGAAGGAAGAAAATAATGTACATTTGAGATACTAACTCCCACCTGTCAAACTGGATAGTTGTATGTATAAGGAGTTGGGTAATC
Organism: Rhabdomys pumilio; assembly: GCA_030674055.1. Taxonomy (NCBI): domain Eukaryota; kingdom Metazoa; phylum Chordata; class Mammalia; order Rodentia; family Muridae; genus Rhabdomys; species Rhabdomys pumilio. The sequence goes on along the minus strand of JANHMN010000013.1, from coordinate 54,726,004 downwards.
TTGGTAGAAGACTCTGGAGGAAGCAGGGTGTACACATCCCGGAGGAGGAGGATCTGCTTTCTAGAGTTATAAACACTGTCAGGATTCACACTCAGACCAGAGGAAGTCTTTGCCACTTTTGAGTCTGACACATATAGTGTGGCATTGCGATTCTCACTGTGAGGCACAGATTCCTTGTTAGGACCATGCCCGTGTTAACAATCTCACTCAGGATTTCACTTGCTCTTTACATCTTCACGCAGGACTTTCTCGGCTCTCTTTAAGTGCTTCAGATACATAATTCATAACAATAGTATTTTCTTTGTTTCTAATACTATATTCATTATATCAATTGATGCCTTCCATAAGGAGGCTAGTGGGATTCACTAATTTATATTTTTTATAATGGGGGAAACAAAGCTTAGAAGAATATAAAATATTTTTGTGAACAAAAGTTCTATTGTTAATCTAAAGTTTTTCAAATATTTTCTCTTTCCCAACTCTCACGCTCTTATTTTTTTAAATGAGATAATATCATAAAAAAGAGATCACCTTGGTCTGTGATAGTCTGCAAGTCTAACTCTGCTGAACTTTGACTCATTTCTTTACCCAGAGGAGAAAATGTGGGTGATCAGAGGTGTTTCGGGGCTTTTCCTGGAATGGAATTTGAACATGCTAGGCTGCTCTGAGTCCTGCCAAAGTGCTGAGGAGGGTTCTGCTGCAGACTGCACAGCCTCTCAGCTGTGTCAGCAGCAGCTGCTCTCCTTGGCAGCACCTTGCAGGCCTTCATGGGTCACTGTTAAGGGAGAAGTGCCAAACGGATTGGGGACGGATGACTGAGGACCACAGAAGCCTCCTGCTTCATGGCAGAACACACAGAAGTGGCTGTTGTTATTACTTTTGGAGATTTTCAAAATGCTGTGCTAAATAGCCCATGAGAAAGAGAATTAGCACCAAATCACCGTGGGTAACTGATTCAAAATCAGCCAGACGAAGGGGCTGAAGATGCCCCCTCACACCTCACCACAGAATTTCTTTCTCACTTGGCTCGTTGATTCTGTTCTCATCCTTTAACCATTAGCTCCACTCCAACCTTTTGCTTTAAATCCTGCCCCTTCCAATCAACTTCACACAATATTGCCTAGTTCTGGAAGGGTTCCATTTTCCTTCAAAATAAAATCCCAATTTTCTTGGCATTACATGTAAGGCCTTTCTTGGGACATAGACCCTTCCAAATGCTAGCTCAGCCTTTCCCTTTAAGTGCTCACTTTATACACAAACTTACCAGCCTTTGCAATCTTGGTCAACCTGCAGTCATTATAGCATAACACCTAAAGTGAATAATTTACCAAGAGAAAATGGTTTGCTGTTTTCATTATTTGATTCACAGTTTGTGAAGTTCCTATCTAAATGTTGGCAAACTCTTTGCTTTCGGCTCCCGATGGGCATGGTTATTAACACTGTCAGTAGATAGATGGCATTTTTTTTAACAAGTCAGGAAACAAAGAAAGGGAGACAATGAGGCTGGGGTCCTGCAATGCCCTCCACATGTCCTCATGTCTGCAAGGGCCTGTGTGACTCCTAGGAGGCTTCACCTTCTCAGGATTCCAGCACTCATCTTTAGATCGAGATTTAAAACATTAAACCTGTGAACTGCAGCATATACCTCACTCCACACAACTAAGTCCCTATGAGCGTTGAATAATTAGATGCAACTTTATCTTTTTTTACACTAAAATGTAATTACATCCCTCCCTTCTCATTCCTCCTTTTAACCCTTTACATGTTCTCTCTAAAACTCATGGACTCTGGACAATCTGATTGGTCCATACAATGTTATTTGTATGTATATGATTTCAGCTCTGCCATGAAATCATGAAGGTGTAAATTTTAATAAGATTAAGCATATGCCTTCTGGTCTTGTGTTAGGTAGTACCTACGGAATATCTTTTTAGTTGAGTTGAGTGCGTATAGAATATCACACTGGGTTGAAATCTTCAAAAGGATGTCCATTTCTCAATTACCAGAATATGTAAATATTACTTTATTTTTGTACTATATAGTTCTCTTTACTGTCAGTCTGGCATGCAGAAGTGAAATACCATAGGATATGTAGCTCGAGACCTCTCTGTCTCTGTCTCTGTCTCTATCTCTATCTCTTCTACATCTCTATCTCTGTCTCTGTCTCTATCTCTTCTATATCTGTTTCTGTATCTGTATCTGTATCTGTATCTGTATCTGTATCTGTATCTGTATCTGTATCTGTATCTGTATCTGTATCTGTATCTGTATCTGTATCTGTATCT
>JANHMN010000013.1:54699346-54723709 GCA_030674055.1 Rhabdomys pumilio | reverse complement strand
TATCTGTATCTGTATCTGTATCTGTATCTGTATCTGTATCTGTATCTATCCTTCATATATATGGAGGAATGTTGTAAGAGCCACAAGAATGTTCTAGAGCCATGGGTAACTGGGAAATACTTTTGGTTGTGAGCCTAGCCATCTTTCCAGCCTGAAACTGGAAAATATGATGAGCAAATTCTTCCCTCGAGTCTTCAGAAGGAGCATTCTGATACTCTGGTTTATCTCCCTGATTTCCAGAATTGCTGGAAAATAAATGTCTGTTGTTTGGCTACTAAGCTACTAAGTTAATTGTAATTTATTATAGCAACTATTGCCTACTAATTCATGTATTTAGGGAAGTGTCATGTGAGGTTTGTGTTTGACAAGGAGACTTGTAGCTGGGTGCAGAGCAGCAAGAAGTACTGGGTACTTCAGGGATGTGGGAATTTGGAAATTGCATTAAAGCTGGGTAGTGGTTAGAGACTGTTAATGGGTTGGAATAAGAAAGACATAAAATATGATGAAATACAATCTTTGGGTTTTTGTTATTGTTATTATTTGGAGGGTTTGTTTGTTTGTTTTGTTGTTGTTTTCTGCTTTAAATTTTCCCTCTGATCCTTTGAGTCTTTTCTGTCCTAGCCTTTAATGGATACTCCACAAGCCTTATGATCTTGTGCTAACGCTGAACACTGCTATTCAAGCTCTTGACTGCGTTTTCCTTCTGTCCTTCTATTTGCCTCATAAGGATTTTGTTTTGCCTTTCATGGCTTTTAGTTTCTATTGAATATGCTTATTATGAAAGCAGCAGGTCAGGGTAAGGTCTATATACATGAAAGTGGATATGAACACAGATTAAGAGTTGCTTGCAAAGTAAACAATTTGTTGAATTAATGTTTCCTGTCAATTAAACTTATCGATTTAGGTTTAGCTTATAGAAAGGCCAAACTACAAATGAATATGCTGTTTTGGATTTTACATTTTCTGTCTTCTTCTTTTTGAAACATGAAGCCCTTAAATCTTCTCTGAAAAGTTAACTTCACCACTTTTGTAGCTGAGTGGAATCCATATTTTTGTATGTAGCAGTATATTTAATTCTAGGGTAGTCTCTTCTTTTCCTAGAGGTTCAGTCATTCTGTGCTCTATTTCTGAGCCTCTGGAAAAAACCTGTTTAGTCAGTATTTATCAAAGACCTTTCAGATTATGTCTCTTTGAATAATTAAAAGAGAACTGTCTAGATCACAAGGGTGTTGTTTCAAACTAGTTAATTGTTGTGCTGATATGCTGAAGAATTGCCACTTTGAAAGATCACTTTAATTAAAGAACATTTAATATGTTGGCTAATGCTGCAATATTAGTGGGAACAAAAGTCCTGTTTGCTTAAGACTTTGATTTACTTAAAGGTCACTGACTTGATTAGGAAATGAGATTCAGGAAACCATCAGCTGCCTTCAGGATGGGCTTCAGAGTACCTTGAATTCTGAGAGGACAACACTCCTGTGAGAACGAGATCTCAGATGTAGCACCTCTGAGGGAGAAATCATAATAAATGAAATTTTTTCTCTCTATTTGAAGAACCACATATCACCTTTTTTTATATAAAACATTTCAGCCTTTTAATTCTTAGATGGTATAAGTCTAAGTATGTTTTCTAAGTGGGCCTAGATATTCTCTGCCAATGAAAAGTCTGTATATTTATGATCAGAATTCCTATATTTTCTATGGAAAGACCATACTGCAAAGGTGGTTAACTTCAGTACTCGTTGTGTTTATTCAAATACCCATTCATCAGTCTATATTAGATACCCATTTGCTTTTCATAATGTTTTATGAACTAGAAGTCACTACTGTCATCATTTAACAGATTATGAGTATCTTAGTTAGAATTTCTATTGTGATAAAACAGCAAAGCAGAAAATTACTTGAGAAAAAAGGCTTGATTTTACAGCTTGTAATCCATCATCCAGGGAAGTCAAGACGAGAACTCAAGGCAGAAATTTTGAAGTTGGAACCGCCATGAAGATGCTCCCCGTGGTTTGCTCAAGCAGCATTCTTATACAATCCTACACCACCTTCCCAGGAATGACACCATCCACCACCTCCCACATCATTCATTAATCAAGAAAAAGTTCTACAGTCTCACCTGCAGGCAAAACTGCAGGGAGCATTTTCTTTCTGAGACCCCAGCTTCCCAAATGACTCTCGGCTTTTGTCAAGCTGACAAAAAGCTAAACGGGACAAAGATGTTGACCTTTAGAGCTCAGAAAGATGAACTTACTTAAATCTTTATGATTTATTTGATTATTTAAGATCACCTCTTCTTTTATAATTGAGCTTCAAATGGTAGTTATCTTTGAATGAACAGAACTTCGGACTTGTTGAATCAAAATTAAAGGCTACAAATACCAAGTGAGGGACAGATCCAAGTCCTAAGGAAGATTGATTTCACTATCTTTCCAGGCCAGGCTCACATGGAAAACTTTTTCCAGAGTCAGCCTCTAGATAATATTTATTTGAGGAAAGAAGATTATTCTAGAAAACATACATGAATTCTCACTACCCCCTCAATGCTCCTGCCTTGTACCAAACCTGAGGTACCAAGGTTGCAGCTGGCACTTTCCAAGTTCTCTTTATCTATCTGCCTATCTATCTATCTATCTATCTATCTATCTATCTATCTATCCATCCATCCATCCATCCATCCATCCATCCATCCATCCATCTATCTATCTATCTATCTATCTATCTATCTATCTATCTATCTATCTGTCTGTCTGATCCAAGTTGCCTTTACTTGCTAAATATTTTGATTTAAAAATCTCCTATCTGTAATCTCTCTCTACCTCTGATTCCCATGGCTTACCTCTCTAGATTCTCTGCCTGCTCATTTCCCACACAAAGACATCCTGTTGTTTATGTCAGATGCATGGATTTTCATTTTGTCTAAATGGTGAGCAGACAATTGTGGTACCACCTGGACACTGGTCACAATTCATGTAATTATTTATCCTTTTGGGATATTTTGTTAGATAAATTCCTCCAAGATTTTGGTCCTCTTCACTGCCATAGAGTGAATATTTCCATATGAAATAATTTTCATTCACTGTTTTTAATTATATTTTTAAATAATCAGAAGCATCATAGTTGGACATACTTTGCTTTTATGTGATCTCATATTGATGTACTCTAAATAATTTTTATGAGCTTGACCAGTTTACTTTTATTGTAATTTATAGTTTGGCAAGCCATAAGTTTATTTGAGGTTTATTTTAGACTGATAGATACAGTCTCTGCTCATACATATGTTGTTTTTCTAATGGTAGTAGTATCTCCTTTTACATAATTAATATATCAACAGTCATACTAGTCAACCAGTGTGGTTGTCTGGTTAGACTTGAATGGCTTTACACTCCCAGTTATCAACCACAGTTCCCAAGAGTAACCTGAATGTGCTGGAATGCAGCATCCCGAGAAATAAAGGGAAAGCTGGTCTTTTATCTACAAACAAAAAGATAGCAGCTCTTATCACTGCAAGCCTGCCTCCTCACCAGCAAAAAACCAGGGTGTGTAGTTTCAGATGTCACTGGACTAAGGATAGTTCATGGGGTTCTGTTCAAGGTGTGTGATTTTCCTGAGAGCTGGGAAATCTATGAAGAATTCTATGCTTTTACTTGCAGCTTTTTTGTTAATGACATACCCAGTTCATGTGATACATAGTTTTCATATTCCATGTTACTAGACCCAATTGGTAACTAGCACCCCATAAAACTACTTTACACACATATTGAGAGAAATGGAAGTTATTTCTATTATATTTATTGGAAACATCCAGTTCTCTGGTTTTATTTATATGTGTATGTGTTTATAGTTCTGTGCAATTTCATCACACACAGTCTGTGCAAACACCACTAAAATCAAGAATCTCAGCTGCATAATGTTCTGGGTATGACCCCTTTGTGTATAAACCTCCCTGCTAGCCACACTGTTTCTGTGTCACCCACAGGCACACTCTTCCAGCACTGTGATGCTGTAATTTCATGAATATTACATAAAATCATGCAATATGTTAAAACTGGCATTTTTCTCTCTGCATGATTTCCTAGAAGTCCATCTAACTTGTTCATATCTAGGGCTTGTTGGTTCTTATGGATAGTTTGCCATAGTTATACGTCTGCTCACTTTGCAGACCCTTTTAAGGACATTTGGACAGTCCCCAGTTCTTAGTTACAAGAACTGAAACTGTCATGAATAACACACATGTTCAGATCTTGTGTTAAATCTTAAATGCTCAAGTTTGCAATAGCCATGTGATGAGTATTTTCTGTTTGAACTGGCCGAGTAGATAGCACAGTGGTTAAAGCATTCACCTCCTCACCAGGACTACGTGACTGGCCAGGCTCTCACCATCGTTCCCAAGCAGTTGGTACCATCAGCATTTGTTCCTTAGGCTGTTCTGATAGGTGTGCTTCTCTTAATGCAGTTTTAATATACATTTCTGGGATGAATATTGATGTTGAAAATCTTTGCAAGTATTCATTTACCATCTGTATAATCTTTAGTGAAATGTCTCTTTACTATCCTGTTTTCTAATTTAATTATCTTTTTAAATTTGAGTTTTGTGAGTTTTCTGCATATCTAAAATCGAAGATTTTTTATTATGAAACTTATAGAGATTACCATAAAATTTGTCATTTTATTGTTTCATATGTTTTAAAATTATGAGATTATAATGCAATTATATTGCTTTCTCCCTTCTCCTTCCTACCTCCCACCTTTCCCTCATACCTCTTGGTCTCCTTCAAATTTACTGCCCCGTTTTTCATTAATTGTTATTGCATGTACACATGTATCTACATATATATTCTTAAATATGACCTGCTAAGTCTGTATAATGTTACTCGTATTGTTCTCAGTGCTGAGCATTTAGGATTCCTGTGGAAGTTCACCTCTCTGCCTCTTCACATGCTTTGGCTGTCTGTAGTTCTTTGTGTAGTGTGGAGGATTTGCATGTTTTTTTTCCCCCTACAGTCCAGCTTGTTTGATCACTTCTGCCTTGTCCAGTCCATGTTTGGGCAGTGATGTTTGTGATATTTTACAAATGTAGCTTCTGACATTGCCAGAATACGCAATCTCACAACAAACTTTCTGATCCTCTGACTCTTACAATTTTCTCCGTCCCCTCTTCCATGATGTTCTCTGAGCCTTTGGGGTGGGATTATTTTGTAGGTGAATTCATGAGGATTGGGCTCCACAGCTCTACATTTTGATTGGTTGTAGATTTCTGTAGTACTCTCAATCTGTTGCCACAATAAACTTATCTGTGTGTAAAAGGACAAATGCTTAGATCATGTTAGGACTTCTGCCGTTTTAGTAAATTAGTGGTTGTAGATTTTCCTCTCAGTATCCATCCCTTGACTAGTACCAGATGTAGGACCTTGAAAGGTAGCCTGGTTTCTGGTTGAGCTAAGGCTAGAAACCCCGGTGACCCTAAAGGGATGGTAGGTGTTTCGCCTGGTTCCCAGACATGAGGTTCCTGGCATGAAGCTGCCAACCTCCATAGATTTGTGGCCTTCAGTCAAGTAAGGACAATGCCTCAAACCACTCCACAGGTGGAAGATGTGACCTGTGGTCATGTGGACTCAAGACAGATCTCCATTTTAATGAGGTCTCTAAAGGCCTGGAGGACTCAGTCAATAAACTCTCCTTTTCAGACACTCGTCCCTGCAAAAGGTATTTAACCTCAGGCCTGCTCTGGGAAGTGGGGTAGGGTTTTACTCATCCTCTTTCCACCATGACAATAAATGCCTTAAAACCATGAACTGTCTATTTTCATCAGGATCTGCTGTGAGGAGCCAAGGAGAAGTCCTTTTTCACCTACACAACCATATAATCTTCCATAGAAGACCTCTCTGCACTCCCAGCCCAGCCACTGCAGCCATCAAGCCGAGTCAGCCACCACTGACAAGCCAAGCTGACTCCCCACTGGGGACCAGCTGGAGCTCCCCCTTTTCCCCCTCCGCCCTGGGTTAGATCCAGCCCATAGGCCCCCACTCCACCCCCACTCCACCCCCCACTCCGCCTTCAGCTCTTCTTTGGAATCCAGCAGCACCTGGGTGTCCGAGAGTCTGAGAACCAGACAGCCCTAGCCTCCCTGCAGGCTTGGGGGCCCCTGAGCCAGCTCCAGCTGTCCCCAGGACCTCAGACTGCACCTCTCCACCCCAGCAGCAGTATCCCTGCTGCTTCCCTACAGCCTGACACCCACCGAGCAACTGTGTGGGGTAAGCACTGTCAAAACTATGTCCTGCCTCCTCAGCAGCTATGCCCTGTGACAGGACACAGGACCCACAGCCCTACAACTGAGTAGTTAACTAGATTGATTGAACCAATCACGATTTTCTTCTGGTTGTGTAAGTCTTAAGTCCAATTAGAGAGCTGTTGGTTACTGCCAAGGTATGTGTGCCACTACTGCCCCCTCAGGGCTATCATGCCATGCTGGTTATTGACATGGTTTGTGGGTATCAAAGCTGGGGAGGACTGTGGGTGGCCTTTTTTGTTTGGAACCTTGTAATAACTTTTTATCATATAAATTCTGTATGGTTTATGTGGATTTATTTTCGTTTTATGATCTTTAAAACAATTGCAGATGGTAGTACTCCTTTTGATTGTTTCTAATGTTTTCATGTAGAGAAATTGGAGCAGTTTTTTTTGTGTTGACATTCTACCATGTGATATTGCTAAATTTTACTCCTTTTGTGAATTCCTTAGAGATTTCTGTACAAAAAAACATTGTCTTCAATTAGAAATCATTTGCATCATTCTTCCCCATCAGAATACTTTTATAAATATCATCTGTCTAATGCCCTTGCTTTAGTGAGGTGGACAGAGCATTCAATACTAGGTTAAATACCAGTGATGGTATGAGTTTTACCGTATATTCCCAGAGAGAAGAGTTTAACGTTTTATTGCTAACTAACTAAGTATTATGACTAAGCTGAGGCTTGTTTTTTTTTTTTGTTTTTTTTTTTTTTTTTGCACATTTTCAAGCTCAACCAAATTTACTTCTTTAATTTTTTAATTGCAGAGAACTTTTTATGATCTTTTACCTGGTCTTTTTTTTAATTATCATAAGTTGCCATTGCATTTTCTGAAATTATTTTCCTGTACAAGGTGATATGATGAATGAATCCTTTAACTGTTCACATAGGGAAGTTCTGTGACTTGTCTAGTGCACATGACAGATTGTATACATTTATTAATTTGATCTGCTTACATTCTTTTCATGTACAGATAAAAAAATCAATATTTGCATTGATGTTTATAAGAGATGTTTCATGTACTTTGAATTTCATGGCATTTTCTTATTTTGTATCAGTATAAGATTCTTGGATGAGTTTAGACATATTCCTTCTTCCATTTTCAGGAGACTGTTTGCAATAAGATGATTATTAAATTTTGGGGATGCTATTAGGAAGCACTATAGTCACTGGCTTAAATAGGAGATATTCATTTTCTCACTATTCTTGGGGTTAGAAATCTAAGATCAAGATACATGATATCTGCTTCCTTTGAGGTCAGTTCTCTTTGGCTAAATAATAATGGACTTCTTGCTGTGATCATTAATTCTCTTTCTTGTATTTTAATTTTTTTTATCTTCCTTGACATGAAATTTGAGGAGATCTAGAAGCAAAAGAACACTTAAAGAGAATTAATAGGATGTTTTTCAGTTCCGGAAACTTCTACTCATCTACCACCTTCCAGATTTAGTTTTTTTTTTTAATTAACAATTGTTGGATAATCTTCAGGGTACATTGCACAGGGAATATTCAAGGAATGGTGTGTATTTGTCACTTTATTCTATAGAAAAAATATTCACTTACATGTTTTAGCTGATAATTGCTGCTGAGGATTTTGACTTTCAAAGTAAATGTTTTACAATTGCTCATAGAGAGATAGTAAAAAAAGAAAAGAAAAAGAAAGAAAGAAAGAAAGAAAGAAAGAAAGAAAGAAAGAAGTTCCTTGCCTATGACTTAATTTAAAACCTTAGAACTAGCTGGGTGGTGGTGGCGCACACCTTTAATCCCAGCACTTGGGAGGCAGAGGCAGGCGGATTTCTGAGTTCGAGGCCAGCCTGGTCTACAGAGTGAGTTCCAGGACAGCCAGGGCCACACAAAGAAACCCTGACTTAAAAAACAAAAACAAAACAAAACAAAAAAAAAACAAAAAAAATCTTAGAACTAGAGGTCCTAATTACTTATTTTAAAATTAACTTGATTAGACAATGCTCAATTAGAAAATTAAATGATGAAATCTAGGGTTGGAAGAAAAACATAAAAGGCTAAATGTAAATTTTCTTTTATTCATTCATATTATCTAAAACTTAGGTTAACATTGAAGCTCATAACTACTGTGAAAGTTTTAACTATCGGAATTTCTAGTTGATTACAAATGCCACACCTCTTTACTATACCTGCTTCCCTTAGTTGAAACCTCTCTCAACTTGACCACTTTTCTTCAGGAGAACTGTGTCCTGTCATTTACAAACATATTTGAATTTCTTAATTGAGTTAATATTCTTATCGTCTCTTTTGTTCTTTTTCTACAAGTTGTTCCCAAACTCAAAAAATTATGGAAACCATGAGAGAACTATCTCATCTCCATTACTTCCTACTGTGTGTTCTGAGTCTCTAAGAATTCACTCTAAATATAGATCTAAATAAAGATGACAGATAAAAAATTAGCTTTCAGATGTTATCACCCTAGAAAGCACTGTGATGGCTAGTTTTTGGTCTGTCTGTTTGTCTGTCTGTCTGTCTGTCAATTTGATACATGTTAGAGTTATCTGAAAAGAAGGAACCACAATAGAGAAATTGTCTCCATAAAGCTGGCCTTTAGACAATCCTATGGGGGCACTTTCTTAATTAGTAATTGACATTAAAATAACCAGATCATTATAGGGGTGCTACTCCTGTGTGAACAGTCCTAGGGTTCATAAGATTGCAGACTGAGAAAGCCACAGGTAGAAAACCATTAAGCGGCACTTTGCTATGGCTTCTATTTAGTTCCTGCCATCATGATATTGCCTTGTTTACATAGATATGTAAAATGAAATATGCTTTTCCTGCTCAAGTTGGTTTTGGTCAAAATGTTTTACCAGAACAATAAAAACCTAAGTAAGATAAACACTCTGGAAAGCATCGCAGAAAATTTGACAGACTGGACAATCCTTGGAAAAGTCTCAGAATCTTCAGTAGAACAGGAGAAAGCAACTTGGACTGTACCGTGGGAAAGTCAGCACCCAGAACAGCACCATGGAGGCACTGTTCCCTTCACGTTGTAGATCTGCACTCTAGGCAATACAATAGGAAGAATCTATAAAACTGTGGCATGTTTCATGGTACTACACCACTGAGTATGCTTTTATGTTTCCCGTGTCCTCTTCCACAAAATTATGTAGTCGAATCTCTGTGAATCCAGCACTTCCTACCAACAATACATTTAAACATCTTTAGCCCATCCTATACTCATTAACTATTGAAGAACTGAATAGTTACAATGCAATGTGTTCAGCATCCTGTCTCCCTAACCTAAAAAGAAGGGTAAGCAAACCCCACATTATGTACACTTTAAAGAGTCACTATGGATCTAGTCAAGAAAAGATATTTTTAAATTTATCTATTAGATGGTTTTAATTACATCTCTAGAGAAAGTTAGAAAATACTCCAAATTCAAAATAGGTGATCCAGAGAATAAATTTTTATTGTGATCTTCAGTGGCATGCTAGGAATGTCAGAAAATTTGTTCCATTTTTTAAAAACACTTTTTCTAAAACTAGGTGATATAACAATAACCTAAGGACATTGTAGCAAAATTTGGGTCTAGAATTTTTCATCTAATAAAACTGGCATTGTCCCATTATCTCTCTTTCTGCTGTATATATGAGGGACAAGTAAGCAAAACATAAGATGAGGATGGCACCAAAGTCACTGTTATAGTGGCTGCTTGTCTGCAAAACTCCTAAGAAATAGTGGAGTGGAGGGCAAGGACAACCAGAATGCAGGACAGAAGGCCTGTCTGACTTGTCGTGCTTGGAAATTATATTTCCTCTAGACCTGCTTCTTCATCTATAGAGGGGAACTTTCTCATTAAACTTTTTGACAGCCTATTTTTACTTAATTTATCTTTCTGTTTAAAGTATAAGATTAATTACTATGAAATGTTTTTTTTTAAGTGAATGGGATGAAAAAAAAAACACTGACATAATCATTTACACTTTATGGGGGAACTTTTTAAATTCAATTTTTTATTCTCTTATATATGACATCTAAACTGCAGTTTTTCCATTTCTCCAAGTCCTTCCTCCTCACCTTTCCTCTCCCCCAGATCTACTCTTCCTCCTATTCCCTTCAGAAAAGACTAGAACCCCCAGGGACATCAACCAAACAAGGCATAACAAGTCACAATAAGACTAGGCACATACCTTCATATCAAGACTGGATAAGGCAAACCAGTAGGAAGAGAAGGATCCTCAAATCAGAAAAAAAAGTCACAGATAACTCTCATTTTTTTTTGTTAGGAATCCCAGGAGAACACTAAGCAGCACAACCATAACATATATGCAGAGGACCTAGCTCAGACCCATACAGGGTCCCTGATTTTTGCTTCAATTTCTATGACCCCCTATGAGCCTTGGTTAGTTGATTCTATGGGACTTATTACTGGTGTGTGTGGGGGTCCTTGTCTCATTTGGCTCCTACAGTTCTTTCTTCCCCTCTTCTATGGAGTTTCCCAAGATCTTCATAATGCTTGGCTGTGTATCTCTTTACATCTGCTCCCATCAGTTACTGGTTGATGCTTATCTGATGATGATTTTGCTAGTCTCTGGTCTGCATATCATTAAGAATCATTTCATTGACTTAAAAAAAAGTCAATAAAAAATTGCTAATCAAATGTAGTTCTATCTTAGATCTCTGGGCTACCCAATCTCTGGTTCCTGGTCATTCAGGCAGTCAGGCATGAGTTCTTGTGATATGTGCCTCAAGTTGGACTAGTCAATGTCTGGCCACTCTCAAAAGCTCTTGTAAGGTTTGTTTGATTCATAAACTGTTTTGTTTTGTTTCTGTAAAATTTAACCATTTGAATCAGTAGTCTTGATGGGAAATATTTATAGCAGGTTATAAACTGGAGTCAACTTTGATTGTAGAATGAGGGTGGTTGGATGCAGCCCAGAGAAATTTCTTGCTGGCTTTCTTCAGCCTTGATGGCTAAATTCCATTTATTCCTCTTAGAACTCCTTCTATCCTTCATCACTTTCAAAATTTATGTTTTCTTTGTCCCGTTACTTCAGCTTCTTCCTCTGCACAGAAGAAACCATTAAGTCAGATGATTTGCCTGATTGTGATGATAGACATTGAAAGGTCAATTTGTCTGGACTGACTGACAAGACAGTGAGGAAAACTTCTAGACATTGCCATAGCACATTTTCAGAGAACATTGGCAAAGAGTTTAGTGTGGTGGTTTAGGTGTTGTCATAGACATCTTTGACAACAAAAAGATCTCTATGTTGATGGCCTTATTAATACCTTTTAGATTTGTTAGAAGGTAATGAACCCTTTAAGAGGTGGGACTTACTAAGATCTCTTTAAACCACTTGTGTGTACTCCTCAAGAGATGATGGATCCTATATCTTCCAACTTCCTCTTTCACACACAGCTCATGAGTTAAATGGCTTTGTTCCACTATGTGTTTTGTTGTGTGAGATTCAAAAGACTCAAAACCACTCAATCTTGCACCTGAATACCTAAAATAAATGCAGACATGATACTCTTTTCCATTTATAAAGTACCACAAACATTTGTTATAGAAACCAAAGGCTTAGAAAGTCAGAAACCGAATGGCAAAGATCTTTATCAATGAGGTTGCATCATTTTATAAACTAAGGCTTATGACCATGGCCTTCTAGAAGAGGGGAGGTTAGCCTTCAGGTATAGGTCACATCACTGGTCTCTTTTCTATTTCCAAATATTTAATCTATTAGAAGTAAACTATTATTGACTTCCTGGCTCTCCAGCCTGTATTTGTCTGTTCTAGAAATTGTATTCTCTGTAATCAGGTAAGCCAATTTAATAAATCTTTTGTAGAAATTGCATTCTATTTATTGTGCTTTTGTGGAAGCTCTGGTATAGAGAAAATAGGTAGTGAGGAGTGAAGCTGTTATTATGCCTATCCCTAAACGAGTTGAGTTTGAGGATTATGTAGTGGAGAAACTTTGGTAGAGGTTGGAGGTCCTAAACTAGAAAATGCAGAACCACTGAAAGTAGAGTGTCATAGAATAACACAGGCATGTTCAGGGATTTCATGAGAAGATCCAAATATAGTTATAAAGTCCCCAGACTGCAGTCAGGGACAAAACATCATAATATTTCAATCTTCACCAGCTGGAATAATAATTCCATAGCCCTTAAGAGGAAATGAAGTATTTCTAGACCCATGTAGTGTTTCTCTCTAGTTTTCAAGTTTCTAGAGGGAAAACTGGGTTAAAGTTGTGCTTCAGGCATAATACTGCCCTTGCTGGTAATAACTGCCTCAAATATTACTAGTTTGATGGTGAATTTTTGGTAACTTCTTTTTGGTATCGAAGTATCTATAGAGGAAAAAAAATATATCCTCTAACCCAACTTCTACAGAGTCTTTAAGCTATGAAATTAATTTACCATAAATTATCATTTATGTACAAATATTCTAAGTTACACAAACTATTTACTCAAGGGTTATAGTAAAGAAGAAGCAGAAGTAGCATAAAATGAGAACCTAGGTCAATGACAAAGTGTTTAAAAGTCAAAGGAAATACAAAACTCCTAAGGACTTGGTTGTATAGAAAATGTGTCAAGTGTGACACATGGACAAGGAAATCACTAGGTTTACAAATAGACCAACAGATCATGGAGAAAATAGTGCCAATTATTTTCTAAATTGCATTTTCTTTGAAAACAGATGATAAACAGAAGGGCTTGAGGCTCAGACTCAGGACACAAAGGACAGGCTGGAGGTGAATGAGCCAATTTAACAAAAGAAAGAAAACGGATTAGTCATTCCAAACCAAAGGAAAGAGATAGCAAAGACAGGCTCTAACTGTCAGAATCCTGTATCACATGGAACTTTCTTAACATGAATAATTGTTATATGTCAACTTAATATAAATTTAAATTTATAGTGTCTTACAGTCTTTATGAAATAGTGAGCTTTGTCTTCTTTTCTTTCCTTTTTGTGACATATGTTTTTAATGACGTATTCCTGAGGAGAGAAATTTACAGTGTATTTTTTATTAGAATTTTAGGATGAATGAAATATGTATAAAAGATTTTAAAAAAAAAACTCACAACAAAAGATCAATAACATCAACTTCTTGATCTTAAGACCTAAAGACAGCAAAGAAGTTTTGTAGAATTAAGAAAAAAATCTTAAAGTATAAAGTGACTGCAAAATATAATGTTCTGAAAAATTGAGTTTTATTTCAACAGCTAGGAATTGATAACCCCTAACCTACATTTCCCTTGTTTATATACATGTGAAATGTATCATTTTCCTTTACAAGTATTTAGGATTCCAGTGTTATTTCAGTGGAGTGAGTCTGCCAGGTGAATGTAAACTAGGGGAAATTAGGATTTGTGTCAGAATGATTCATTTTGCCATTCTCAACAATTACCCAGTTTCAGGGCATTGTGAGCCCAAAAAGAGAAAGAGACTGATGAGAAAGAGACTGACTGCTGAATGACACCCTTGTCCCTCAATTCCGCTGTTCCCTAATTTATGATAAAACTGGCCTCAATCCATGAAAATTGTTTTGACGGATTCCTTTTTAAGCTTAGCTTTTTCCGTTTTCCTTTTAACACACGTCCATTATCATTCTTTCCAGTGGTTGCTTTCTGAGCTTGAATTTAAACAAACTAATTTGCACAAGGGGAAAATGGGTGACTGAGAGATTTTATTTTACACAAGAACAATTGTAAGACAAATAACAACAACAACATTTCTCATGTCAACTTCTTGTAATATTTCATGGAAAATGAGACAGGGAATTTAATAATAGGAAGAGAACATTTAGTATGTGGAGGCCATATCCCTGCAGACAGACGGCTACTAAACAGGTGAAGCAACTCTAAGAAATATTCACTGAGGGGGACAAAGGGTCCTTTCTTAGGCATATGTATCACCAAGTTCATAGTATTGCTGTCTTCCTACAACAGACAACGAACACTTTCACCACAGTAATTTTACTGTGATACTTCTATAAAAACATATGACAGGCTGAGCACATATAGTTTAGTATTTTAACAACACAAACTAAGTTCTTAGTATCAATAATTTCTCTAATACTTGTCTATAGAGGACTCAAGAAAAAAAAACCAAGACTCTTCCACTTAAGAGAAGACAAGGACTTTTTTTTCCTATAAACTATTCCAGCCTCTTCATTATTTACAGATTTGTGAAATGCAAACAACCAGGGTTATCAGGCAAAAGCAGATCCCCTAAGCCTTTTATCATCCCAGTTACAAGTTTGCATATTTTCTTTATAACCAGACAGCATACAAAATGAAGCTACTCTTTACAGGAAAATGAGGCAATTGGAATGTTAATTTTATTTGGTAATATATTGTGAATCTATAAAGCATTATCCAGCTGATTGACAAAATCTACCCAGCTGTTAAAGGCAAAATAAAACTATCTCAAGACACACAGTTATAGAAGTCTAATTTCTGCCTGCAGATAGTGTGTGTGTGTGTGTGCGCGTGCGTGTCGGTGTGCGTGTGCGTGTGCCTGTGTGTGTGCATGTGTGTGTGTGTCAGAGAGAGAGATGGAGAGTGAGAGATGGAGATATGAACAATTGTCTGGTTGATAAAACCCAGAAAGAGAGACCGGAAAAATGCAGAAGCAAAGCCTCAGATCATGTTTTCTCTCTTCTTCTTCAGCGAGGCTTTTATCTTCTTCCACAGACTGTCCTTCCTCTTCAGTTTCCTTTCCATCAAGGACAACATGGATTCCTTCCTGCGAATTTCTCTCACTAAGCCTTGAAAAGCATCATCAATACCGAATCGAAGGGCTGCAGAAGTCTCAAAGAAGGCACAGTTGTAGTCTCGAGCAAGATTCTGGCCTTCTTCCGTAGATACCTGTAAGGCAGGGGGAGTAAACAAATACTATTAAAAAGGGGAGAGAAAGGCTTTATGAACAAAGATAAAATGTAAAATTTATTTTGCAAACGTTCTAGAATTTCTGGACTTGAAGGACAAACGAGCAATCTGAATCCAACCACAGGAAAATAATTATAACTCCAACTCAGTTCCTCAGACATTGAGATCTTCGTAGTAGCACAGTGGTCAACAGCACAGCTATAGATGAATTCTACATTAAGTTCCCAGCTTAACTGATTTTGTTTTTTGGTTTTCATTTTTGGGCATTTTGTTGTTGTTATTTGTTTGGTTGGTTTGGTTTTGCAAACACAGACAATTGTATTACCATGTTGTGTCAGCTTCCTCTTCGGCTTCATAAAAGAACATCACTGGCATCATAGACAGTGAAGAGTCCAGCAATCAAAATTCATTATTTGGTTTTACTGACCAGCATGTCCAGTAAGGACTTACCAGATAGTTCGTATGAGTCTTGCTATTATCTATAAAACAATGCTGGGAACATTTCAAACTCTGAAGTATTATTGGTTATATAATTCACAGCTCTCTTCTAACAATGTATGATAAACATTTCACAAACAACATTCTGATGAAGGAATCTAGAAGCAAAACGATGTCACTGTGGTAATCGAGCATTTCTCCAGCTTAAAGCTTTACACATCGTCCATGGGTTTACCATGCTGTGCTTTGTACTATAGCACTAGGTGTTCTAGAAACTATAAACGGACTGAAGTTGACCACTTTGCCTCTTTATCATCCTTTGAGTATCGATCGCAGCTCCTGGAGACAAAAGAGTGATCCACAAAATTCTTCAAGGCTTTAAAGGTATTAAAGGACATGTAAACATAAATTATGCAGACATGTTTGAACACTCGACTGTTGTTCTGTAGACGGTTCTAGAATTCCTGCTCAACATTTTTCTCTCCCATAAGCCTCTCAGATTACAATCTGTGGTCCTGAGCGACACACCTGGGATTTCTGTGACTTCCTCCAAGACAACCTATGTTGGACATGTGGTATAACAACAATAAAACAAACAAAAAATGCTACGTAAAATTCTGGCTGCACTCTGTTCCTCATGCTTTGCCACTCTCATAGAGAAAATTAGATCCCAATGGTTCAAAAAAAAAAAACTTGAAAAAAACAAAAGACAACAAATCTGTTGTATGATCAGCTCATATTGAGGCATGGCAAGATGGATAGGAAAATGTTGAAAAATTCCTTATAATAAATTCATAAAAATTAAAATAATAGACTGACATAATCAATACAGTATAAGACTCCAATAAAAGACAGATTGCCTAATCTCTTCTTTGTTTTTTTTTTTTTAAAGTTGGGAAATTACCTTTTTAAGCCTTAAGAAGCACTGCATATAATTAAACTTTATTCCAGGTTTATATATTACCTAATAATAGCTCACTTCCAAAATAAAGTTATAAGAGAAACCACAAAGTTTCCTAACAGTTGATTTTAATGTCTTGCACTAATTTTCTAAAACCAGTGTGAAGAAACAATGTTTGCAGATGGGAGAACTTATGAAAGATCTATCATCAAGTGTATTAGTGTGCACATGTGCATGTAAGTATGTGTAAGTGTGTGTGTGTGTGTGTGTGTGTGTGTGTGTGTGTGTGTGTGTCAGTGAGTATGTGTGTATGCACTCACCATGAGTCTAGAACCAAAGATTATATGAAAAGGACACATAGGTTTTATTCTTAAACAGTAGAAATAGAATACTGGATCCTGAGACTTGGCTTTATAACTGTTTGTTAAAGTATGAGATTTGGAAAGGAAGGCATTATTTGTTTAAAATTGTGGCGTTGTAGTGTGCATGTGTTCTGTTGGGTTGAATTGTGGGTCCTGCCTCTGTCTCACTACATGGCTAAGTCCTCTCGTGGAAACAGAAGTACGGGAACTTGACTGTATTCACTCCACGCTGGTGGGGGTGGACACCAGCCTATTCGAAGCTGCAGGACTCCACTCAAGGTAGGAGAGCACAGTCTGAGGTCTCTGGGAGCCAGAGCTCCTGGATTGGGGGGGGGGGCTGGCCCAAAAGGAGGCTGGAAACCAAGCTAGTTCTAAGGCCTTTGGACTCTCAGGCTCCACTGAGAACAAAGTGGGGGGCATACAGGCTAGTGGCCCACAGCCAAAGAGGAAAGGGGGAAGGATGAGCTCTGGCTGTGTCCCTCAGCAGCTTGGCTGGGTCATGGCCGCTCAGCTTGCTTACTTGGGTTGCTGGGCCTCCATGACTGAGAATGTAGAGAGATTGTCAGCGGGAGATTAGGCAGTGGTTTGGTAGTTAAAAACCTTCTCTACTGTTTCCCATGGAGGGTCCCAAAGAAGAGAAAAATATTTATTGTTATGGCAGAAAATGGATGAAACTATACCCCAGTATTTTCAGGGCAGGCCTGATGTTAAATATCTTTTGCAAGGAGGGGGGTCTGGGAAGGAATGTGAAATTGGCTATACCCCTCTGGTACCTCTGTAAGTACCTCATTAATATGGAGATCTGTCTTGAGGCTCTGTGGCCTGTAGTCACACCCTCTACCCATGGTAGGGCTCCTATGTGACTAAAAGGCACAGATTTATGGAGGTCTGTGGCCTCATTCAGGAGCCTAGAGTCTGGAAGTGTGACAAAAATGCCTACCTTCCCTTGCAGGGAACACTGCAGAATCTCTTGCGATTTCTAGCCAGTGCTCGACCAGAAACCAGGCTGTCCTTTCACAGCCCTACATAAAACCCTGAAATTTGTCTTAGGACTGAAGTCAAAATGGTAACTGCTACAGAGGTGTAAAGAGAAATGGTCTCCACTTTGATTGCTTTCTGGGTTACAAAGTCTAGTATCCCTGACACAGGAAATACTGCAGTAAGAAGGGAATGACAAGTTGTGTTTAAGGAAGTCAGTTTTTCCTTAATTATGCCTATTGCCCTGGTCACTGGGTATAAACTAAGTTGCCAGCCTAATTTTCACCACACCAAGATATCCGCGTACTGGTTCATGAAAAATCCAGCATTTTCGTTCTTCATGAAATAGTTCCATCTTTCATTGACGTCTCTTTTCTTTCCTTTCATTGACTTCTGCACTTTGTCTTTTTTCAACTCTTTTTTTCCTCCAGCTTCTACATAAATGATTTTAACATCCTTCCTAAAGCAGCAGGACTCATTGAAATGGAAATTTCTGCTTTCTTTGGAGACTCAGTTGTGTTATGTGATATTTTTCTGGACACTGTACTATCAGAGAATATGTTTGCTAAAGCAGACACGTGGGAGGATGTTTTGCTGAGAACAGATATGTGGTGTTTTTCTGGAAGCTGCCTGGGAAGAGGACATCCTAGACCAAATGCTTGACAGAACACTTGGTGTTTAGAAAGAATACAAATATAACCCATAAGACAGTGGATGAGGTTGCATGTTACTGATTCACGTTGCCACTCTTTGTTGATTATCATTTGTCATGAGTTTGTAAAGAGAGATGCACCCAAAACCTTCTGGTGGTGTTCTGGCAGCTTCTTGCTGCTTCAACAGGCTCAGGTCAATAGACAGATCCTCCCAGTTTCTTCAGGATTAAACTAGCATTGCTGATTTGTGAATGGTATTTGCAAGAGGATTTGCAAGAGGATCAAGGAACTGCTGCTGATTTGTGTGAAGTAAACTGCTGATATTCTGATAACATAGATTGAATTCCCCCCCCCCAAAGAACTATTTTAAACAGATCAACATTCTCTTTTGCCCTATTAAACTTTCCTTTCCACTACCTCTGGTGGGTGGTGGGCTAGATGAGAGGCATTTAAATACACTTATTAAAGTAGGTTTAGAAAAATATAATCCTAAGAGTCATAAGCATTCTAATCTCAATTTTCTCACTATTTGCTTCTTGCTATGTGGTATGATTCTATTACACTAAAATTGAGCAAAAAGACATCTTGTCCCTTGGAGTAAGTAATCTCTGCAGTAACTCCATGTTTCTTGCTTCCATAGAAAGATTTACTGTAGAAGATGATTTGTACACTGTAATCTGTTTAGGAGCAATTAATACTGCTTTATTTTCTAATTCCACTTAGGGTACTATCACAAAGAGATGTTCCATAGCTATTAGGGAATTTAAGAATTTAACATTCGTCAGAGTCTAGATATGAGACATAGGGCTGATTTATTCTCGATCTGAGCATTGAATTGTATCTTTTTGTTGAAACACTGGACATAAATGGTTGGAATCATAGATGATGGGAAATTTACTCAGTCACAACTGTTACATTGCTCTTGGAAACCCGGGGAAATATCTCTTTTGGAGCTGTCTCTATTCTCTTTAATATTATTCTCATCTTCCAAAGACTTGGAAAGATCTTTCCCAAAATAGGATTGAATGCCTTTGAGTCACCAACCCTTTACCTTCTGAGCATCTTCTCTTCCCATCATTTTGCAACCTGAACCATTAACTTCCTGGAATTCTCCTTGTCATTAATACTCAAGAATAGACCTGGAAGTTCAAAAAGTCTGCGTAAATTTCTAAAAGAAATTTTTCTTTAACAAATAAGTATGGAAGAAGTATCTTCCCATTGTCCATTCAGGGCCCAGTTTGTGCATGACAATGTCTTTGTGTTCCTCCATTGGCCTCATTTACCCATTTTATTTCTGTGGTCATGTGAATCAAAAACGCACACTATCATTTATTCTTTTAGATATGAAAACTTCAGTGATTTTGTGTTGTCTGGGTGCTGTAGGCTATTTCGTAAGCTGTTGAGTGCGAAGATGAAGGCAGTTCCAGAAGAATCTGTTAACAACTTTGAGGATAAGCCACTCTGGTAGAATTCATCAACGTCATTAGACCTTATTTCTACTGCTAGAGTAGGAGAACTCTGGGATTATATCTGAAGACAAGTTGACATGTCAGAGAGGAGTTAGACTGCTGCCAGGTAGTGAGTTCCCACTGCCTGTCCTATTTGTTATTGGAGTTTAGTTATGTCCCAAGTTGGCTAACAAAGGTCCAGCAAGTACGGAAGATGGATGCTACTTTGACTTATATGACTGAGCAGAATCTGAAGGGAAGAGAGTCCAGGAGGGAAGGCATTAGTATGCCCACAGATTCCCATGGACTAAGTTGGTAACTTACATCACTAGGACTGATAGCAATTCTGATTCCACCACACAATGCTTCACGTTTCTCTGGCCTTCAGCAACCTCAGCATCACAGTGCTGAAATTAATTGATTTTATGATACTATGTGTGTGTAATTAAGAGGTTCTGTTTTCTTCCTCTGTTCATCATCCTTACAAATTGGAACTTGACATTAAAAAAAAAACTATGAAACTCTGTAGATGGTGTTTAGACAGCCATACTGAAATTATGGGAAGCCCAGAAGGTCTTAAGACTGAATTTGAAAAGAGAGCCAAGAAAGTTTTGGAGGGAGGAAATGAAAGGGAAAAATGATGCAGTTATACTTTCAAAAATTTAAACAATTATTTAAAACATTAAAAATACTTTAATAAAGATTAGTAGGCAAGCATTAACTTCATATGTTTCTTATCAAAAGTTTGGACACTAAGAACAGACCTAATTCCAAAACTCTTTAAGCTGCCTATAGGAAAGTACCTCTCCCCACCCACAATTCACATAAGAGCAGCTCCTCCCTCCACTCCCAACTCTCCTCTGCAGGCATGTACTACAGCCTGGGGTGCAGTACCCAGGGTATTTCCTCCATTCTGCTTGCTTGCTTCTTTCTTTCTTTCTTTCTTTCTTTCTTCCTTTCTTTCTCTCTCTCTCTTTCTCTCTTTCCTTCTTTCTTTTTTCTTTACTTATTTTTAAATAACTTTATTATTTTAAAAACTTGACAATTAATAAAACTTCACACACCAAGATTAACTAGACTCAGAGTCTATACAAATCAACGAACATCTTCTATACACTTAAAATAGGCATTTGGAATGAAAGTCATGGAGCTTCACATTAAATTTTACATTTTCAGTGTCGAATATATTTTGTGAATGTATTTTCTGTTTTCTTTAATCTCTTGTATATGTAACACATTGTAAAGAATGAGATTTAATTTTATACATAAAAGCTGATATGATGGCATGAACACTAGATAAAGTTGACACTACATAAATACTATTACTAGAATGTAAGAGAAATATTTTATGATGATTAAAAATAAACTTACCAGAAAGATAATATAAGTATAAAGTTCTTTTAATTAAAAAAGAATAACTT
The DNA here is from genome assembly GCA_030674055.1 of Rhabdomys pumilio. NCBI lineage: Eukaryota > Metazoa > Chordata > Mammalia > Rodentia > Muridae > Rhabdomys > Rhabdomys pumilio. The sequence goes on along the minus strand of JANHMN010000013.1, from coordinate 54,702,344 downwards.
CTGTTTATAAGAAGAAAGAGCTGATATTACTAAACTCCCAATGTTACTTGAGATTCCTAACATATATCTCTTGGCAGTTAAATGAACAAGGCATCAAAATTCAGTAAGAATATAGATTTGAACAAAGCAATGAAAATAGTTGATATAACTTTCATGTGTTTGATGCTACACCCGATGCCACAAATACCATGTCTGGAAATACTGCAATGAATAAACATCACATCTTATTCCAAAAAAACCAGAACTGGGCTAGAAATCAATAGAAAAGATAATGAGGAAATCTCCAAGCATTTTTGAAAAATATATTTCCATGTACATAAAAATGAAGTTAAATGAAAATTATAAAATATTTGGAACTGAAATATGAAATGAAATGTAACATATGAAAATTTGTAGGATTGTTTAAATCTATGTTAATACAATGTTCATATCACTGTATTCATGTTTTACGGAAGTAGAAACAGGTGAGTGTATCAATTGAAGTATCTACCCAACAAATTATCTCCCTAGCGCACACATTAGACATATAGTCTTATACTAATCGAAGGCAGAGAACCTAGCAAAAGATCAGCATGTAAGTAGGGTTGTGGAGTGTTTTTGGCATGGTGTTCCAAATGAGTAATGAAATGTAGGTGTGGTCATTGGTGCCCTGATACAGAATTGTCACTCTGAATTTTTATTAATTCTTTGAGAATATTTTGACCAAGATATATGGGAGTTATTTTTACTACCAAATAAAGGAATAGAATTTTGGAAGGGGCAATCAAAGTGAAATAAAAGAGTCCTGAGTTAAATTGATACTTTTTATTCCCATAAAATTATGTTTATGAATTATCAACATTTTTCAATATGTGCATTCTCTATGTGTTCATTATGATTTATGATGTGATTTGTATTATAAAAATATAAGCATCACAAGGAAACCATTACAAACATTATATTTATTTAAATAAAATAGAAATAAAAACTTCACAGGAAAAAATTAGACCCAAAGTCTATACAACTAAAAGAACTTCTGTTTAGTTAAAATTGGTGTTCAAAATGGAAGCCATGAAAGCCTCATGTTAAATTTTACATTTTTAGTATTTAATATATTTTGCTTATTTACAATTTTAAATAATAAAGTTTATAAAAATTTTGGCTCCAGCTACATATGTAGCAGAAGATGGCCTTATCTGGCATCAATGGAAGGAGAGGCTTGGTCCTGTGAAGGCTCGATGCCTTAGTGTAATGGAATTCCAGGGCGGTGAGGGGGGAGTGGGTGGGTGGGTGGGTGGGGGAGCACCCTCATCGAGGCAGGGAAAAGGAATGGGATAGTGGGTTTGTGGAGGGGAAACCAGAAAAGGGAATAACACTTGAAATGTAAATAAATAAAATAAAAAATTTAAAGTCAATTGCAAAAATCAAGTTTATTTCAAATAAAATAAGAAAACACAGTCTACACTTAGGTTCTTATTAGAGTCTGACACAGCAAAACAGCACCATCAGAGGGGCTGCCTGTCTATATAGACTAAGGTAAACTTAAATCTTTATGTTTTCACCTTTTAAGTAGTTACTAGAACATGAATTCTGATTGATCTAATTGAGTTTCATAGTAATTTCCACATTTTTATAAAAAAATCTAAATGGAAATTAAACACTAACATATCTATCGTCTCTTACACATCTTTTTAAAATTCCAGTTAGATCAGTGACCCGAAGAGCTTACTTTTTAAAAAAGGAAATTAAGTGAAGATTCACTTAAAAAATTAATTTCTATGTTTTAGTCACATTCTTCTATCAATATTATGAAACCATATATTTATCATTTTTACCTTTGATTTTATAATTATGAATTACAAATGTATTGGGGAACTTACTCCCAAACATACTGGTTGAAAAAAATTCACCAAATATTGGGTTTATACACTTAGTAATAATGGCCAGTGTGAAGGCAGTAATTATGGCCAAAATGCTACCAGGAATAAAAAAGGGAGCCTTCCCTTTATTTGGTAATTGTGGTCAGCCTTGGTCAGAATCAGAGACTGAACAAGAAGTAGCAGCTTTCCTACTCATATCAAAAATGCATACTTTCTTGATATATCGTCTGCTAGAGAAAAGAATATTTCTCTACAATTAAATCTTCAGGAACCGTAGCACTCACTGGGAAGGAGAAGGAATGTGCGTTGAGAGCTGAGAATAAGACTGAAGTAGTGTGCCAAGGAGCAGTCCAAGTCAAAAAAAAAAAAAAAGTTCGCGAGCCTTAATGCTCACCTGAAAGCCTTGGGACAATGGCTGGAGAAATAAAAGAAAAAATTGTTTCATACAAGTAATAGATGACTTCAAAAACCTACGGGAGGGGTTCTCCACCAGCTAGAGGAGGGATTGGCAAACAGCTGGAAGGCAGACAGACCACTGCCGCCAGAGAGCAGAGCTGGTGCCAGCTGGGCCAGCTGCTGGCGCACGCAGAAGCAGAGATCTGCTGACTGCAGGAGCTTGCTGGCTCTTTACATCTGTTTTAGTTTTCACATTAGCTTAGTGAATGTGGAATAGATTGTAATAAATTGAATGATAGTGAAGGTTATTATGGTAATGGTAGCACCCAATAAGCTTTATAACTCTTAATAGCACAAAAGGAAACTAATCCCAACTACTCTGATTCCTATTGTTCAGTGAGGAGTGCCCATCAGAGGGACGGCTCTTTTTCTCTCAGCAGAAGCGCTGCTAGCAAAATGTCTTCTTAGTGAAGCCCATCTCACAGGATTACAGATACAATGTTTAGTGTATAGAGCAGCCTCCGGAATTTATACATCAATGTATATTATAAGTAAATATAGACATTTATTTATATATAATTTTATATATAATAGATATTAATGTTTGGACTGTTTTCTTTCCACGTTCATCCATGGAGCTACTAAATATCCCTTTATACCAAACATCATCATACTTTTCCGAGTAAGTAGAAACTAATATATATATATATATATATATATATATATATATATATATATATATA
>JANHMN010000013.1:54620606-54691733 GCA_030674055.1 Rhabdomys pumilio | reverse complement strand
GAAGAAGAAGAAGAAGAAGAAGAAGAAGAAGAAGAAGAAGAAGAAGAAGAAGAAGAAGAAGAAGAAGAAGAAGAAGATCTCTTCATCCCTTTCACTAGGAGCAGAACCAACACATATATGATGCTATCTGCTCCCAGTCTCCTGTATTCAGCACTATAGTTTCTTTCCCTTTACCCTATATATCTCCCAGGTACCAGAGTTGGATGGCCCCTTCACTCTCCAAATAGCACTTCTCAAGGGTATAAACTGTCATTGTCATCTCCTTTTTCATTCTCAAATGCCAACCATATAAAAGGTTTTATAAGCATTTACTCACAAAATTAAATTCATAAATAAATCAAGAACATTGCCTTCTCATCTGCAAAGTGTCCAAAGGATTTCTGGGAAGTATTTCCACAATCTTTATTTCACTAATTAAAGAACAATCTCTGAGAGAAATATGGAGTATTATCATAAAATATTAAAATTAAAGTTCATTTACCACACTAATTTATAATGAAGCCTTACTTAGTAAATAGTGTTATTTGTTGGCTGATTTGGAAGATTTTAGATTCTATTTTACCTAGTTATTGTGAAGAGCCATTACTTTCTTAATATTTAGGGTCATGCAGTCCAGCTTTTGTGAGTAAGCTTCCTGGAGCCTAAATTTTCTTCTCAATGGGGGTTGTAATAGCTATTAATTTTGCCATTAGTTTCTTCATCTGAGGCATTGAGATGCATAATCAAAGTCTTTGCACATTAGTTGGGTGAATATTGTGCAATTATAAAACCAATTAATATTTTGGTATTTTGTATCAAAGAAGAAAATGACTTACAAGAATCTAATATCTAGTAACAAAAAAATATATGCTTCTACTTAAGCCATGACGGCACAGAAAATAGTGTCCCTTTATGACATGTATCCAGAGAATAGCACCCAGGCTATGACTATCCAGAGAATAGTGCCCGTGTTGAAGCTGTACAGAACACAGTCCAGAGAAGGATGGCTAACTTGTACTGCACAGAGAATAGTGCCCACACTGTCTGGCACATTTCAAAATAGTGATGCAAAGGATGTGATTCATGGGGAATTAAAAACAATAAACTTTAACTGAGAACGTGTTCTTATCTTCCCAGACACGAACTGACATGCAGCTTCTTTTCATGTGAAAGGAAATATTTACTATCTTCAAAGGTATTTCACAGCATTAAAATTCTGTTTGTGGCTTTCAAAAACCTCCCCTGGAAAATTACAAGTGGTATTAAAAAGAATTCAGACAGCCCAGGGAGAAATTGATGGATGACTTGCCTTATTTAAGACAGCTGACTTTCTGCTAAGGTCTGCCCTCACACACCAGAAGGACAAAAGCAAAGTCTGGGAGAACAGAGATGCTAGAGAACAAAGCGTGTCAACATCAGAGATTTCTAGCCTTAGCCTAAAGGGAAAGATGATTCTTTAATATATACGTACAGAAATAGACACATGAAGTATCATGATCATAATTGCTTTCAATATAAACATACACATAAGTGTTGCACTGTATATAGTAACAATATATCCACGTGACAGTAATTATTCAACATACACAGACATACAAACATGAAACTTCATGAGGACAAAGTAATTATTCTGCTCCCCTAATTTGTCCTTATATAAGATTTCTGCTCCTCACTCTTCCTAGCTTATTTAGCTAAGATTGTTTGTTTGCCTTTACAATGAGTATTTCAGAATTATATTTGCATCAGCTAAGATACAATTAGGTATGAGATTATTATTATTAACAAAATAATCTGAATCTAAATCACAGGTTCAAGAGCTGGTTTCAAAGCAGCCCAGCAATAAATTGCTCTCTTACGACAGGAGCCTGGCAAATAAATACCAGACATTAGGAGTTCAGGGTTTCCATGGATACCTCAACCCGAAACAGGTGAAATGATAGCTCTTTGGGTCTCTTTGGACAAACATACTTGAAAGAAGACTTGGTAGATTCTAGCCTAATTACTTACCAGAAGGAAGAGAGCACTTTAATTAAGAAACAAGAGAGATGAAGGAATTCAGTTGTAGGGGCAGTAAAGTATATACCTGTGAGGTTTTTTTCATTACTGAAGTCCAACTGATATATCTGTAGTTACCTAAACCAGGTTTCTTTTTTCATGAATAAATTTCTTTCAAAAGTTGAAAATGATATGTGTTGAGATGTTTCAATGAAACACTTCTATTCTTTTTGCTAATCTAGAATATTTTCTCTTTTGGAAGCTATTATCCTTGTTTTATGTTGAAACATAACCTTTTATATTTATAAGCTCAATAAACTTTGTAGAATATATACTATTTCTGACTCAAGATTTTGTAATTACCTACTCCTGGCTGTTGGCAGAGTTATTCTGTCTAAATATTGATGATCTACATATTCACTAAAGAGGCTAAGACACATCCTCCTGTTGTTAAGAAATGAATGTAGAATATATATATATATATATACCTTAGAATAAAGTCAATGGAAATATAAGGAAAATGTAGAAAGATATACTCTGATGATGTGGTTAGAGCCTCTGTACCTAGTTGGCGTGAAGGAAATAAAATTGGATTCTCTAGTTATTTAAATCAATGCATTTATCATCTGTTACTTTCATGTTTGTTTAAAACTATGAATTTCTGTAAAGTGGAAGCTTCTAATACTGCTTCAACTTTCAGCAACAAAACATCAGGCTTAAACACTGCCTGGGATGCCTTTTTTTATCCTTTGGGATTTTGACTGTTATGGAAATTACTGAGGAAAGAAACCACAGCAGGAGGGCTGGAGAGAAGACTAAATGGAAAAAAGTAGCTGCTATGCAGGCATGTAAACTTCAGTTAGGATCTTAACACCAATAGGGTAAAAATAGTCACATGGGCCTGTAACCCAGTCCTATGAAATATGAAAAATAGATATATAAGGATCACAGGGGTTTGTAGGTCACTTCACAAGTCTATCTCCAGGATCACTGAGAGACCTCATTTCAAAAGAAAAGGTTGGAAAGTGATAGAGAGGGCACTCAGCTCCCTTCTCTAGCGTCCACACAGTGCACACACAGGAGTATGTGCCCCTAACATACAATGTGCATATACACCACTCACACACCATACTCTAACACTCACTTATGCACATATAAACACACAAAGACATGTATATGTTTCACATGTACACACACACACACACACACACAGAGAGAGAGAGAGAGAGAGAGAGAGAGAGAGAGAGAGAGGGCTGAAAACAGAAACACAATTACAAATGATCATCTCAGAAAGAGCCGTTTTTGGAAGTAGGCCTTTACATTTTGAATCATAATTTACATTTAAGGCTATGTGTCATCTGAAACATAAATATATAGCAGTAACTTCTACTCACCAAGTGTAATTGTCTCAGAGACTTACTGCTGAATAAGTTCACTCTTTCTAGCCCTTTCTGAACTCTGGTTGTCTGATTTAACTCAGTTGTTCAGGGCCAAATTCCTTTCCAAGCTGACTGATTTAAACTGGCTACTCTCAACTTCTGACTGAATTGCTTTGCTTGGTCTCAAATAAACTATTGCAGTCTGTTCTAATCTGGATCCTTCTCAATCTCAGTCTCATTCTGTCTTCACCTACAACTTCTCTCTGTAAAACTATCTGGATAAAAACTGCCTCTCTCTCTCTCTCTCTCTTTCTCTCTCTCTCTCTCTCTCTCTCTCTCTCTCTCTCTTTCAATCTGTCTCTCTGTCTCTCTTTGTGTGTGTGTATTTGTCTCTGTGTGTGTGTATGTGTGTGTGATTTCTTAAGTAACCTCCCTTTCCTCTGCTTCTCCTGTGTGAGTTGAGTGTATTCTATCTCTGACTCATTCTGTCAAAACTTTTTCTGATTCATCAGTACTTTGTCCTTCAATTCAATGTCACTTTCAAATATGGCTGCTTCCTTCTACAAACTGACCTTATCTTCATTGTTAGGGATTAAAGGTGTATACTAAGGGTATGTCTGATCATTCTATAATCTAGGGCATATTTGCATTCAACAAGATTATATAGACATAGAAGGTCTTTGAATGACCTTGTTAGAGCAACCATGGACTAAAAATTCTCTACATTCATGCTTGGAAATGGGATGCCAAAAGTAGAATAAAGGGGGGGCAGGGGAAGGACCAAAATTTCTAGAATTGCTTGTTGTAAAGGCCAGGTATGGAGAAAAAGAGAATGTGTCATCTGGCTATCTAGAGGCTATTTCAAAGCACAAAGGAAACAGTGGTAATTAATGAATAAGAAGAGAGCAGTGAGGTGGGAACGCATGAGTGGGTGGAGGAGCATCCTCAAAGAAGCAAAGGGGAGGGGTGAGAGTAGGATTGAGATGGGGGTCTTTGGAGAGGTAACTGGGAAGGGATATATCATTTGAAATGTAAATAAATAAAATGATTAATAAAAAAGAGAGAAAGTAGAAGTTTCTCAAGGAATCTCTGACGTCAGGAAAATTTTGGACTATCTAGATATTAACTACAATCTACCTTAGCACACAGAAGCCAAATAGCTGTTAATACCAAAGATATAGTTTCAAGAACTCAGAGCACCTAAAGCAGTCAAAGAGGTCACAGTGGGCCAGGAGCAGAGATTCCTATATGAGGTGAACTGGTTAAGAATCCTTCTGGCATGAACTGGTTAAGAATCCCTCCTATAGATGTCTTTTTGTTGTGGAACACAGACAGTAATTCACCATCTTGGGGAGGGGTCCAGAGAGGATTATAAGGCAAGGAAGAAAATGAGAAAAGAACACATAGTTTGTTCTTTTACATGGTGATAGCTCAGCTCATGAAGAAAAGACTCTGAGATGACCAGTAACTGTTAAAAACACTTACATGTGCTTAAATATTTACCACACAATTCCAACCTCAAATATAAACTATATGACTATGCAAAGAATTACATTGATCTTTTAAATAGAGCAAGGATAAGAAAGATTTATTAAACCTTTTTGATGGCTTTCAGTCCCCATATGATGTATTGATGTGATATTTTTTGGTTTCTCCAAAGATATATAAAATAGCTACAATCCGGTCGTTGAATGGTGATGTCAAAAGAAAATCAAAGCTCCTTCTTGACTTGCAAAGAAAAGAACCAAATGCAAAATTAGACACTGAAGATAAATTTAATGTAATCAAGTTACAGATTTTAGGATTTTTATACTTAAGTGATTTAAGTTCACAATAGGATCCCTTGTTTTCTCATAGCATATCCAATAACTAATAGTTCTCCACCTGACATAGCAATTGTTTCTTCTTCTTACGCAATTGTTTCCTAACAATCAGTTTCTTTGTGAAGACTCAAATTTGTTCATTATTTTTAATTACAGAGCCTTGGAATTTCATATGCATATTCCTTCCCCAATCTGCCCATTATTCCAAACAGGAGTCTTTGCTTAATAAGAGTGTGAATACCCCCCTTAGCAGAATCCTCAATACTATCTCTTGGTTGACGCATACATGTGTTCAGAATTTCTTGAAGTATCTACATTGTGCTTCTGGACTTGTGACACAATACCATATAGATATTTGACTTGTCCTCTTGGGACAGAGCCCCTAACTAATTTCCTGGCCAATGTCATTTCTAACTACATCTTCATTCTACCATTAAGTGCTCCTGCTACTGAGACTCTTAATTCTTTTGAGAATTTTGAATGGCTGTCTTTTGCTCCAATGAGAAAGAAAACCATGATTAAGAAGCTTAGACCAGTTCACTCCAATCCCATATTCTTACAGGCTGATGGGCATTGGAATAATTAGAAACAGTGGTCACCATAACCTTTGGAAATTTCTATGGGTTTTCATCTCATACTCCAGCTATACTGCAAATGCAGAGAGCCAAGAACATGGGGGAAGGTCAGGAATGAAATGCAGATAACTATAGATAATCCCTCTTTCAGTTTCAGGGACTATGTTCATCAGTGGGATCCACAGCCTTAAGCATAACTATAAAATTCATTTTCTTGCATCTTAAGCATCTATGCATTTATGGAAAAATAAAATTATCTTAAACCTTCTTCTGTGAGAAGCAAAGACTACATGTTGCTGTTTTCTTGATAAATATTTATGTACATCTAGATAGTGTTCCTGATATTTATGAACTGATCATAAAGTTTGAGCCTGAACTGTCATCTATGAATCACTGAGAAAATCATATTGAAAGGAAAACAATTCAAACCAAAAGCAATGGAATAAAGTTTTGTGTATATCCTTGGAAAGAATGATAGACACAGAGGAGTTACATGGGAGAAATGGAAGCCAAGTCACAAATATTCTCTGACCCTTTTCTAGGTCTTGGTAATGAGCTGAAGACTAACAGCAACAGACTTTGAGTGATATCCCATAGAGAGACCATAAGACTGACAGTTCTCCTTCTTTAACCAAATTTACTTTAAACTTTTAGCTCTAGGATATATATATATATATATATATATATATATATATATATATATATATATATATATATATATACTGTGTTAGTACAAAGTCATAAAACACCACCTGTTCTCCACCAGGCCATCTTGTAGAAAAACCTAAAGTGATTAATTATTTAATTTAATTGAAAATGTTAACTATAGTCAGTTATAAAGGATAATTACAGAAAATGTCAATTAGCACAAGAATTTGAATATATGAAAGGAAGTAAGTCTAATAAGGATTCCAAGGATGTAAAATGTGAACACAGAGGCTAGAAGAGTTGAATAAATCCTAAATACAATTACCTAAAACAACCCAAAGGAAGAAATCTCTCATTTTACTTGTTTTGTCTCTAAGTTTCACATGATAGTCCAAAGAATCTAGACAATGCTGGGCCTGGGACTAACAGTTTCCCAGATGTCATGAGAAGCAAATTATCAGAGTCATTAGGAGCCAGTAGGTTAATACTCTGGGTAAACAAAAGCAAAAAAGATAGTTCAGACTTTTGTAAGTCATTTCCCTCTTTTGAGTGGCCATTTGAGCCTGATTTCATTTTAATATTTACATATGCAAACTTCATTTTACATCTTTCCCTTTCCTTTTTGTGCCTTTTCTACGTTCCCTTCTGTGGCTTGCTCTTTGTCATTTCTCCTCTCTTCATTTTTCTTTCCCTTTCCTTCTCTTTCTTGTAATTACATGGGAGACTAATCCAAGCCTCTTTGTTCAGCATCTACTAATTTGACTATGGAAGGAAGTCACAGAAGAGGACAGAATGGGATTGTTTTTTCTTCTCTTGCCCAAACAGTAGCATCTTGTCTCTCTGTAGAGTAAGTTTACAAGATATCTCTACATTTTGTAGCAAATTTGTGCTCATCTATGACATAAGACAATAGTTAGAATTACTTCATAATGTGATAGAAAGAATTACTTTACTTACCTTTCTCCTAGTTTTACTTACATAATTCAGAAATGTCAGAAATCAGGTTATCTAAGTATTTTTCTTTACAAAGCACAATGTATCCTGACTAACTAGATATTTTTGTCAAACAAATATAAAAATCAACATGTGTATAGAATAATCTGAAAGAAATCTAGAACATAAGAAAAAATGAATTTATTGGAGAATTTCAGAAAACGTAGATTAGATTAGTATAGTGCCAGAAGAGGCAGGGAATAATTGTCAGATTCAGAAGTTCTATAGGTATTGCTACAAAAATCATATAGGTTTAAAGATTGGAGAAAAGGGATGCTTCACTATTAGTGTACTGATCTACTGGGTGTACATTTGCTCCTTGTCGAGAAAGTAAAAATTACGTAGTGAGAAGAATTAGTGTTAAAGAAACACAGAGGACATTGTGGAAAATTGAGTCATGGGAGGCAAATGAATAATAATCTAGCTGTGGTGGATTGAATAGGAATGGCCACCTTAGGTGTTTCTGAGTGCTTGGCCCATGGGTTATGGCACTATTAGGAAGTTTAGCCTTGTTGGAGAAAGTATATTACTATAGGGGTAAACTTTGAGGTCTCCTATGCTCAAGTTATACCCAGTGTGCCTTATAGTCTTCTGCTGCCTATAGATCAAAGCTGTAAAACTCTCAGCACTTTCTCCAGCACCATGTTTATGTACATGTGGCCATGCTTCTCACCATGATGGAAATAAACTAAATCTCTGAAGTTGTAAGCCAACCTTACTTAAATGTTTTTTTTTTTTGTAAGAGTTGCCGTGGTCTTGGTGTCACTTCACAGCAATAAAACTTTAACTAAGATACTAGCTGTGTAAATTTCAGCAGAGTGAAGTTCATTTGCTGTGGTGTTAGTCGCATTGTTGAGATAGTAGTTTCCTATCCTCCTTACAGATTTTAGAAGCATTACTTTCCCTCCAGGTTTTATTTTATGGAATTATGTCCACAAAAAGATACTGTTGGTAAAAATGAATATTTCAGGCCTTACCCAATAAAAGAAGCTGTTTATTTTCTTGTAAAATCACATATTTAATTAAAATACATATAAGATAACCAGGAATGCTGAGACTTTTGTGAACATTCGAATATTAAATCCTTTTCATGTAAAACAAGCTAGTTCATACAGGAATTCTTTGAGTCTGTCCTTTAAAATGTGGTCATTAAAATGTAATTATTTCAGTTTGTATGAAATACGAGGCCTCTACTGCAAAATAAAATAGTTGAAACTAAACCATTTTGTTCTACCATGTCGTTGCCATCAGAACTTTATGATTGCACACTCTTGAACTTTTGGAGGTAGCTGCTGAGATTTCATGGCAAAATCAGGAACAACTACAGAGGGACCCACACTCTAAAATACTATCACTGAGCTCTGCAAATCTACAGATCTTCTCAGATCCCTTACACAGTGAGAATGAGACTTATATACTCCTTTCCTATCTTATAATGCTACCAAAGAACAAAACACGTTTACAGAAAATGCAGCAGCCCCAGATGACACCTTCCTATATTACAAGAAAAGATGATTGTAGCTAACCCTTGGAAAGCATACTGTCAATCATTTCTTCTCCTCCATAGTCAGCTATGTCTGGAGTATTTTATGACCAGTGCAGAAGATACTCATGTGATCACTGATAATTACTTACCCATAAATATCTACTCAGCTAGGAGTAAGGAGGGATTTTTAAATCCCGTATAAAATTACCCTGAACATAAAACTGGCATAGAAGAAACATGAGGCTTAGTTCTAGCAAACATTTTATTTTTAATACATTTTAAAAAAGAAAGTACAGTCAAATTTATTTGAGGTCATTCTAGACTAGTAGCTCCCTCCTGAGGGCCAGAGATTCTCTAGAAATTGTCATTGAATCTATCACTTTCTGTCACTTCTATCAGCTCCACTACCAATTTCTTCTCCTTGCCTCAAGCCTGAGATGCCAACATTTGTTGACATTAAAACATTTTAAATATTTCAGTCTAAATAATGTGAACCAAAATTCTGGGGAAAAGCGTGTCTAGATAAAGATCCACAAGTCCAACTCATTATAACTTTGTGATTACGAAAACGTGGTATCTTGCCTACCTAAACCCAAATTATCTTGGGCTGTCTTTAGTCACATGAATTTATTGACTACTCATCTGTGTACCTAAACTAACATCCTTTTGAGGATATTAGCTTAATAGACCTTTTGTTTATACTAACCAAAAAGATAAGAATGACATTCAATAGCATCTGAAACCTGTGGAACAGATTTTCCCTCTTTTCTGTAGCCTGCTACTTAAAGTTCCCACTAATGAATTTGAAAAATATCTTGACTCACAATTAAAGATAACTAAATTATTGTTCATCCATGCAGCTGTATACTCTGGAAGAATTAACAAGGATAACATGATTTGTTTAATTAATTAAAATGTGTTAATACATGCCTTTGTTTTTTTTTAAAAAATAATGTAAACCTTCATGAAACTGCTTTGGACTACATTATTTGGAACAATGAGAATCTGTGTTCCCAAGACATCATTATCCATATTTAGATAACAAAAAAGCTATATCTCCTCTCCCTGAGGATTAGCTTTCCCAGAACAAGAAGGCACCCTGCAAGCTTCCCAAAGAAGAGAAGCAAGCAATAGTTCTACATAGCTGTGATGCCTATGAATCATATCAATGAGCAACGTGACACAATAACCCTATGTGTACTGTAGTGGCACACATACCTTGAAGGTAGCCAAATGCTCTCTAATTTGCCTTAAAACCCACTCAGAAGAGGGAATACCATATATGGAAACCTAGCTAACTAATCAGTGTTAATGAAATCATGATTGTTGAAGGAGAATCAACAACTACTAAACCACATAATCCCTAATGATAATCTATAAACACTTGTCTTTATACCCCCAGATAAGTGTAGTCTTCACCTTCACTTCTCATTAAAGAAAAGTCTCATTGAAGCAAATAGGAACCACAATGAATCAGAAGGCATAGTTGTAGAACACTGTCCCATTGATTTCATATACAAAACATTCCCACACCTAAGGCTAAGGGACCATTGCAAAAGATGAAAAGATTGTAAGAGCTAAAGTACCAGAGAGTTTTCTGTGAGACTGCAGCCCCTAGTAACATGAGAAGCTGTACCCATAAAGTCTCACCAACATGATAACCTAAACATAAACTGAACAAGGAAGACACCAATAAACATGTTAACTGCTTGGGAAAAGCCCATTAGGACCCAACCATATACAAAGGGCTACAGGCAACTGAGTAAAGCTGAGAGATATCTAGGTATTTAAAAGCTTGCTCCCCCTTCGAAAGGACCAGTTTAGAATCTCAGTACCCATATGATAACTCACATTGTCTTTAACTCCAATTCAAGGAAATTTGTTACTCTCGTCTGACTTCCACACACACCAGGTACTTGTATAATTCACAACATACATGCAAACTAAAAACCTAGACATTCAAAATTTAAAAATAAATTAAAGAATAATTGTTTAGCATGTATACTAGACAGTTTTCTAGAGAAGAGATTGATGTGTCTGAGTTTGTGTGTATGTATGTATGTATGTATGTATGTATGTGCATGTATGTATGTGGCTGAAGGTATCAACTGGTCTTCACTAAATGTAGGAATCCTAAAGAAGTAGGCTCTAACACTAATGAAGGCATGATTCAGCAGAGGACATATGAATTTGCCAGTGAGAAATAAGGGCAAATGGGCAAAAAGCAAGCGCTTTCTTCATCTGTGTCCTGTATAAAGGCTTCCAGGAGAAGGCTGAGAACAAATTCAGAGTCTTTAAACCTCAAATGATCCAGTTTTAAGGTGAATCTTTCAACCTCAAATGATAGGTATTTAGGGTGAGCATTCTCATGTCAAACAACCCTCTTCAGAAAAATTTCTCACAGGTGTGCCTAGACACCTGAGTTTTTAGTTAATTCCAGATTTTGTTAAGTCAATAACCAAGAATAGAAATCATACTATAAATGATCCAATCATGCTGACAGTCTCTCCCAAACACTTTCCTGTTTTCCACTACCTAGTGCCAATGTTTAAAGGTCCCCCACCTCTTTTGATATTGGAGCAATTAATTCGGTTTTTCTTCTTTTATCAAGTCTTGAGTTTTACTAATACAAACTTAAGATTTTTTTTTTTGCTGACAAGATCCCAGTGAAAGTTTGATAAATGAAAAATAGAGTTGCCATCGTGTAAAATTTAGAGTCTGTTCAATAAACAGAAATACAAATGTAGAAAGCATTAGTGAAGAAGGCCAGCATGGGAGAGTAACTTGGATATCGTCTAGACACAAGATGGCTAGACAACACCCTGGTGAGCTGCCTCTGGTCATCCTGGGACCTTTAGTAGTCAGTTACTTTCTGTAGACCTGAAACCAGTATGTGATATGACCCTCCCCCCCAAAAAAAGTTGTTGGGGTTATGCTGAGGTAGTTATTGAATACTACATAAAGTGTATTCTACATAGTGCAGGTTCTATGCCTCTCAGCCCAAAGAACTCTAGGCTCTACTGTAAGCATTCTTACTTTATATGTGAGAAAACTGAGGAACAGAGACAGTAAACATTCTTCTCAAGGTTATTTTATACATGGCTAATCCCCACTAAAAGCTTGCACACTGTTTTCTATTGTTTATTTCATTAAAATATATCTGAAAATAATTTTAAATATAAAATATCAAATCAGCAAAAAAATAAATATCAAAACACCAAATGTCCACTCTTAAAAATGAAAACTAGTTGACTTCTCAAATAAAATTTATGGCATTACTAATTCTGCTGATTGGAGTAATCAATTCAGCCAATTATTGCTATGTATTCCGTTTCCTAATTTTTATGTTGCAAATTGTTTCTTTTTTTTCTGATTTGAGAATTCTGCTTAGACATCTTATTTCTGAGTTAAAATCATAGTCTTTTCATGAATGTTATTCTTCATAATACCAAGGGAAACAGATGGTAATTTGTGCTTTCTCTACACCAAAAGCCTGTTGGACAGAACCTCTAACCCATCCTGTGTGTACTCTGCTTGGCCACCTGCCCAGAACAGGCTCAGGTCTCTCCCTGGCAGCTTTTCTGAAGGTCAAGTCTCTGCCCCACACAGCTGTCACCATATTCTTCAAAATTTTTTTAGTCTTGAGAATCCAGAGGGATGAATAGTAGAATTGAGCTGCATTATTGATAAATATTGACAACATGCCTGGAAATATGTACAACATATAAGCTACTTCTGCTATTGGATGTTTGTTTTCTTGATTTTTCTTTCTCTTGTCAGTTATTTTTAGTCATCTACATATAGTTGTAGGACTGTGAAAGGACAGCCTGGTTTCTGGTCCAAGCACTGGCTGGAAATCGATGGAGACCCCGCAGGATGGACACACTGCAGATTTCCCTGCAAGGGACAACATGCATTTTGCCATGCTCCCAGACTCCAGGCTCCTGACACAGGCTCCTGACATGAGGCTGAAGACCTCCATAGAGTGGAGTCCTCCAGGCACATAGGACAACGCCCACTAGCCCCTCCACAGGTAGATGGTATGACTACAGGCACAGAGCCTCAAGATAGATCTCCAGATTAATGATACCTAAAGGCCAGAGGATGTAGCCAATTAAGCATTCCTTCCCAGACGCTCCTTGCAAAAGGTATTTAACCTCAGCCTCCCCTGAAAATACCGTGGTATAGTTTCATCCATTTCCACCATGACAATAAATATATTAAGACCATAGCCTATTTCTCTTTCTTAGGGCCCACCATGGAAAACAGTGGAGAAAGTTTTCAACTACAAGGCAGTCGCCTAATCTCCCGCTGATGACTTCTCTACATTCTCAGTCATGGAGGCCCAGCAATCCAAACAAGCAAGCCTAGCCAGCTGTGACCCAGCCAAGCAAGTTGCTGGGACCAAGACACAGCCAGAGCTCATTTTTCCCCCTCTCCTCTTCGGCTGCAGGCCTATCTAGACCGCGTGGCCCACTTAGGTCTCAACCCTTTTGTGGCCTCTCAGCAGTGCCTAAAAGCCCAGGAGCCTAAGAACCAACCAGTTCCCAGAGCCTTTTGGCCCAGTAACCCCCAACCTAAGAGCTCCGGTGCGGGACCTCAGACTGTGTTCCCTCACCCCCGAAGCAGAGAGTCCCGCAGCTCCACATAGCCAGGCACCAGCAGCGTGGAGTGAACACAGTCAAATTCCTGTGCCTCTGTTGCCACGAGAGGCCCTAGCCGCATGGTGATACAGACATGACCCACAATTCAATCCAACAACGGACCCACACACACACTACAGCTCAACATACGATAGTTTCCGTTTAACCATAAATGTCCCATAACTCTAGACAATTAACCATAGTCTCCAAATACACATATATATATTATACTTTGCACATACATATATACTTGTGCCAAAGTAACAGTTTTGTGAGTGCCTTTTCTGTGATTTCACTTCTTGTAATGACATGAAATGATATGGTGTACTCATGCTGAGATGAAATGAAAACTGTAGGTATTGTGATATAATTTTGGCTACTACAAAAAGCTACTTGAACTCAAGCTCTTGGTTCTACCTAGACACATGGCTGATGAATGATTGACATATGAGTGATGCGTGAGGGGATTATATACCGAACCAAAGAGTGGCTAATGTAAAGGACAGGGTTTAGAAGATAGTGTGACAATTCACTTTACTGCTTAGAATTCTCTATAATCAAATCTTATGTAATAAACATTTATTTTAGGGAATCTCTGCATTTTTTTTGAAAATGCAGAACTACCTTATTTGATAGCACAGACCCTGGAAGATAATCACAGGGCAAAATGATACATGAGCTTAGGTGAATCAAAAAAAAAAAAAAAGACTCAGATATAGCAGGATCTGAAATAACAGTGTTATATGATTTTGTAAAACAGTATGTATTCTTCCCTTTTTTATACTCTTGTATACCCATTATCCTTCCAGATCCTCAGTGGATGAGGATTAATACCAATTCTTAGAGGACAGTGTTAAATGAGATAATTCTTGTCTAAAATGCTTCCCTTGATACTTGTCTTAGGAAGGGTTTTTATTGTTATAAATCACTGATCAAGAGCGACTTGAGGAGGGATTTACTCGTTTCTCCCTCCTATCACATCACAGCTTATTACTGAGGGAAGTCAGGGCAGGAGCTCAAACAGGGCAGAGTCTGGAAGCAGGAGCTGACTCAGAGGCCGCACAGCAATGACCCTCACTGGCTTGCTCTTTTCTGTCTGCTCAGACTGCTTGCTTCTAACACCCAGCTCACCAGGCAAAGTGAGCTGGGCTTTCCCATATCAAACATTAGTGAAAAAATGTACCACAGGGTATAACATACAGGCCAACCTTATAGGGACGTTTTCTCAATGGAGAGTATGCCAAGTTGATGTGAAATTAGCTAGAACAGCAATTTACTCTAAACTCACAATAAATTATAAAACTCCTTTGGCAATAAAACTATTAGAATTACTGTTAGCCTTGCAAAATAGAAATTTCAGAAATGAAAAATCTTCATCTGTGAAGTTCTATCCAATTACAGCACATTTTCTGTCAATAAATACCCTACCTGCCCTTTAACCTTGAATTCTAGCCTTACATCAGTCAACAAACTTTGTGAAACATGCCAGTACATGCGAATTGCCATTGAATTACCATGCTATTCTTAATGAGTTACATGCCACTTTACCATGATTCACAGCATGTTGAGTATACCTTGAAGGCAGATATGAGTTTGGGTCTTTTCTGACATTTTCTGACAGTGCCATTGGATATACGCCATGATTGGTCCAGTATGAGAGGCTTTCCAAGTTCCGTGTTGGTACACAAAAGAGCTTTCTTTAATTTTTTTTAAAGCAGTAAAAATGAGACAGACGTAAAAAGAATATGGTCAGTACTGAGAAGTAGCTTTATCAATCTAACCAAACAGACCCATTGTGCTAGCTACGTTAGCTTTGAGGGGCTTTAGGTAGAGAAGTGAGTAACATTAGTAGCATATATATTGTAGCTTTGCAGCACACGAAGACTTTGTATCAGTTCCAACTGTGTCTCCTTTATAATAACATTCTATCAGAACTATGGAGTTAGGGATCTACTTTCCAAACATTCTATAATTTAGTCCAGAAAAAACTCTTTTAAATAAAAAGATGATACTGTTACAAACCTAATGTAAATGTATTTAAAGAATTTCACGTCACTACCATTAATTCTTTATTAAATCTTTGTTTCTAGTAGAGACTGACTTCCCCAATTCAAACATGCTAGCGTGCATAAATATTGAAATTTAGATGTATGCTTATTCATATACTTTCCCTTGTTACGAGTTCCCTTGCTATAGTTTGGAGAACTTTTCCTATTAGAGAATGTCAGGTTCTGAGACTGACAATCAACCTGTCCCATCCTCTCATACCAGTGGGATTAATGTCTCATCACTTATGTCAACTCTTTGCTCCAGTCACGTGATGCTTTTCATCCCACATACATACTCTGCAATATTTCACTGCTGTGACTTCCCATCACTCCTGAGAATCTGTCACTGTGCTTTCCTTCTGCCAAGATGAGCCTCTTTTTTTTTTTTTAGTGCAGAATTCTTTTTTTTTAATTGGATATTTTATTTACATTTCAGATGTCATCCTCTTTCCCCAATTCCCCTCCCTACAATACCCCTAACCCATGCCCCCTTTTCCTTTTTGCTTTTATACAATTTTTAAAAAATGTTAATCAAAGAGTTTATAAATTTGGTAATGCTCAATCAGAAGTGTAACCCAATACCCAACCTAGATATATCAACTGTCTTTGACTGGTGGAGACACGTGAACATCTGCCTCTCTTGTTCAAATTTGTTTTACCACTTTGGTTGCTTTTCCTCTCTTTCCATCTTGCCTTATCCTTACCCTGTCCAGAAAGTCTGCAGTTCCCATGGTTATACTGCACTATCACAGCTTTCAGGCAAAAATAAAATAGATCAGAAAGGTCGCAACATTCATAGACAGAAAAACTAGAAGCTCCAAAAGAAAAACAAAATTTTTAAGAAAAGTGAAGCAAGCTCTTGGGTGTGGGCCTCCACATGTAGAATGCATGCCTCAGAGGCTCCTTGGGTCAGTCAGCCATAAAGGGTAAAGAAAGTACTAAGAATACAGAGAACTCATGCTATCTATGAAAGAAGAAAGGCATTTTCCTCCAGGTGTTTCTACTGTTACTCAGCATTGTAGGAGCCAATCCAAAGGCATTTATCTTGTGCCAAGTCATTTTTTTAACTTTTGATTGTTCTTGTTTTTAACTATTAATACAAATGTATGTTTCCCTCAAACCAATTAATTGGTTTATAGAAGATAAATATATTTTTAAGTTGTTTTGTAACAACTTATTGTTAAAATACTTAATAAAAACTTTTAAATTTAGTAAATATAATTCATCCTGACTTAAAGCAGTAATTATCAAACGTATTGATCATAATACCCTAGTTTTAAAACTTAATGAGTATCAAGGTTGTAATAGAACTTTTCCATATAGGGTTATATGCTACCTTTTACGTATTAGACATTGGAATAGGCCTTTGCTGTAACTGTGTGATATCAACAATAGAACCAGATAGAGTACTTGGTATCACTGTTGATTTATTCTGAGAAATCAGTTTTTCCTAATATAACTTATCTACCATTGGCACTCATGCAAATGCTATGAAAAGTATAAGATTTTATAAAATATAGTTTGATCATATTTACTCCCTTTCTTTCTATTAAATGAGCCTATTGTTTAGGGTTAGATCCACATCACATCTTTACCAGTCTAACTTTGAGTTCTTATTTGGTTTTTTTTTTATTCTGTACACTCCAGTTTGTGCTTCCCATAAAGTCTTTGGGTGTGTGGCTATTCACTAGCATGTAATCAACCTACCAGGGCCATATCATAAAAGAAAAATGTATTCTCTTTTCCCCAAAAGCTATCAATTTCCCATATCTCCTACCCAGCTGGGCATGAGGCTCCCTACTCACCTCATGCCTCCATGCTGAGATTTTGTCTGACTTTAGTTTGCACATACAGTCACAACTACTCTAAGGTTCTTTGTGCAGTTGGTTTGTTGTGTCTGGAAAATAGAGTTTCTTTGCAGTCTTTCACTACCTCAGAGTAGATTCTACCTTGTCAGGCACAGGGAAACTTTCATCATGAGCTTGCCTGGATTCCAGAGAATTCATTTTCCACCCTTTTTAAGTGCTAGTGGTCCCTTCTTGAAAGAATTTTGTTGCTAATGACAAAGGCAATCTGATTCGGGACAATTCTCTTTAATTACTAATTATATTAATTTAAGCATGTCAGAGAAGAAGTTTTAGAATTGAAGATTCCCAGATTTTAAAAATGAAATGTGTGAATTAAAGTGTTCGTGTGACAGCCCACATCTTTTCTGTTTCTATGAACTATGACTGACACAAGCACATCTGTCAGCTGTCTATATGAACCTCAGTCAGTCCCAGGGTATTTCTGTAACTAAATTAGACATGCATTTTTAAACCCTTGTCTTACCATTTAATTTGCACATGAAGGGTGATGTCAGGTTTGAGCCTGATCTGCACATGTCTGAGTCACCAACGTCTCTTTGTAATTAGCCTTAATATTTTTTTTTATCTTGTTTGCTACTTAAACTACATTTTTATTTAACAATTTTTAAATAACGAGATATTTACTCTGTAATATAATCAGTGTCTTACTAATATACATTTCACTGTAATTTGTTGAATATGTCTTTTTCTAAGCTTTTAAATCTCAACAAAATTCTAGAGCTAGACTTTAAAAATATAAAACCATTTTACTGAAAATCGCAGCTCTGGGTTTGCTCAGTTCTGTGGTAAAGAATGTTGATTTCTTCTGTCTGTCCTTCTCTTTTCTTATCAGAATTCTATCTTTATTTGTTCAGTCTTCTTTCTGCACTTTTATTGTTATTATTCCAATTATGGTTCAAGGGGTATTATCTGAGATTGGTGTGACCAACCAGAGAGAAATCTACTTTCTACAGGTCATTGTCATTTGATCAGAGAGAGGACAAATCCTAGCTTACAAAATACCAGGAGGATTCTGATGGATGACTGAGTAAGAGAGATGCATGTTTTTCCAGTGACAATAAACTTGGAAGGATATGACTGTGTATCTATTGTAACTGTCTTGACATCATTATGGAAAAATCTATCTGATGGTAGAACCATAATGTAGAAAAGAGTAATAGGAAAAAATGAACAAACCTCGGTGATACAATTTACACTTGGTGTTAATTACACAAGCGTTTTAGTTTCAATTGCGAATTTAATGAATCCATGTCTTCTATTGTTTCTGTTTCAAAACCCAACTTGAATTAGATGCTCTGATTTACAGCTGATTTAACGAACAGCTGGAGAAAAGCATTGTAGTCACAAAAGACATGTGCTGAATGGCATCAAAGCCTAGTACAGAGAGGGGAAAATTAAACAACAATTGAGTTCCTTCAATCACTTCTTCCAATTCCCAGAATCAGTCTTCTTCACATAATTCTGTCACTTTTTCAATATGTCCTATCCTACATGTACCCAATATTATCACCAGTAGTAGTAGAAAACTTTCATTTTCCATTTGTCCTATGGTCTATCTTATTTCCTGTTCTCTGGATCAGAACACAGGCATTTTGAATCTTCTTAATCTCATCATGCTTTCTCTGTATTTGCAGCCCACTCATCATTTGGAAGTGGCTTTAGTCCCTGGAAATTCTCTAAAAAGTTGGACCTGACTTCTCAAACACAGGTATTTTTCTGATATGAGCTCTTCAATTTTATTTAAGGGAGATATCTGAGCTAAGGAGATGAATCTGAGTAACTTTAGCCTGTGATGGGAATAAAGAAAGCCAGTGAGAGAGATCCAGGTACTTAGAATTTAGATGTTGAAGAAATGAAAACCAAGACTGGCAAGACAAAGAAGGAACACATAGATGACTTGGTGAAAATTATTGAGTGAAACAAAGTAGAAAACAATAATTTTGCTCATTTGCATCACACATGGGACTTAACTGAAAGATGCCTTGATTTCTTTTCTTGCAGTTTTTAAAACAGCTTGATCATTTTTATGAAAGCAGCAATCTAGACATAATCCTCTCAAAGTTCCCATTTGTGCTCCATTATTGACATGTGTTAAATTGTCACATTGTGGTGGTTTATATATGCTCAGCCCATATATATATATATGGGCTGAGCATATATAAATATATATATATATATTTATATCCATATAAAGACACTATTAGAAGGTTTGGCACTGTTGGAGTGGGTGTGTCACTGTGGGTGTGGGCTATAATACCCTCAGTCCTAGCTGCCTGTAAGCTAGTATTCTGCTAGCAGCCCTCAGATGAAGACATAGAACTCTCAGCTCCTACAGCGCCACATCTGCCTGGATGCTGCCATGTTCTTGTCTTGATGATAATGAACTGAACCTTTGAACTTTTAAGCCAGCCCCAATTATATATTGCTTTTACAAGAGTTGCCTCGGTCATAATGTCTGTTCACAAGAGTAAAACCCTAACTAAGACACACATAAACTTTTTAACTTTAATTTTAGTTCTTAGAGTGCATGAAAGGAAACCATTATCTCAGGGTCTTGCATTGTAGTTCTTTCCAAGAAAGCAGTTTTCTTGGTGAGTCTGAGACAAGTCTGCAGTACCACCCAGTGCTACAACCAAGTTGTCCAACATACTCTTGCAGTTACAAAGCAAAGCAAGATTGCCAAGGCCAAATCCAACCAATTACTCATGATGACACATTGTCTAGAATTTAGCCATTGTACACAAATAATCTTCTTCATTAGTTAACTAGTTTTTATCAATTGCAATACTTATTTACATTTTTCCTTCCTAAATTCCACCAATAGTTCTCTCAATTTTAGGATTTAGAAGCATGAGCCAGCATTTTGAAGGTTCACAAGAACAGATAGTTCAATATTACAGACACAGTTTATATCTCTGATTTCTTTCTCTGATTAAAACCAAGAAAATTCCATACGCTTGTCTGTGTGTAAGCAGTAAAAATAAAAATCCAAACCTAATAAAGGTGATGGGATTGCTGCGTTTTTATTATAGGAAACAGTGCAGAGTGTGCAGTAAAAGCTGCTTGACATCAGGTTGTTTATCAGAAAGGAATAAAAAAAATATCTTTGAGGCCTGTCTTGCTAACTGTGGATGGTGAAAATTTTCTTTCAAACTTAAAATGAATAATGCATAATAAAAATGATGAGAACAGCTGCCAAGTCCATTGACACTGGAGAAAGGAGCTTTACCCACTCACTTGAGGCATTTCATTTTCCACAGAAAACATATTTATTATGACAAAGCCGCAGTGAATTAGACATTAACAGTTTAAGCATCCGTTACCCTGAAAGTCCAGAGGTGAAGAGCAAGAGGAGGCTTCTGCACTCTGACCACACTGAGCAGCTAGTGGGCAGAGGGCTGCTTGGGATTCCCCCAAATTGTCTCCTATAAAGCATCACTATGAACTGAGCACTGATATCTAACCTTTCAAGTGAGATACTGAAGGTACAGTTCCTTAATACATGGCAGGATTTAAACCCAGTTTTTAAAAGTCTCTTGTTCTAATTTCTGCTGTAATCATAGAATACCACTGACTGAATTATTCACAAGGACGACTAACCGATTTTTCTCAGTGGTTATAAATTTCAATGCTCTGCCATCTACTGAGACAATATTTCATATTTATGTCATTTATTTGTTGACTTTATTAATAATAATAATCATTAAGGTGTGCTTATGTGTATGTATATGATGTGTATGTTTGAGTGTGGGTGTGCACATGCCGTGGTGCCTGAATGTGGTGATTAGAGGACAAGTTGTGGGAATAGGATCAAAGGCTGAACTCAGGTACTCAGGTTGGTGTGGAAAAGTATAATTTATTTCATTTCTTTTAGTTACATGATATTTTTCTGACTTCTTGGTAATTGAAATTGAAATTCACAGAATTTCCTCATCTTCGAACTTCCTTATATAGTTAAGAGTATTAGCATTCTTTGGTATCTTTTGGCACTCTGAGCAGCATTTCTGTTTATTTGATGCAGCCCTCTGGCAAAGGTCCTCTGCTTGACTAAATTTTCATAAGATTTCAGAAAGTTTGTTTACGCTTATCCACATATTTTTTTTATAAAGTACAGTTTGAACCATGAGATTCCACTCACATCAGTCAGAATGACTGAGATCAAAAACTCAAGTGATAGTAGATGCTGGGGAGGATGTGAAAGAAAAATGTGCAATCCCTCAATTGTTGGTGGGATTGCAAGCTGGTACAACCACTCTGGAAATCAGTCTGGCAGTTCCTCAGAAAATAGTACTACCTGAGGACCCAGCTGTACCACTCTTGGGCATATACCCAGAAGATGTTCCAACATATAACAAGAACACATATTCCACTATGTTCATAGCAGTCCTATTTATAATAACCAGAAGCTAGAAAGAACCCAGATGTCTTTCAACATTGGTATGGGTACAAAAATTGTAGTACATTTACACAATGGAATACTACTCAGCTATTAAAAACAATGACTTCATGAAATTCTTAGGTAAATGGATGAAACTAGAAAATATCATTGTGAGGTAACCCAATCACAAAAGAACACACATGATATGCTCTCTCTGATAAGTGGATATTAGCCCCAATGTTCGGAATACCCAAGATACAATTTGAGAACCACCTGAAGCTCAAGAAGAAGAAAAACCAAAGTGTGGATGTGTTCGTCCTTCTTAGAAGAGGAAACAAAAAGCACACAGGAGGAAATACGGAGTGTGGAGCAGAGACTGAAGGAAAGGCCGTCCAGAGACTATCCCACCTGGGTATCCATCCCATATACAGTCACCAAATGCAGACACTATTTTAGATGCCAAGAAGTGCTTGCTGACAGGAGCCTGATATAACTGTCTCCTGAGAGGCTTTGCCAGAGCCTGACAAGTACAGAAGGGGATGTTCACAGCCAACCATTGAACTGAGCATGGGGTCCCCAATGGAAGAATTAGAGAAAGGACTGAAGGAGCTGAAGGGGTTTGCAACCCCATAGATAGAACAACAATATCAACCAACCAGACCACCCAGAGCTTCCAGTGACTAAACCACCAAACAAAAAGTACACATGGGCAACCCATGGCTCCAACGGCATATGTATCAGAGGATGGCCTTGTTGTATACCAATGGGAGGAGAAGCCCTTGGTCCTGTGAAGGCTCCATGACTCTTTGTAGGGGAATGCGAGAGTGGAGAGGCAGGAGTGGAGGGGGAGGTGATGCTCATAGAAGCATCGGGAAGGAGGAGGCTCTTTCCAAGGGTGAAAACAAGGAAAGGGGATAACATTTGAAATGTAAATAAAGAAAATATCCAATAAAAGATTGTCTAACTAAAATACTTATTATATATGCAAATTGGCACATAAGTATCCATATGTAGTTTACATGAAAATTTTCCATCTGGACTGATAATGCTTATGCAAAGAGCAAGAGACCACTAAATAAGAACTCCAACAGCAGTCAGGAGAAGCCCTCTTTAAGTTGTTGATCAGTGTTGTACAAGAGACTCCTCAAACACTGTAAGTTATTACATTACTCTTGGTTAGCCGCAAAGATGGAAGGTAAGCTCTTGTTGCTGATGATACCATCCACTTCAGATACAGGGCCCCGAGGCCCTTCAGCTGAATCCGACTTCTAAGCACCCTCCCTGAGGACTAACTGCATAGTACCAGAAGACACCATGAAAGCTTCCAAAGGAGGAAGGCAGCCAACAACCCTACCCAGTTATGATGCCTTGTGGGTCCCTTGTTCTGGAAGGTGTCCCACGATGATCTCCTGACTGGGGACAAGGTGAGAGCAGGGAGGGCTCATTACTGTCTCTGTGCTGCCTCCGGCCTGCGTCTCCACTGTCTGTAGGTCTCTGGCCCAGCCGATAAGGAGCCGGCTAGCTGGCAAGGAGGCAGCTTGGTGTCCCAGGCAGGTTCCGGAAGAGCAGAGCTCTTCCCCAAGTGTTACAGCTCTTGTGACAAAAACTCTCGAACACCAGGATTATTCTTGAGCACATGCGCTTTACTTCCCCTAAATAGAGCCCTTATATACAATTTTGGGGTGGGTTAGGGTCTGACTGCAGATAATGTCTATTGGCTTGACCTGAGAGCTTGGAGATACCTCATCTGCATGCAGGAGAGCCTGAGGGACCGTTCCTCATGACTGTCATAAACCTCTCTGTGGGAGGGGTTGTTGGAGGACTGAAGCTAAGTGAAAAGAACCAGGGCCTGGGAGCAGAGCTGAACTCCTGCCATCCAATAAAGGTTCCAGGGTTCGAAACTCATGCTCAACCAATCACCCAGCTGCTTCTCACAGCCCACTGCCCTACAATGCCTAAGAACTGCATGAATACTAACACTACAATGTTAAGACTAAGTATTGGTATGCATACCTTGGTGAACAGCTCTCTATATTGGAAAATATATAGAGAAAATATTCAATGAGAGGAAAATAATGTCTGCTACTGGAAGCTTAAACAAATTACCCAGAGCTAGTGAAGTCACATATCTTAGAAGAGAAACTACAACCACCATTTTACTAACCCAGCATAATCTATAACTATAACCTTAATATTTATCATTTATTTTCAGAAAAGCATAGTTCTTACTCCTGTTCAGAGATAATTCTTTTTGCAATCAATGTAGAGCATTGCAGAAAACTGCCACCAATGCAAATGCTGAGTTGTGAAGCCCAATCCCCTCTGATAACATCTACAACACAACCTTTCCACCTGTTACTCAGGGATCATTGGGGAGGAGGGAACAGAACTATTATAAGGGCCAGAGAATCAGAAAGTTCGCTGTGAGATTTTGTATTCTAGTAATGTCAGAAGCTACCCCGATAAAATCCCACTAGCATGACTGCTTAAATATGAGTTGCAAAAGGATAATGCCAGAAGACTTGATAATGTAGATGGAGTAATGTCAGGAAGCTTCAGTCCTACTCAAAGAATTAGAAGCAACTGGAGAGTGGTAATTTCTGTAGAAATAAATCTTCCCTAGAGAAAAGAACACCCACTGGTTATCCTTTATCTAATGCACAGGCTTGAAAACATACACATGCAAGTAATATTATAGCCTAAGCAGGTTGTATTTATGTAGCTATGTGTGTGTGTGTGTGTGTGTGTGTGTGTGTGCGTGTGTACTCATACATGTATATTTGTATTAACAGTGAAAAAAAGACTTAATTTGAAAGAAAGCAGAGAGGATATATGGGGAATTTGGATATAGGAAGAGAAGGGGAGATGGTATAATTATACTATAATGGCAAAAACTAAAAGAAATATTTTTTTAATTTCCAAAATAAGCAAGATTTAACTATTTACAACAGCAACAAGGAAGGAAGGAAGGAAGGAAGGAAGGAAGGAAGGAAGGAAGGAAGGAAGGAAGGAAAAACTAATTACTGGGAAACATTTCAGAATAAAACTCTAAATTCTGTTAATGTACATTCTACAGCCTAACTTCCATGCTGAGATTATAGGAGCAGCCTACCATGCAGGTCCTAGTTCTTAAGGCTTGATAGCTGTAAAATATGAAGCCTACTACATAACACCAGGAAGCACATGGAGTGAGCTCACAAATCACTTAATCCATCACACTGAAATCTAAGATGCCATGGCCTTTGCAGGGTCATTCTATTAATCACTTGTGTCATTGGAAACTCCTACTCTGAAAGGAACTACTTTGAATTAATAAAGGCTAACAATTTACTTTTGAATTTTTAGCTCAAATAAATTACTACTGATTCTGGAGAAAACAAAATATTTGAAGATTTGTGTGCCTCGATTTATAGAAAATTTTACTCCAGCTGAACAAATGCAAAGCTGAAAGTGCTTCTGGCAGCAACAGTCCTCTCCTTTTTTTATGCATTGGAATTATGTATATCTGATAGAAGCTAATTTATCCTAATTCAATGTCCAATAGTTTCTTATAATATTGACTTTCCTTCTCTAAAGTCTATTGAACTAAAATAAAGTATTATAAAAATAAATAAAGTAGCATGTAACCAATAGTTATTAAATTGGAAAGGCAATTACAGATGTTCAATCATACTGTCCTGGATGGGAGTAAAGAAAAATCAAGGTTGCCAGACAACCTTAAATTGTACTTAATATTCCATGTTGGCCTGCATTCCCCGATTCCATACTTTTACCATTGGCACCTGTCCAATTAATAGCTTCATGGTATGTTGGAAATTGAACCACCACAGAGTTCAAACGAGTGTTTCAAAAATTCATTTTCTCTTATTAGTAAGATTTACTTGGAAAATCTCTGATTCTCTGTGAGAGGGAGCTTGGTGAGATCTCACATGCAGAGGGAGACATGACAATCTTTCCCCATAGTGTCTCAGCATGCAGGGGGGATTCTTCTGGTACATTTTCACTGGTCTTTAATCATGATCACCTCAAGGCAGTGCAGCCAGTCCTACTGCAGACTCTGTTTATTTTAATTTTAGTGTTGTTTGTGATTACTAATTTTTCCCAACTATTGTCACTTTGCCAGCATATTACCTCAGCAGCTATCAAGAAGGAATTATTATGAGAAATATGGGGATTATCTCTCATCCCTCAGCAGAAATCAGAAGGACTGAGTGAACCTACTGTGACCCAGTGCTCCTCAGGGAAGTCTGAACAATGAGTTACCCAACAATAATATGAAATTTCATCACATGGAGTTTATAAGCCATTCAAAGCCTTTATACAAAGCAGAATTTCACAATATTCAGTCTCTCATAGTTATTATTTGTATTCATTTGAAAAACAAATGTAAACAAGTCTAAAATGTGATTAACTCTTATATGCATCTTTCCTGCCAACAAGACAACCAAACTGCCAAGGTTTCGTTACTAAAGTTTTACACTGCCTGTCTGACTGCCTCTGCCGTCTTCCCTCCCACACAAGTAATCTTTCAGCCTTTTAGCAACTGGGTGGGTCTTATAGAAGCCTATCCATGCCAGTGACTATATTTTGATATTAAAATTAATACTAAAAATTTTCATTATTTAGATTGATAGAAAACAGCAGGGACAGAAAATAAATTATTAAAATGTTCTATATTTATGTTAAAAAATTATCACTGTTATTCTGCAATTTTGTCTTTTCCCATCATGTCTCCAATCTCCCATCCTTACTCTCGACTATTCTTTTCTAATACTATATTCCAAATCTCAGAGAGAAGAATGATTTAAACCCTATTTGAATATACTTGTTATGACAGAACATTTTATCACATGCAAAAACTAACTGGATGCTAATGCTATCAAATATTTCTTAATATTATTAAATATTTCTTATACAGTTCATGGAAGGACACGTGGTGCCTCAACTAGATGCTACTTTGGATATCCAAACATCTAAAGTCAGACATTTGTCTGCACCCCTTTTCTTTTATCATGATTTTCATTTAACTTAGACAAATTATAAAAAACAGATATATAGGCAAAAGAAGAAATCTAAATATAAAGCCAAATTCATAACATATGAAGAAATTTCCAGATTCATAAATGGTAAAATTTGAACAAGGGTCAAAGCTAAAAGTGTAAATTTTAATTATGACTGTGATTAAGATAAACTGTAAGTTTCTCATGCTCAGCAGATTATCTTTTTATACCTCTGCCCCTTTATTAAGAGTTTATATAAATTATCTAAAAGCACCCCTGTCTGAAGGATTACCAGAATCAGGGCCATAAAACTAGGTAGTAATTTTTAAGATGTAGATTGGTGGTAGACAACAGAGGTATAAGTTAAATTGTCAGGACATATAGATTAAAATAATGTTTAAAAGTTTTAAATTCATCAAAATGGAATACTATTATATGGTTACAAAAATTATGCAGCTTAAAAATAAAAAAGAAGTTGAGAAATACAAAGATAAACCCTGGTTAAAACAAACATCTATTAATTCTCAGTGGACCTTTTAAAAATGTAATTTGTTGTTCTTTTTCCCAGATGATAAAATAACATTCATGTTTTAAGTTGGCTTGACAAAAAGAGCTCACTTAACAAAGATGTTTGACATTCTGATCACTTGGAGATTTTATATAGTTTTAGATGTCTGACCGAGCCAGCTCTCCAGATACTCCTGTCTGTCACTGAGTGCTATATAGCAATGTGTTCTTGGTCAAGCATAAAGCATGTGAACTCTATTTCATTACAGCTTTCTGTCAGCCCTCTTTAAGTTCTTCAGACTTTAAAATGCAATTTCCTAGCTACTGTTGCTTTATAGAATGCAACAGTTGCCTTGGCAACACCTAACTTAAGCTATCAGACAAAACAAGGGATGTTTTATGGGGTAATTAACGTATTTCTTGGTACAATTGTAACATTATGCTATTTGCTACCTAAGGTATTTATTAATGGTCTTATAAAGAATCTTATATGTAAAAAAATACTTTGTTTAAAATGAAAGCATTAATACTAAAAATTCAATTTCACAAAGATTCTGCCTTAATTACTTTTTTTTAAAAGTCATTTTAAAGAAACAAAATGTGTTTCTTGAAATCTTAAACATTACTTAGCCCCAAACTAGACTGTGAATAGTACAGCAAGCACATACTACTGAGACAAAGCTCTGCTTTTTAGAAAGTAGTCTCTACAATGGTAAGTTCTCCTGTAGACTTCAGTGATGGTCTTTCACAGTGAGGTAATCTATGATGTGTAACTATTTACCTTTTAGTTGTATTTCTGGTTTTTAAAGATTTTTTTTCCACTGATAAATCTGAAAGAATTGACATAGTAAAATGTATGCAAAAGTAGGATAAGCAACTGTGTGACCTTTTAATTGCTAAAAACTTCATGTTGAAAGCTTTGTTTTGAATAAAAATAACTATTTCAAACAAAAATAAGGAATACAGGTAGTCGATACCACAGTTTTTGATACAGTCATGCCTCTAAAATAAAACTGAGTCAGAGGGTCTTGTGTTCTGGCAAATGAGTGACTCAGATATTTATATACACACACAGAAGAATAAAGTGGCAGAGATATATACCACATCATCAAGAATAAGCTTAAAAGTCATAGTGTTCAGTGGAGCATATCATTATTCAGTATTTCCACTATAAGAAAATAAACAGCAAGGTGGGGGTATAACCAGGGAAGCCCCGCCCTCTCAGGAGAGAAGAAGAGGGCTAATGGGTAGGGAACTCTGTGAGAGAGAGGATCAGAAGAGAGAACTGCATTTGGGATGTAAATTAATAATAAAGAGAGAGAGAGAAAAGAAAAATACACAGCAAACACTCCTCATGTAAGAATGAATGTTCAGCCCCAAATAAATAAAGGCTGAGGTTCTCAGTAAACGAAAACTGTCGTCTGTGTGTTCCTATCAGCTCATGACCTTGGTTCTCAAATTAGACGTCAACATTCACAGTCTGGCATGAGTCAGTGGTGTCCACTAGAGTTGTTCACCATTATCTCTTGACATGCCAATCCTC
Organism: Rhabdomys pumilio; assembly: GCA_030674055.1. Taxonomy (NCBI): domain Eukaryota; kingdom Metazoa; phylum Chordata; class Mammalia; order Rodentia; family Muridae; genus Rhabdomys; species Rhabdomys pumilio. The sequence continues at coordinate 54,662,868 of JANHMN010000013.1, read as the reverse complement.
TTCTGTTTTAGTTTTAAGTCAAGGATGGCTGTTAAAATCTCAACTCTGTGATTCGGCTTTTCCAGATTCCCTAACATGAATGGCAGATGAAGATGGACCGTGCCATCTTGGCAGAACAAGGGCATCAGAAAGAGTAAGGTGCCCCAAATGACATTCTTGCAGGTGCTTGTGGCTTAATTTTGTTTGCTTTCTTTTTCAGGCAATCCTATTATGTATCTTATGCTAGCCTTGAACTTACAACCTTTCTGAATGCACCACCACTCCTATATTATGGAGTTTACCTGTATCTAAACAAAACCCAAACCAGAACACATACACCTTTCTCTGAAATTTAAAACGCAAGACTGGAGAGTGAGTTCTGAAAAAATAGTTTAATTGAGTTAGACTTATTGAACTTTACCAAATTAGAAAAAATATACTAGAACTTTTCATCACATTAAATCATTTAAGAAATTAATTATATGTTAACATTAATAGTTTGAAAATCCATCTTGTAAAACAAAAAAAATTTGAGAACAGTATTTTTCATTGCTCAACCATTAATGTCTAGCTAAATAAACAGTATTAAAGCACAAGAATTTCCTTAATTAATATTACAATGTATTTTTACAGTTGAAGCCTACAAAACCTATCTAGACTCACAAAGGTTTTTTTGTTTGTTTGTTTGGTTGGTTGTTTTATTTTATTTTATTTTATTTTTTTGTATTTAACAGTCTTTGCATGTAACCATGGCAATTCTTGCCTGTGGTACCTGAACTTCACAAAATATTGCTGCAAAATAGGATTCAAAAACCAAAAACCATATAAATAAACAGCAAATATTTCTGTCATCACACTAAGCTGCTCTCTGTTATTTCCAATAGCTGTGCTTCTACAGTTTATGGAAAAGAAAAGCCAAGGAAATATAGCCTCATGGTCTAGACCTCTACAATGTGACAATTATACTAGTTGTTAAGTTCTTTGTGACAGAGCAAGAGAAAAACAAATAAAAATAAATTTAAAGGCCCAATTTCATTTAAAGATCTTCTGTGAGAAAATAATCTATTTTCAATAAAGGGAGAGGGGTTTTTAGGCAATTGAAAAAAGATGGAAAAACTAAGTCAGAAATAGGATCTTCTGTGTCTTGGGTATATCCTTGAACTATTCTATACATAAAACTGGAAGGTACACTAAAGCATAAATGCATTGGTGGCATTAAAAACAAGAATTTTGTCATTAAGTTGTAAGTAGTTATAATGTGGCCTCCTTTTACAAAGTGCCATAGATACCTAATGATTTACTGAGTGTTATGATTTGACAAGTTGGTTGATTTTTTCTCCAAATTGTAGATTCTTCCATACATTCATAAATGGTAAAAGCTGCAAGCCTCTCCCTAGTATTAAGAATGTTTTTGTTTCTTTTCGGATTTGATAAGAAAGCCCCGAGTTACACCACCTTCTGAAGACCACAACATTTTAATCCAAACATTTACAAAAGAAAATACAATCCAGTGCCTTTTAACCTAATGAGTAAGAAATGTGGATAAAAGGTTCTGGAAGAAGCTACCCTCCCATTGCACTTTCTGCAAGATGACTTCACTGCTCGGAACTCACATGATGTGCAAAGGTGAAGATTTGCAGGTGCAGAGGTAAATTAGAGGAGGGCATATTTATCCCCTAAATAATCATTCACCTCCCTTCCCTCTGTGCATGTGACTTAGCAGTTTGTTGCTATGGGTAAATTCTTTAGAATGTAGGAGAAGACTACTAGTTTCCGATCAAGGGACTAAGAATGCCACCAACTGTTTCCCGGGACTACAGCACGTTTTCCAGCTTTGCTATATAGCCTGCCTACCTAGTGTATTTGGAAAATGACTTGATTTAGGACTACCTTAATTTTACAACTATGTAGAAACTTTATCAAAATGTTGCTATATTAGAATATGAAATTTGGGGTAACATAATTCTGTGTTCCTGGTCACTCATATTTGACTCCAGAATAAACAAACTTACTTATTCCCTGTGAGGTAAATTTGTGGTTTTTTTTTCTTTTTATTAGCAGAAGAAAGGGATTCTTAATAAACTATCAGATAAAGCATAATCCAATTGAAAATCAGGATATCCTTGTTCCTGAGTGTCCTTTGCTCTTTTTGTTTTATTTTGTAAATGCCAGAAAGAATGGTAAAACATTTATTTTCTTCTTGTAAACCATCACTGCATGTAAAATTCATCAAAGACTTGGCTGCATCAATAAGCTTACCAATCCTGGGAACAACAAAGGTATAGCCTTGCTATTCTGTTTGGACAGGCTTTTTAACCTATACAGGCTGATACTACTAGAACTGCTTTAGGCTTTTCATGAAGGCTGTGGAGTTCCCAGGGGATTCAGCAACATCACAGGAAAGAGAAAACTTTGTAAGAATGACTTTACATTGGTGGGGGCATTTGAATTATATCTTGACCTTATTTTTTGAATAATTTTCAAGGCCTGTGGTAGAGAATACACACACACACACACACACACACACACACACAAATCAAAAGTTCTAAAGTTGTGTGGGTAAGGAGGTGGGTAGTATCTGGAAGGAGTTAGTGGAAAGGAAAATTATGATTAAAATGTATTATATGAAAAATTTTAATTAAATAGTTTTATATTCTTATTGTGTCAAGTAACTGTAGAATATTGAAATAAAAAGTAATTCAATAATGTTAGAAAATCTTTGCTTCTATGTCACAAAATTTTAGTGGAGGGAAGAAAGCTGGAGAAAATCTGAATGAAAATCTTCACTCAAATTACAAAAGAAAGGATGATAGATACGCAAAGATGTATGCATGCTATGCAGCTGGAGCTAGGCATGTATAGAACTTAAATCCTAGTGCCATTCTCTCCCATCTACTGAGCTGCTCAGCCACAGGTCCTGTGAACCCTTGTCCAGCATGGCTTCATTTTGAGTCATGAAAAGAGAACACTTTTATTAATTCCAAAGTCTATTTTGAATTATTTGTCTTTTAATTAAAAGATAGTTCTTGTCAGAACAACCTAAAACAGGCTCAGTCTTGTTAATGAAATAAAAAAGGGGGAGAGGTGGAGAGCCTTTGGGGCTGCTTGGCAAGAAGCTTACATGGGTCAAGGACAAGGAAAAGGGGCTACTTGACAGGAATATGACATTGGCCAAGGACAGGAAGTAGGCTTCAAGCAGGAATCTGACATTAGACTAGAATAAAGAAGTAATTTCGGGTAGGAGTCTAAATCGTAGGCTACAACAAAGAAGCAATCTCAGGCAGGAATCTAAATATTAGGCCAGAACAAAGAAGTAATTTCAGACAGGAATCTTAATTTTAGGCTAGAACAAGGAAGTAGGCTTCAGACATGAAAATGACCTTGGGCTAGGATAGGGAAGTAGGCTCAGATACTTTGGTCATCCTGATAAGCCTTTAGAAACAGTGATCATGGGAGTGTTCATGTAACTGGGTTTAATGCTTTACTTTTTCTTTGACTATTTGTGTTTATTGTATTGCTTGTTTCTCGACTGTTTACATCTATTGTATTGCTAGACCCTCAACCTAGAACTGACCTTAGTACAGGCGTGTAATCAAAATGGTATAAAAGCATAAAGGAAGAGGGGGTATAGGATAGGGGGTTCTAGGGAGGGGAAATGGGGAAAGGGGATGACATCTGTATTGTAAATAAATAAAATATCCAGTTAAAAAATACAGTTCTAATGAAATCTCTGTATCCAGTTCACTGGAACACATCTCACTTAGGCAAGACTCCTACATAGACACAATAATACTAACAGAGCTGTAAAAGACCAAGAAATAGAATTAAAGAATTTTAGGCTTTTAATGAGATGTTTTGGGGAGGCCATCTTAATCGATAACAGAGTTCACTGTGGGTTTTATAAATCTTCTTGTCAAAATTCCTTACTCAGGGCAAAAAAAAAAAAAAAAAAAAAAAAAAATCAATGTACTTTCAAAGTAATTTCAAATAGACATGCTCATTACCAGGTCATTACTTAGCTGGATAATTGCTGTTCATATCAGCAACACAAATCACAGAAAAACTTATTAAGAAAACCTATTAATTTTTTCTGATAAGCTTCATTATACAATATCTTCTAATTAATGTAATCAGTACCATAAAAATACAAGATAAAAGGGAGGCATGAGGTCATCAGTCTTCAACTACCAGGAAGTGAGTGTACATCATGTGAAAAGAGCAGTCCGTTAATCTCCATGAAGAAATCTCACTGACCTTAGAAACCTTACTGATGATGCTTAGGGCTCTCTGCTCCTTAGGAAACTCCTTGGATTTCTTTCTTAAAGAGATAAATACTGAGTTTCAAATAGTTTCTCCACAGGGAAGTGTTTGTACCATTTATATAACTCCAGAATTAGGTCTTTAGACACTCAGATATTAGTTTTAAAACTTTTCTCTAGCTTGGCTTCAATCTTAGGACCCGCACCACCTTTCAGTGGTGATATTTAACACTGTATTGTCTGCTCTTACAGTTTGCACCCAAACTTCATCTACATAGTTTCTCTTAAAAAATGTTTGATATGTTTTCTAGTTTTCCCATCCTCACACCTGGAATGGCAGCTCAATTCTCTCATCTTAGGCAGGAAACTTTGTTTTGGTGGGGAAGTTAGAGGAATACAACCTTAACTCTGCCCTCTGTTAGCAGAAATTATTATGTTTTTTTTATTATTATTATTAATGCCTGAAGGTTTCCAAGCACCAAGCTTCAACTCAAATACATGATCTAAAAGATGATTATTGCAGGCCCAAGGTAAAGGAAATGTCAACTCCAGCTTCTGTGCATGATTTGTCAGTCCCCAGTGATACTGACAGCTCCATGGCTAAAAAAGCAGAGGCTTCTGAAAATTCATAAGCTTTTCACAAGGGAATGCATATTTTAAGAGACATATAGATTTAAATGACATTTAAAGCAGAGATTGTTATGTAGATTCACAGCCAGGAAACAAAAACTGGCCAGGACTGAGGTATAATGTATTAGTTACCCCAGAGTGTCACCATGTTGTAAATAGCTTTGGCACAATCTCTGAGCAGAGCAGGAGTTTAAATAATTACTGTATAATTGCATAACTTTAAAAAAAATTCTTAATAAAATGTGTCTACTCGTTTGAAAGAGGCAAATTTGAAAATAATTAAAATGTTTTTAAAATTAATAAATTAAAACAATTACTACTTTAAGATCCACATAATGGCTAGAGAGATGGTTATTTGATTAAGAACACTTACTAATTCTAAAAAGGACTATAGCTGGCTACCTAGAATTCACATGGAAGCTCACAAACATCTGAAAATCCAGTTACATGGGATCTGAGGCTCTTTTTCTCACACCAGACACACATATGTTACATGGAGACACATCCAGGACAACCCTCATGCACAGAAAATACATGCAGTAGTTAAAAGGTAACTGGTGTAGATTAGCAATTTTTCATCAGAAAGTTCTAGAGTTCCATGAGGACAATCACTTAGTAAAAGGTACAACATATTGAAAGGCCAAATATATAATGGAGCAAAAGAAAAATCACAAAACAATTAAAACCTTAGGCATATATTGCAAAAAAAAAAAAAACAGATTTAACTTTGACCAAACAATGAATACGTAATTCTGAAATATTACTGTAATGCATTAGTATAGAAAACCTGAAACTGCAAGTACACAAATTATTGATATGAGAAGGTAGCCAAAAGGTATAAATATGCAGCATGGTTAAAGGTGTAACTTTCCTTAATGAACTCTCTTTATGTAGATGTTATTAGTATGGTTTAACCTCTGAGTGCAACTCAGATTTTTGGATACAGTAGGATTGAATATTTTGGCCACATTTGAAGTCAGCTGTTACTGTGTGAATATTTTTGACCAAGAACAAGAAGCACAAGCAAGGCACGATGGCTCATACCTGAACTTCACCATTCAAGAGGTAGAGACACGAGTACCAGGAGTTAGTTTCAACCTTGGCTACATCACAAGTTTGAGACACATAGAATAGATAAGATCTTATTTCAGAAAAAGGAGTTGGGGTGTGAGGGGGGCAGTTACTGTCTTGTACCAGAAACTTAACTAGGAAATGGGGTATCTGTATACAATAGAGCACTACTAAGTAAGAAATAAAGGAAGGGGCTGGAGGGATGGCTCAGTGGTTAAGATCACTGACTGCTCTTCCAGAGGTCCTGAGTTCAATTCCCAGCAGCAACATGATGGCTCATAACCATCTGTAATGGGATCTGATGCCCTCTTCTGGTGTGTCTGAAGACAGCTACAGTGTACTCATGTAAATAAAATAAATAAATCTTTAAAAGAATGAAATGAAGGAAAACGTACCAGGTCAGTTGTGGCAACTCAAATAAATCTAGTAGACAATATGTCAGGTAAACCATGAAAAGTCAACTACATGACTTCACCTTCCATGTGGAATCAAGTTAAGTTTGATTTTATAGAAGTTGGAAAAATAGTATGGAAAATTTCTGACGCTTAAATGGTAGTGGACTGAGAGCTTGAAAAAATGTTGGTCAATAATAGCCATTGTGGTTATGAGGACTACAGTCAAGGTATCTATTGTAAAATATAGTGATTATAGTTATTATGTGTTGTTTCACACAACAAAAATTCTGAGTTGGTGGGCAGAAACTAGAGGATAAAAAGCCTGATGAACAAGCGTGTGGGTAGAGTTTGGATATGCAGTACCTGGAAACAAGCCAGGCAGTTTTGGTGGGCCCAGCATTTTGGAGATGGGGAAAGGGGATTCCCCTGGGCAAGCTAGTTACTGAGACCAACACAAGTGATGAACTCCAGGTTCAGCGAGTGACCTTACCTCACTCAAAAAAATAAAATATAATGTGAAGTGTGGCTGTGGAAGACATTTCTTAATGTCAATCCCTAGCTCGCACACACATGTGTGTACAAGTGCAAGTGCGCCTGAACACGTGTGTATCCAGCAGCCAGACCTTTTGCCAGTGAAGAGCTAGTCTAGAGGGAAAGACAATTTGCCAGGTAGGGACGAGTGCAGTGCAACCTCTCTATAGGCAGTGAAATCTGTTTTAAGCTCCCAGACAACAGGTAAGACTGAGAAGCTGCCGTGGGATATAAGACCAGCTAAAGATTAGGCAGTCTGTTTTTGTTGGAGCTAGTGGAGGATGAAATTGTCTTTACGTTGAGTAGGAATGATGGCAGATGGATGTGAAGTTAGAGGAGAAGTTCAGGACTAAAATTTTACTTTCGAGATGAGTATTCTATAGTGAAAGGAAGTTGGCATCGAAATGTCTGTTGTTCAGTGGAGATTTAGTAACTGTTTACTTTTGCATCTTTTGTTTGAGCAAATTCTCAATCAGAAAGGGCCATGTGTTTTCCATTATAGAAAATGGCACAGTAAAGATGTGTCATTTAAAAGTCATTGTGTTTGTTAGCAGGTCTTAGTGTAGCTATTCTTTGTGTGCATGTGCAAGAAGCAATCCTCAGTGGTTGAATGTGGTTGCATTCGATTTTAACTGTCTCCAGACTACAGTTCCCTTTTCTCCTCCAGCTCTGGGCTGTGCATGTGCCAACAATGCAGTTACTCCATGAACTCCTAAAGCTCTTCACTGCGCATGCAATTTTGCTTTTGGCATAGGTGTCAGGTCAGACATAGTAGGGAATTAAAAAGTCGTGCATGTGGAGGTGTGTGCAAAGCAGTAGCTTGAGTTCTGATTGAGCAAAGCTGAATGACTCTATTGTCATGCTCCATGTGCCACCAAGGAGAACCAATTTTAGTTTTAGAGAAAAAAAGATGGAAGGAAGCAAACCACCTCTGAAATAACTTACTAGGCCATCAGTGCCTTGTGAGCCAGTCCAAATCACAGAAGCCGATTCACACAAAATAACGATGCTGATGGATATTCTCCCACAGAAGCTGGACTGCTCTGCCTAACAAGGAGTTCATCAGCAAGTCTACTCATGGCTGTTTCAATGACAGCTTTTTATGGCCACAGCTTACTAGAAATTGGAACACAAAATGCCAGTTCAGACTAACAGCTATTCTGCAGAAAGAATGAGCTGCTATCTGTTCACAATAGGCACAGAACATTTTACAAAAGCATGTTCTGGATAGAAGGGTATAAAGCAGAAGTTAGAATTTTAATACTTATAAAAATGTAGAAATTAATGAGCCTAGGGTCAACCCTCTCTGTGATAGGAAATATCTTTCTCTGAAAAACCTTAGGCTAGCAGTGGCAAGCAATAAAATTCACATGGCACAAAATTATGAATACAATTATAACAAGGATATTATATTTACTATATCTTGTTTACTATGTTGATTTATGTTTTAAAAATCTCAAAAATATTTAAAATAAGAAAAAATAACATCATTACAAATCAGAAAGGCCAAAATAAATTTTATACCTAAATGTCACTGCTGGGTGGCAGAAAGCATCTGCTTCCGGGTCCAGTCTACCCAGTAAACAGAACAGGCTCCTTCTAAGACCTGTCTGTAGCTTGGTTCCTGGGTCAGTTAAGTCCTCTTTTGGAAACAGTAATAGAGTCGAAGCATAAGATGCTTGTGGAAATTTGACAGCACATCTTCAGGGGGGAAATGGTGGATTGTTAGAGTTTTTCATACCCCAGGGTTCAACTCTAACCAACCGTGGTGACTCATTATTCCACCACGTGTGTGGTGTGTGAACTGATTTGCAAAGCAAAGCTTGCACACAATTAGTCCTTACCACTTGGTCAACATGAGTGTAAAGCAGCTTCAGCACTTGGTTAATCAGGGGCATCTCTGTGTTCCTATTTGTTAAGTAAAATAGATCCTGACATTGCATATTCTATTACTAATAACTTAGTTGGCTTTACATATATGCTAACTATCTCATATTTTTAGAATAGTATGGTTGGTTTTTTCTTTTTATTTTAAACAATTTTGTTTTTTATTTATAATAACAACTTGCATTATATGGGATTTTCTTGGATTCATTACTAAGAAAGATGTTATGTAATAAATGATTTATGACTGTTTTCATAAAAAAAAATAAAATAAGAAAAAAAAAAAGAAAGAAAATGTTACAATATAGATTGCCTGGGTACCAAACCTACGATACTTAGGGATCTGATAGAAGGAAAAGCATTTTCTTGTTCTTTTGTTTGTTGATAAGATTACAACATGGCCTTTTAAAACTGAACTGCTAGAGTGTACTATGGCTCATGTAAGGTGACATCAGACAGACAGACTCAGACTTTATTGTCTAGTCTCCACAAGTGGCATTCTTGAGTCTAGGCAGGATGAGAGTCTGGAGCTTCAGAAAATCTTTGGAGTTGCAAATGGCTTTCTTAAGAAGTCTGAACTTGGGTCAGTAAAACATTCAATCCAGTTAATGCTAAATTGATCATTTGAGCCACTGTTTTCTCAAAGTTGATTTTCTTCTGATACTTTTCATCTAACTAAATGGTTTTATGGAATGAAAGACAATAGATTTCAAGAGTCTTGTTCACATAATGGAAAAGAAAATCCATTTTGTGACCAGTTTGATCTGTAATAATTAGTTTCATGATTATTATCCAACAATGTCTTTGAATAATTAATTAGATAATGTTCATGTAGGGTTGAAATTACTTCCACTGAAAGGTTAACAGTTATTACATGTCATAACTGTGATATGTATGAGGAGTTTGAAATAACAGATTAAGCCTTGCTTTTAAAGGCAAATGCATTTGATAGAAATAAAACTGAATTGAAATTCAAAACCTGTCTGGGTTAGATTATTTTGAGAGGTGTCATTTCTTTTTTGATGGGAAATAAGAGATGGAATTTGGACCATACAAAAGAGGCACAGTTTTAGAGCCATTGAAATCTGAACTTGAATTATTGGTTAGCTAAAAAAACTTCATGTCATGCTTGAAGCAAACCATGGAACTTTTCTAAATATAAATTTTCTGGAATATAGAATTGTATTAATAATATCTATGCTTCAGGATTCTTGTGATAGTAAGAAAATGCATTATTTAACTAATAAGACTTCAGAACCGCTTGAAGTCAAGGAATGGTGATTCCCCTAGAAGTTCTTTTATTGTTGAGAATTGTTTTTTGTTATCCTGAGATTTTTTTTTGTTGTTGTTGTTATTCCAGATGAAGTTGAAAATTTCTCTTTCTGTCTCTATGAAAAATTGAGTTGAAATTTTGATGGGGATTGCATTGAATCTGTAGATTGTGTTTGGTAAGATGGACATTTTTACTATGTTAATCTTATCAATCCATGAGGTTGGGTGATCTTTCCATCCTATGAGGTCTTCTCCGGTTTTTTATTTCAGAGACTTGAAGCTCTTGTCATGCAGATCTTTCACTTGTCTGGTTAAAATTATACCAAGATACTTTATAGTATTTGGGACTATCATGAAGTGTATTGTTTCCCTAATTTCTTTCTCAGTTTGTTTATCCTTTGCGTAGAGGAAGGCTACTGATTTGTTTAAGTTAATTTTTTATCCAGCTACTTTGCTGAAGTTGTTTATCATGTGTAAGAGTTTATTCTGAGTGAGGTAACCCAGACTCAAAAGGACATACATGGTATGTACTCACTGATAAGTGGATATTATCCCGAAAGTTCCGAATACCCACGATACAACTCACAGATCATATGAAGCTTAACAAGAAGGAAAGCCAAAGTGTGGATGCTTCAATTCCACTTAGAAGGGGGAATAAAATAATCACAGGAGGCAGAGAGATGGAGAGACTTGGGTGGAAGAAATAAGGGGGAGAGAAAAGGGGAGGCAGAATCAGGTATGAGAAGAGATAGGAGAGAAGCCTAGATGGTCAGGAGAATGAATGGAAACATGCATCAGTGAGGGTGGGAAATGGGGAGGTAGGAGGATACTAGAAAACCTCAGACATCAGATATGCAAAAGGCTCCCAGTACACAGTGGAGATCACATTAGGCAAAATGCCCAACATCAGGGAGATAGAGCCTCAAGAGACTACCTCCAGTAGATAGAGATGGACCCCAGTGGAAGAATGGGGCCATTCACCCATTTCAAAATCTTTAACCCAGAATTGTTCCTTTCTAAAGGAAATGCAGGGACAGAAAATGAAGCAGAGACTGAAGGAAAGGCCATCCAGAGACCACCATACCTTGGGACCCATCCCATCTACAGACACCAAACCCCAATACTATTGCTGATGCCACAAATAACTTGCAGACAGGAGCCTAGTATAGTTGTCCCCTGAGAGGCTCTGCCAGCACCTGACTAAGACAGATGCAGACCCCCACAGTAACCATTGGACTGAGCCCAATGGAAGAGTTTGGGGAAGGACTGAAGGAGCTGAAGGAGATTGCAATCCCATAGAAAGAACAACATAAACTAACAAACCCTTCAGAGCTCCCAAGAACTAAACTGCCAACCCAAGAGTATACATGAGTCAGTCCATGGCTCTAGCTACATATTTAGCAGAGGACTGCCTTATCTGGCATCAATGGGAGGAAGGTGCTTGGTCCTTAGGAGGCTTGTTGCTGCAGGGAAGGGGGTTGCTAGATAAGTGAAGTGAGAGTGGGTGGGTGGGTAAAAGAAATTAGAGTCAAAGTGGGAGAGTGGGTTTAGGGGTTTGCAGAGGGGAGACCAAGAAGGAGGACAATATTTGAAATGCAAATAAATGAAATAATTAATGAAAAAAAAGAAAAGACTGCAGGAACAAGGCAAGTATCTGATACTTATTTATAGCATATAATCATGTTCATGTTTTTTATGGAAAATATCTAATATTTGCTATGTTGCAATTTATATTAATGTGATGTATATTATTTAAATGAGTCATAGTTATCTACAGCAAGTTATGTCATGTGATGCAGAATGGTGTTTTGATGAGGCAGACTCTCACAGTGGTTTACTGAGACAAGATCTTATGGTAAGGACTCATGATGTTTGGATAGAGTATAAATAGGACTCAAGTGGGTCACTTGCATAGCTAGTCTTTCAATGCTTCAATCTCTTTTCGTTGTTGTTGTTGAGAGAAACATGGCAAAAAACTTCTCCTAGTGTCCTAGCTGGCCCTGGATGCTCCAGCTGACTTTGTATAGATTCTGCTGAGCATGGCTGCTTCTGCTGGATTGTGCCACAGCTGCTGATTCATGTTTGGTATCCTGACACTACTGAACTGGAATGCTGGTATCCTGATCATGGAGATTGGAATTATCCCAAAGAACTATTTCTAAACAGATCCATGTCTCCTTGTCCTATTTACCATCTTTTCTCCTCTTCCTTTGGATGATGGTCTAGAAAAGGAGTGGACACATTTGAAAACCCTTGTTAAAAGTAGATTTTAACTATTTCAAGCCTACATTATATAACATCACATTAATTTACAAAATAAATTTAAGAATAGTGGAATATGTCCGCATATCTTTTTGTTGTTTGTTTATTGATTTATTTTTGTGCATGTTAGAATGTCACAGAAAATGGACACAACAAGGAGCGTTAGCACAGAGCACTTCAGACATGCCTCCAGACTACACTAAGGAGCAGAGTCTTTAGAAGATATGGTCAATACAGCTTGATAGATCAGGTAGGCAGGTATAGAGCATCTGATCTGGAGCAGAGAGATATCCTGGTGTAGGTAGGGGGCTGAATTGTGACAAAGCAGAAGCTGCTGTGGGCTCAACAGTCAGGGCTGTTCTATGCAAGAATTGAGATGGAGAAACCCTCAAGTCAGGAAGGCTATCACAGAAAACGCAAGGCTCATAAACACTGTCTCTTTAGAATACGTTTCCATTTCTAATCTTTATTACAAGGGCAAGATGCCATGAAAATGCCCAGAATTGAGAAGATCAACAACCAAATTTTTGTTATCCATGCAGTGATCAAAAAATCCATTTGTTCAAGAAATACAAAGGAAGAAAGAGGTGTTAAAAATCCAGCTTGTGAGCAAACTTGAAATACTCCAATTGTAAACAAATGTTCTCTGTCTGCCTTACATGGTCACATGGCATTGTTGAAATTAGAGAAATTGGTAGCATCCAAATTACTGAAGTTACTGATGAAATTTGTATTCAATAGGTAATAAGATTATGCAAAATCTCTGCAAATTCCAGGATTCTTGCATTTGTATTCTAACACTTTATGCAGAAAGCCCTTGGTTCCATTCCACTGCAATTAGAGATTTAAAATACTGACTGAGCAATATGTCACACATAGAAGCTATTACAAAAATTCATAAACTGTTTATTTCCTAAGAAGATCTTGTTCAGTTCTTATTATCTTAGATGTGATTGTGTTGGTTATATTCTTTTAAAGCAAGAATAGCTTTGTCTCTGAATCTATTCTCCAGAAAGAAAAAAAAAGGTTTTAACTGAGTTTTTATTTTTAAATAAAGCATAAGCTTTATGGCTAACACATGGATAATTCATTTGCTCATGTTATCCCCAGGTTTTAGAAGATAAAATAAAAGCTTTATATCATATAGAAAAACACAACCAAGAGAAAAAATCCAAATGACTACTGGAGTCACTGTTTTGTTTATTAAAATTACCTAAATAATTTAAAGTCCTTAGATGTAGTTTTCAGACCCTTTCAAGTATTTGTCAAAGTATATTTCATGCCACAGTTAGCATTGGCTTTATGATCACCACAGATGAAAATAATATCATTCATTTGTTTGGATAATATATCAAGAACTGAACATTTAATAGTGAATATAGCCAGGACCCTGACCTTGAATAGCAACTGAGTGTTAAAGCTAAGATACTGAAAGAAACTATTTGGAGATACATTGTCACAGAGCATAAAACCTAACAGCAATCTAAACATTTGTCCTTACTCCTACAGATAAATGTAGTCCTTACATTCATCATGGAAACTCTGCTTTGCCATATAACCATCTAAAATTTAGCATTAGATAAGCCCCAATGGCTACGTCTACAAAACACTCCCATACCTAAGAACCAGAGAACATAGCATGAGAGGGCAGAAAGATTGTAAAGATCAAAACATCGGGGTAGGTGGGGGGCGGGGTTTGCTGTAATATTGTGTCTCCAAATAATGTCAGAAGCTACACCCATAAAGTCTCATCAATATGACAACCCAGCATGAGCTGAACAAAGACAACATCAACGGGCATGCAAAGTAAATGGAGGAAAGGCTGTAAGGCTTCAACTCTACACACATACACATGCACACACACACACACACACACACACACACACACACAATTATAGGCAATTGAAGAATCTGGGAGAAGGAGAATTGGTCTCTCCTAGGGAAGAGTTGTACAGTACCAAATGTTAGTCTTGATATATATAAAATTGTATTTAGAGATGAATGAATAGATAGATAGATGATAGATAGATAGATAGATAGATAGATCACTAAAATATTATATTGACTATAATATATAATATGTACTATATGCATATATTTGCACACATATATGCCTATACATATATAAATACAATTACAACTAATGAAAAAAGAGGTCATAAATTTGAAAGAGAGCAGAGATAGGAATTTGGGAGATTGAAGGGAGAGAAATGTTGCAATTTTGTTGTAGTCTAAAATATAAAAATAATATACAAAAAATATAGTGGTAATCTGGAGGCATTTAGGGGAAATGTAAGAGGAGGCATAAATTTACTCAAGAGTGAGAGATTAAGGCCAGAGGCATTTTATTGAAATAATAGAACATATTGCTTGTTGTTGAAGTACATGAAGTACATGAAAAAACTCACTTGGCCCCCGAGTTTTTTCAGGAAGCTAAACCATTGTAAGTGAAGTTAAAACACTGCTCTTCTGCTACCTCATATCCTCCACATCTCATCTTTTCCCTGGCTCTGGAAGCTCCAGCTTGTCTTGTTCTGCATGGTGTCTCTCCAGCCACTGGCCTTCCGCTTTGCTCAGCACCTTGAGCCATTTGGTGTTTGCTTTGTGTCACCTGTTATTACTGTTGACATCTGAGTATCAGTTCTAAGAAGTGGCTTTTAGATGACCAGAAGACTATAGTCACTCCTTATAAAACAGGAGAGAGTGGCTTCTGTCAAAGAAAGCAATTGACTCAGGAGTAACCAAGCACATGGTAGGGACCATGAAGCTGAGCTACGGTGGACTTGTGTGGAATTGAATGTTGATAGTCATGAAGATAAATAGCTTTGTAGGAGTCACCTTTATTAGTGTGACCTGTATCTAGTTATTCATGTGCTGTTTTGAGGCTTCAACGTAGACCATTCTGAGGGAAGTGGTGTGTCCTTACCATAGTACAGAAAAAGAGGAAAAGATAGTTTGTGAAAGAAAGAAAGCTTAACTTTGACTAAAATTGAGAGCTTGATGAAAAGACATGAACTGTCAAGTCATGTCCTACAAACTGCTTCTAGGGAGGTTCTTTATCCATCTCATATCTTTGTCCTGGAAGCTCCATTGTCCAGCACACATTGTAAGACACCAAATTTTCTAACTATACTTTGTATTCCCAAAAGTCATTTTAACTTCAGCTAAAAACCCTAGAGAAAATGTCATATAACTGATTTATTTTTAAATAAAGCATAAGCTTTCTGGCTACCACATGGATAATTCATTTGCTCATGTTATCCCCAGGTTTTAGAAGATAAAAAAAAATGTGGCCAACTACTTCATGCTTCCGCCACTGCAGTACTCCTACATCTTCAACAGAGTCCACACTTAAACTGTAAAGCCAAATGAGCTCTTCTAATATGAACCAGTCTCTTCCCAGGTATTTCATCATCTCAACATCAACGACACCAAAAAGCAAGCAGGACTGACTTGAAGCTGACCTCACACTATGTAGCATAAACTGTCCAGACATTCACAATTCTTTCTCCTCAGCTTGCCTATTCTTGTGATTATAGGAGTTAATTAACTATCATTTCTGGGGTTTTGCCCAGGTGATTATATTTGTCCACCTCCTCTTCTCCTCTTCTCTTACATTTCCCTTTTTACTTTCTCCCCAATTTTCTTTCTCTTCATTTTTTCTTTATTTAATTTCCCCTGTGCAAGTGATCAAACTCAGAAACTCACAAATTTTTTTTAAAGTGGCTCTAACTACTGGGTTTTAACTAAAGTCTGGAATTTCTTTTTCTTCTTTCCTTGCTTTATTTTTTATTCCTTCATTCATTTTTATTATGGTATTTTATTAATCCTTGGAAACTTTCAAACAATGTATTTGAAACATATCTCCCTCTAACTTCTCCCATTAACACTGGAATGACTCTTCTACCCCCTTTTCTTTTAAATCTTTCTCCATAGAGAATGTCTAACCAATGGTCCTTAGTGTACTTTGATCCATTGCTAATCATGCACATAACTTTAGATTTAAAATTTAGTTTCTAAAGTTCCTTATAAATTTTCTTTCTTTCAAAGAAAATTCAGCACATATTCCTGTAAATCGCTGAGGGTAGTCATTTGAAAAAGAACTGCCCAAACTCCTATATGCTAATTTATTTTAGTTCATTTTATTGTAAACATAAAACAGCCCAACTTAGAGTACTAGTGACAGCTTCTGATTTTAAGGTTAATGTGATGTGCTTGTATGCAGTGTGCAAATGATCTCCACAGGCCTGTTTCCAACTCCTAAAAGGAAATGTGAATTAGAACAAAAATGTAATAGTCAATTTACTTTTTATCATGTGTGTATGTGGATCTAACTATACTGTGAGCTTCTATAGTCGTATCAACTATGCCCATAGAAAATACTGGAGAGAGATGCTCATAGTTAGGGGATGAGAAAACAGTCAAGCTCACAAGCTGATCAAGAAGTGATGCTGAAGCTCACTCTCCGCATTATTCTCTCACTTCTTGATCCTTGTAGAAGGGAGTAGTGTTTACCTGTCAGTCCTAAAAACCTTCAGAGTTTACCGCAGAATGTCATTCTAGACATTATCTTTTCAGAAAATGCTTTTCCTCAACCTTCTGATTCTCCATTCAGACTCTTATTTACCTATACGAAATCATTATTCATTAAATGTTGGCGAAATTCATGAAAACTTACTGTGATGTTGAATACTACCAGTGCCACTTAGACTCACAAGTTAAAGACTTTATGAGAAATACCTGACGTAACAACTCTCTTTGTTACAATATGATACATTTTTTTTAGCCTTAAATTCTGAATGAAGAGCAAGCTGAGCTGGTAGATTCTCTTGGTTTAATTTCCACACACTCACAATTTAAGAGCCAAAGAGCAGGTGGAAGGTCACAATTGACACAGTAAGTCAATTTGGATTTTAAAAAGATTGGTTGCAAATAGGGTTCGCTTAGATTACTTCTGTCCCTTTTTTTTCTTAAAACTAAGTCAGCATGAAAGTGCAATGTTCACAGTGATGAAAGACATTGAATTTACAGAAGATTCATATCATTGCTACCTTTCAATCTTTATTCACAAAGATGCATAAAATTATATGGTAATCTAAGTATTGAGCAGGAGAGATCATAATTGACATTTCTGATCTAATAGAGCAGGGCTATAAATCAGATAATTTTATATCTCTGCAGGTACATTAATCTAAAATCCATTTGAGGCAGTAGTATTTTAATAATGATATACATATTAGATTTTTCCCCTAAGTGAATCTTTTTCTATAGTTAGTTTAAAACCTGTATTTTTTTTACTATAGGGAAAAAGCAAGGAACAAATTTTTGAAAGAGAAGAAAAATAAAAAGCATATATAATCACAGCTTTAGTTGTAAAATTTCAACAGGTTAAATCTGCGCTGAACAGAAGGTCACGTTCAGACAGACATAATCATGAAGTTGAATTAACTACCATTTCCAGGCTAAAATGAGAAATATTGAATTTGACCATTCTCATCAACTCGAGTAATTGCAGGAATTTGACATTTAGCATAAACACCCAGTTCTGCTATTTTGACTGAATTCATTAGATGATTTAGTGAAATAATCTGACGATTTACTCGGACTTGTATTACTCCGTTTAATGAAAATAGTGGTTACTTCAGTTTCCTTTTAATAATTGCTAAAAGCAATTTCCATAAATATACATAGTTTAACAAGACAAATATTGATACATGTATATGAAAATAGGGCAAAAGAATAAGAAAAAAGTATGAAAAATCTAATTAAACCCCATAATGTCTTAAATGTAAAATGAGAATAGATTAGAAATTTAGATCTAAACTTTCAACAGACCAGGCTAAATGGAGAGACATGGCTAGCCACATAATTGTGTCTTTATGGAGAAATTAATTGGTTGTGTAATGCAAACTAAATAGTTCTAGTTCCAGAATGAATACGAATTTTTACTTAAAAGAGCATCTACCTGGCCAACACTCTTTAAAACTGCCTCTCTTATCTATCATGGTTAGATTAACATATAGAATTCTTCAAAATGTTATCCATAGCTAATATGTAGAAAAAACTTTTCATAGAAAATTACTGGAGATTTTATTTATGTAAACACATAACAACATTAAGAGCAAATCATTGCATAAAATACCAATAGCAATAATAGCAACAAAGATAACTATTTGATGCCTAGCTCTTTTATATATACCATATCGACATACATGCATCTCTATACATAAAAATACATATTTATTGCTTATGGCCTAGATTTTCTACATCTTTTAAAACACCTATGTAGTAAATAAAGCCTATTTACTTAAAGTTTTTTTGATAAAATCTTTTTATTTAAGTTTTTAGGTTGGTACTATTTGGAGAGAGTAAAACATTTAAGTAGCTGGGCTTTAAGTCTTGAGAAACACACTGCTGAAGTGGCTGAAGTGGCCAGCGGGACACCACCCCATTCTTATCCACTACTTCTCTATCTCTGTCATAACAATACCATCTTGCTCTATCACTCACACCCTGGCAATACTACCACATCACAGGAAAACAACAACAAAAACATGATTAGAAACCCTCCCAAATAACTCAAAATAAACCTTCTCTTTAAAGTTTATCATATCAGTGTTTTGCTATGTACTAGAAACATGTATATGTGCAGATATGTAAGTTCATATCTGATTCATAATTTATAGAACTTGTTGTCATAGATTTTTAAATAGTCCAAAAGACTCAATGTGGTGTGGTTCTACAACAAAATGATCTCTTAAATATAAATTAATAAGCTAAAGACTAGATAGATATATTTGCATGAATATCAAACCATTCTGTCTACCCAATCTATCAACAATGAAACTAGATCTGAAAGAAATGTTAAAAAGTTAAAAATGACACGCTTAGGGTTAAAATATCAGATATTCTTTTAATTGTTTTAAGTTTCATTTTACTTGAACATTAAAACATTATCCTCAAGCTAGATTCTTTATTGAAAATATATATATTTTTTAATATATTTTGTTCTGATTACAGGTTTCCCTCCTCTAACTCTTTCCAGATCCCCTCATTTCCCCACTCATACAAATTCACACCCATTCTTTCTCTTTCTCATTGAGACACAAACAGGTATCTTTAAAAGTATTAATAATAAAATAAAATTAGATAAAATAAAAACAGACAAAAATAAGACAAACAGGAAAAAAAAGCAAAGGAAAGGTCCAAGAAACACATATAGACAGATACATACATTTGCACACATAGAAATGCCATAAAATATAAAACCATAAACTATCATATATACACATAGGACCTGTAAGGTAAAAAGGAGAGAGAAAGAGAGAGAGAGAGAGAGAGAGAGAGAGAGAGAGAGAGAGAGAGAGAGAGACTGACAAAGTATTATGGAACAAAAATCTCTCCAAAATGCTATTGAGTCCAACAACTAGATATATGGGCCTACCCTCCAGTTCCAAGAAGGGTTTACATCTAATCAAGTTGTTGGCCAAAGAGGGCACCATAGGAATCCCTAAATAACACAGGCTATTGTCAAACCTTTTGGTTACTATCACAAACTGTTAAGTCCCTATTGCTTAAGACAACACCTATACAAATCATTGAACATAGAGAAGTCAAACCAGTGCCTACCTAAATCCTTCCCTGTTACTGAGTAGTGTTCAAGGTTATAGGAAACTGCGTCCTACCAGATGAGAAAGTTAAACACAACCACAACTACAAAGCCTTTGATGTACAATAATGACTGGCCTGCAGGATATCCTAGTACAATAGTGGCACATAGATTTTTAGGAGTAACCAACCAATGTCTGATTGGATTTAAGGCCCACTCCATGAGATGGGCACCAACACTTCTTGGGTGGGCGAGAACCTGAGACCAGCTAAGCCAGGGACCTAGGGGAAAGCAAACACTATTGTTCTACTGCAGGAAGAATATATAGAGTGAATATATATAGCTATAGAGTGACTCCTACAGACATTCTGCTGTTTTCATAGATCAGTGTCTTGCTCAGCAGTCATCATCCAAGAAGCTTTCTTATACAGTAGATGGGACTAACACGGACCTGTCACTGGGTAATGTAAAGAGTAAGATACCTTACAACACTCAGGATAAAATGGGATGCGTTTATCCAATCCCTTCTCTCAAGCCACAGGGAACCCTGAGGAAGAGAAGGCAGAAAGTTTTCTTTTTTAGTTATAGGGGAAAACAAACAAGGAAAAACAATGTAAGGTAGATGTAAGACATGAAAAAAAAAAAAAAACAATTCAGAGGAGAGAAAACGGAGCCCATAATGGAAATATGCAGAGGAAAGATTTGGCCATTAACCTGAAAATGTAAAATAAAAATCAGAATGAGTTGCATGTCATCCACTATCCGATTGAGAAAAAGAGGAAGAAGCTTGACAGTGACACATGTCAGAAGGGGCCTGGATTAATGTGAAAATGAGACAGACCTGAGCAATGTTAGCATCATAAAATTAAGTAATCTAATTAATATAAAATAGTGTCAGTTACTATTTAGTATATTACATTTAGATCACAAACTCCCAAAATAGCTTAGAGACTATTTAGTACAATTATCGTCAAAATACTAATCATTTTTTAAAAATTTACTTAGTAGCTAATAGAATGTATCGCATTAAGCTTTTCTTGACACCAAAATGACTAAATTATTAATCCTCCCAGAAGATTTTTTTCAATCACTGCCCCAGTTAAAGTGACTGCTTTGGTGTTAGATGAGCCGACACATAGTTCATAATTATTTACAGAATGTCAATGGCAATGCCAGTTAGTATATGAAATCTGATACGGTGGACAATGAGTGAGCAAAATCTTCATGAAATTAAAATTAAGTCTTGGCAGTGTTTTGAAAGAAGACTCCACTCAATGCCAAGGAGAGGTGTCTTGGAAACTACACAGCCTTGTCATCCTGACCGACAACGTAAGACACGTGGCTCCCTCCTCTCCCACAAAAACAGATGAGTATTTCTCATTCCCCTCATGTTCTCTTACAGCTAAATTCTTATTCTATTAGTGAGATTAGCATCCCTTTTGGAAACTGTTGGATGCATCATCTGGAAATATCTACTAGAGACAGACAAGTCATTCACAGCTCCTTCACTGGAGGTCAAATAGCATTTGCTTCATAAGCAGAATTACTCAAAGTGGGGAGGTGGGGAGTGTGGTAGAGAGCAAAAGAAGGCTGCGGTCTGAGGAAAGCCTCCAGCTTTTCTGTTTTACTTTTCTTTTACTATTCACTGCTGCCATTTCCACAGCTCATACAGCATCTGGCTCTCAAAAAAAAAAATGCTTGTGACTTTTAAACCCCTCTTTTTAAAAATAAAATTACATGCATAGAAGGAACATTGTAAGTATGGAATATTTATGTTCTCATATGGAGTCTACACTGCCTTAACTGAGGAATAACACTTCTATAAAGCCAACAATGCATCCATATAGAAGTGTGTCTTTATGGAATGATTGAAGCCTGTATCTTTCTGGGGGCAGGACATCCCAGTAGTTGTGTGTTCTCCAGCGTATGCAATAACGGACTCACATTGTGCTTCTCCCTCCAGTCAGCATCATTGTTCTAGTGTACTTCCAAATAAGTAGCCATCAAACTTATAGGCAGGCAAAGGAAACTACAGGATTACACAGAGTATTTTTTGGCATTTTGTACCATGTGTGTTATGTGAAGTGCTATGGTCAGCTGATGGTTATAAACATCAAATCAAAATATTAATAATTTCTGAAAATTTTTGAAATTGCTCTGTATCTTGCAATATCAAGTATAGAGAGCTGAATTGACTCTGTCTATAGAAATAATCAATTTCACTCATTTTATTGGCTTTTGGCTTTAAGAAATGGTAAAGTAATGTGTCCACAAAGATTAGTAACTGAAATGTTTTCATAAATATATTTTGATCATAAACCTTCCCCTCCTTCAACTCTTCTCACATTGTACTCACATCCTCTACCAAGATTATGTCTGTCTCTCACTTATCTGTCTGTCTGGCCATGCTAATCTCTCTAAAAAAAAAAAAAGCAAGAAAAACAACAAAAACATTAAAACACATAAACTAAAAATAAACCAATAAGACAAGCAGTGACAAACAAAATACATATGCAAAAAACCCACAGAGCATATTTTGTGCTGATCAATTATTCCTGGGCATGGAGCTTCCATTAGCATGTGGTTGGCATACCCAGTAATACTCCATGGATGAAAACTGATTTTCCCTTTCCCAGCAAGTATCAACTGCAAATAGATTCTTGGTAAGGAGTGAGACTTTGTGTACACTTCCCCTTCTCATTGAGATTTTTGTCTGGTTTGAATGGATGTGGGTCTTGTCAGTGCTGTAGTAGTCCCTGAGTTCATTTGTGTGTCATCCCTGTGGTATCTAGAAAATGCTATTCCCTCAGAGTTTCCAGCCACCTTTTGCTCTTACAATCTTCTCACCTCATCTTCTGCATAGATCCTTAGCATTAAAGGGTGGAGTTTGATATACATACGTACATACATACATACATACATACATATATACATATTTCCCATTTAGAACTTAGTGCTCAAGACCTCTCACTGTGCATTGTCAAGGTGTGGCTCTTAGTACTCATTGTGATATGCTTCAAGAACAAACTTCTCTCATTAGTTCAGTGATTCTCTAAAACAGGGGTACAGCAATATGTCATTGGGAGTCATTTTATTGCTTTGCTTCTTTAGCAGAATAATAGTAGTTTCCCCACTAGGCTCATGAGCTATCTTCTCTCAGATTCTTGTAAAAGAATTATTTTGAAATACATTCATGATTTGTCTGATTTATATAACTAATGTAAAGGTATGTGTGTGTGTGTGTGTGTGTGTGTGTGTGTGTGTGTGTGTGTGTGTGCATGTGTGTGTGAATTTGTGTAGCATTGTGCCAATACCTGCAGAGACAAAATGAGGGCTTGGATCTCTAGAATCTGAAGTTACTGGTGGTTATGAATTGTCTGATGTGAGTCCTTGGACCTCAACTCTGGTTCTTTTCAAGAGCAGCAAGTGCTTTTAGGTCTTCTTTCCTCGCCTGGTCTTTATATATCATTATATATACCAATGTTTCCAACATCTGCAAAACTTGCTAGGGTAAAAAGAAAACATAAATGGAAAAACCACGTAAGAATCTCTGCACTGTAGGATAGTCTGTATGGCAATTCTTTCACTAATGGAGCATCTTTGAAGAGCAATGAGCCCTCTTCACCAGGATGTTGAAGATTTTTTTTAGGCAGAGGGTTCATGAGTGGTCCAAGGGAATTATATGCTCCCTGTTAAGCAAACTTGGAACAATATTCAATGTTCCACATGTTAGGTAGATGACTCCAACTTACAGACATGATATACAAAGCAGAAATGTCATAAATATATAGAGCAGAAACAAGGATACCCAAACAGTCCTAACTCAAATAAGACTTTGTTTCTCCATCTGACTTCTCTTAAGGGTAAAAATGAGAGATTCTGTAGGAATTTGAAGCAAGACAATGAAAGTTCTGCGGTCATCAGTGGCGAGTTTATAGTAGTGAAATCGCTTGTCTGCTTTCGCACTTCACAGAATTCTTACATGCAAGCCGCCACACTCTACTTAAAGCTGAATTAGAGGTCACTACTTTTCTTCCTCAGAGAGAGTAATTGTTGGAAATGCATGCTTCTCTGTAGTATTCTTATTTAGTCATCTAAATTAGGGCACAGGACAATGAGTTAGGAACTGAAAGTGCTTTTCCATGTTGCCTAATGAAATTTAAGCGTGCTGACCTTCTGACCATGATGTAGAAGTGTAATGATTTTAAAATTACTTTTGCCTGCTGAGTTGTATGTTTTAGCCAGGGAGTAACTAATTATCATTTTAAACCGAGCCGATTATGTAAATGAATATGTTTGCTAGTTTATCTCTAACTTGGTATATACAAAGAAAGCTTGGAACATCTTCTCAAATGAAGTGAATTAAATATCAGCAATGAGGATCAGACCACCTCAGTGCTAAATACTGTCTTTAGCATAAAGCTCTTCTGGTATCTAGACAAGAATGTGCTTCAGAAAAAAAAAGTGGCTTTACATACGATTGAAGCTTCCATTCTTTGCTTTTCCTTAGTCTTACATTTGTCTTTTGGAGGCAATAATACCATCATTATTTTCTTGATTTTCTTTAATTAAACACTAATAATTGAGATATATTGCCTTGGTAAGAAGGCGTTGTATTAGTTCCTCTAGCAGAAAAAATACAGGTGTGTACGGGGGGGCATATAGATGGAGTGCACTGGAGACACTAACAAACCAACCCAGAGCCCAGAGAATAAGATAAGGGTTAAGGAGAGAAGAGAAAATTAGAGCCAGGAAAAGGAACATTAATTAGGATTACACCTGTAAATAGCATGTCTTACTTACTAGTTATTATTGCAACCATGGACTGTGGATATAGGAAACACAAACTAAATTATATTCAAAGGGGTTTTAAACTCTCCCCCTGGACACCCACAGGTTCACATAAGCATCCTTCTCAGGAATATCATCTTCGTGGTTAACCTGTTCCTGTCCTGTTCTGTCCTGTCCTGTTCTGTCCTGCCTAGAATTTTCTGAAATGCTGTGACTCTTGGTGATTATGTGACTCGAAGACCATTTAAAAAATAAGTAAACTTAAGCCCATATGTTTTTCTGCTGATTCTTAGCACATTTAGACAAGCACATGCCTAAAGTTTTATATCTATGCTTGACTTTTCTGAGGTAGAGGTAGACTCAAAGGAATAGACTGGGGGTACACTATTGTTGGGCTGTGGCATGAGCGTGGGTGTGAGTCCTGTTGGGCTGAATTGTGAGTGCCACATCTGTCACCCCAAGGGACTGGTGCCATGGCTTATAAAGGCAGAGATGCAGGAATTTGACCATATTCACTCCACACAGCTCTGGGTAGACTTTGGGCTGTGAGAAGCCACAGGGCTCTGCTCTGTGGTGGGGAGAACACAGTCTGGAGGGCTGGATTAACCTGCAGCTGAAAGGGAAAGGGGGACAAGCTCCAGCAGCATCCCTTGAGGAGGGGACTCGGTCACAGAGACTCACTTGGCTGGATCGTGACTGGCTAGGCTAGCTCACTTGAGTTGGTGGCCTCCGTAGCTGGAAAGTAGAGAGGTCTTTGGTGGGAGGTTAGAAGGTAGCTCAGTAGTTGAAGACATTTTCCATGATCCCCCACATCAGGCCCCAAAGATGAGAGGTATCCATGGTCTTAAAATGTTTATTGTCATGGCAGAAAATGGATGAAGCTATACCCCGTATTCTCAGGGTGGGCCTGAGGTTAAATACCTTTTGCAAGAAGAAGGGTTTGGGAAGGAGTGCTTAATTGGCTATGCCCTCTGACCTTTAGGCATCTCGTGAATATGGAGGTGTCTTGAGGCTCTGTGGCCTGTAGTCACTCCCTCTATCTGTGCTATGTGACCAATGGTCACAAACCTTTCTTTGGGAGGGTCTGCAGAGGACTATGGCTATGTGATAGGAACCATGAGGTACAGGAGCAAGGCCTAACTCCTACTGTCCCTTTAGGGTCTCCGGGGTTCAAGGCTTGTGCTTGACCAGGTACCCAGCTGCCTCTCACAACCCACCACCCCACACAACAAATATGTGTACAAGAAACAGTGAAAGAGAATGGATGAGGCATTCAGAAGGAACAGTGAGGTGTTCCCTCATTAGACTCAACCCTTTATCATTCAACCAACCACAAAGATCAATTCTGAAACTAAGAGAACAGCAGACAACCTCGATTGATATTCTAAATTAAAGTTCTTAATTCATTTTCTATTGTCATAGCAGAATACCTAACACCAGGTATGGTATAAAAAGAAGAAACTTACTTAGTTTATACTTTTAGAAGTCTAAACGGATGGTACTAGCACTTGTTAGGTTCTGATGAGCACCATTTGGCTACCATATAATTAGACCAGAGTTAAAGCCAACAAAGAATGACAAGGTGAGACAAGAAGTTAGATGCCTGGTAAGGATCAGGCTTCTTGTAACAACCTATTCTGGTAGGAATTAGATCATTTCTTCACTCACTCTGCTCCACTGACCCATTCCTATGGGAAACACCCTTTTCTACCTGACTCACTTTAGACTTCTTAAAGATTCAATCACACCGGCACTGCCACTCACAAGACCAAGATTCCAGCACAGGAAACTAGTGAAAATGAATCCAAAATACATTCAGACTGTAGCATTATCAAGTATTTTTAAAACACTGTAAATGTCAACTGGGAAATTTAATGAAAATAACTAAATCACCCCCATTTCTACTCTACCTACAAGGTGGTAAAAGTATACATTCTCCACTTCCAGTGACTTCATCAATCATAATTCCCAAGTCATGTCTTGATTTTTAAACACTGATAATAAACAGTGCTGCAAAAGGCCACAAATTCAAATGCTCTTTTAAGTGTAAGGATAATCCCAGTCAGTAACAATGCATGTTACTTTAGTAGCTATACACTTTTACTTCTATGTACACTTGATTTTCCATGTAACTTAAATAGACATAAACCTTTTACCTAAAATAATCCAGTTTGAAAGTCACAAACCAGCTTATGTCAATTTATTTTAGTCAAAATTTCTATTATCTCAGTGTCAAACTAAAGTAAATGTGAGACATATTCAATGCATTCTTATTGATTGACTATGTTCGAGTATGTTAATACAATTCAATTCAGCCAAGCAAACCTTTATTCATTGTGAGCTCTGTGTCTGAAATCATGGTATATATTGAAAAGAAGAAATATTAGGGCACATGTTTAATTTTTTTGTTTTTCTTTTTAAGTGTAAACATGCCTTAAGAAAAGGAGAAGAGAGCAAAGACCACACTGTCCTTATTGAAGGCTGGGTATTGTAGTGTTTTAACCTTTCAACAATTACTGTATCTGACGCAGGTGACTGTGTATTTGGCAGTCTTCACCGATTCATACTCTTCTCTTCCTAAGGGATTAAGAATGCATAAAAGTAAAAACTCTGTTATCAAGAAACGCTAAGATGTACAGAATAGCATTCATGGTTTCAGCCAGGTTTCTTGCTTGGTTTGTTCACTGCACAGTTAGAACTTTTCTGAATTAATAGTTGAAAAGTCTAGTATCCATTTCAAGTATTATAGGGATGTGAACTGTGCCCATAAATGCCCTGCAGCTTTATTTCTCCATTTACAAATGGATAGATTGGATTGGGCAAATAAAATGCTATGTCTTATTAAAATTACATCAATTAAAACACTTCTAAAACAATTTAAAATATTTACATATGTAATTGTATACTAGAGAACTATGACTATTATCTAAAAGTACCACTTCCCAGGCCTCCTTGAATTTGTTCAGTTCTATAGAATGTTTTGGACATGTTTGACATAAATTAGTCCCATAACAGACATTACTGTTAATCCATGTAAGCACAAAACAAAATTCATTGAATTTTGTGGAATGAGCTAGAAAGGCTAGAGTCCTGTCTCTATCACTGTACATAAAAATTATGATTATTCTGCTTAAAGACTAATGCAGTTGTAATCTGTGAAGTTGCACTTCAAAATCTTTTGCTTTTAATTCTATTTTACTATTCATTTGAAATCAAATGTGCATGCAAATCTTTCTCCTATGTTGGCCACACTCAGTGCATTTTTAAAGACAGATTTTCAGTGTTGACATTAGTCTTCTCCAGTCATTTGGTATACCTTTCTGAACATGTCCACTTATATTCTTCATCAATATTTTTTACCCCAAATCCATACACGTAATAAATATATATATAGAAACATTTGAGGAATCACATAAAGTAAGAATGACATCAATGTACAAAAACAGTTAAAGATCAGTACTCAGGGTGAAAAAATTAAGTCAAGAGTAACTGCAAATGAAAACAAAATTTTAGGACTAGCAAGATGTCTGATCAAATAAAAATGCTGGCAACCAAACTTGATGACAAGTTTGTTCTCTGGCACTCGCATAATGAAGTAGAGAGCTTGCCTCCCAATGTTGTACTTTGATTTCTACACTCGTGCTGTGATGTAAATGTGTCCACACACACACACACACACACACACACACACACACACATGTGCGCACGTGAGTGCACATGCACACGCGCACACACAGAAAATGTGATAAAAAGGAACTTTAAATTAATGCATACCACCAAAACAAAGGTATGATTTTGCTCACGATGATGCTGTTTAAGTAAAATGTATACATTTGTATTTAGCCAAAAAAGAAGCCATTTTCTCGTTATTAATCATAATGCATAACTTGTATCAAAAATGTGAATCATGTCATCCATTAAGAATTCATTTTCCGCCGGGCAGTGGTGGCGCACACCTTTAATCCCAGCACTTGGGAGGCAGAGGCAGGTGGATTTCTGAGTTCGAGGCCAGCCTGGTCTACAGAGTGAGGTCCAGGACAGCCAGGGCTACACAGAGAAACCCTGTCTCGAAAAACCAAAAAAAAAAAAAAAAAGAAGAAGAAGAATTTATTTTCCTACTTTATAAAATGATGGAAACCCAAGTATTCTTTAAGCATCCATCTTAGGTCCCTTCTTATTTAAGATATTATTTCTTATCTTTATTCTTATATTTAAGGCAAAAATTAAATTAAACAGAAGTTTGGGAAACATGGAGTAAACTAAACAAAATAAAATTATTAAACCCATCTTTCTATTTGATATTTATGTCTCCAGAACACATTTGCCCTCCTTTATCTCTGAAACTTCTGCTGGGTGAGTAATATCCCTTGTATGCTATGACTCAAACACTAGTATTTTAACTATGAGCATATCAGTGTTGGAGACTTATGGAAACCACACAGTTGAGGTAGATTATAACTAAAATCCCCTATCGTGCCTTATGATAGAGAACCTGTGGGATACTCAGGACAGGAGAAAGTATAATTGTCCTAGGTAAGGAAGTTCAGAATGCAAAATGAGCAGGAAAAAAATAAAGTAAGAATACAATATGAGCAAATTTCACTTTCATCAGAGTTTTGTTTCTAAACATCACTGAGAAGACGATTCTTCCCATACTGGAATATAGACAACAAGGACAAGCTTGCTCTAAAGAGTAATATGACTAGTGATAATGAGTAAATATGAAATGAACTCATTTTTCTTCTTACAATTTGCTGGATGTAGTTGCTTTGCTTTGAGATTGTTAGAATGGTTGTGAGGTTCCTCTCACCCCACAAAAGGAAATAGTGAATTTGAACTCTTCATAATTTGTAAGATGTTTTGTGATTTGTTTAGGACTTAATGGAGCCTGATGATAAGGGTCCTAGCTACCCTTGTCACCATCAAATCCAACTAGTTCAGTAGCCACTAAATAAGAAACTGAATGAAATGTACTCCTGAGTAATTTACAGACAGGGAAACATTATAGCAATTCTTTGCATGTGCATAGTATTTCATGAATGTGTGCGTGCGTGCATGAGTGCATGCGTGTGTGCGTGCTTGTGTGTGTGTGTGTGTGTGTGTGTGTGTGTGTGTGTGTGTGTGTGTGTATTAGGGGTGTTATGAATAGAAGGGCTGTAGACAGTGTGGCAGCTCTAAAGCCTGATGTGCCTGGTAACTTGTTCTCTGAAGTGCTGAGAGCCCTGGTTGATACTACCTAATGCAATTCTGGATTATCATTCCATGACACCACACTTTATTTTGAAAGATCCAATTACTTTTCATTTCTTCATGCAGATTGGAATCTTCCAAGTGAGTAGGTCCTTGCACTACACCCTTGTCTTTTATCGATGATTTTATAGGATGATTTAAAATTAAATTCTTAGAATTAATACTTCCATTTCTCCTCTTTGGAAATATTTTCACCAAAATGAATTATTCTGTAATATTGTTTTGGAGTTCATCAACATGATGGCTAACACCCTGCTGAATTCTTTAAATTGGTTTGTGGAAGTTTCTCTTTTCTATTATTTTTTATGTTAATGTTGATGCCAACACACTAGGAAATGAGTTCTGCAGTACCAGTACCACTTCTGATCCTCGGGGGACTCAGCATTACATTTATAGAAGCAAAACCAACATACAATGAGTTTGAATCATTTGTCCAGGTTCACACAGGTCCTCAAATGGCAGTGTCAGTGCAAAATCTCAAAAGAGCTTTGTCACAGTCCAAAGACCCTTTTCTTCTTACCGCTTTGGTTTTACTATGCAAACATTCACCTTTACAAGTTTATAATACCGTTTGAACTAATCCAAATTTAAACGCTAAGAGCTATTAGCTTATTTCATACCTTAGAATAGAAGAGTTCTGAGAAAGCATTTTAGAATCTGAATTAGCTGTTATTTATAACAGAAAGAATGAGCATTAAGGATGACTACACGGGGAACTGTAACTGGCAGCCACATGGTCCCCTCACTTGAGGAAGTGCTAACCAGAACTCATATGCTGCACCATGGGAATAATTTCCCATAAAACCAGGCTCAAAACAGATGACTCCTATAGCTATGGCAAGTGAGATTCTATCACTACAAACAGAATCTCACCTAGAAAACATTAACAATTCTTGCCTCATCTCAAACCAATTTCTTCTTACATGCTGGAAAATGATCAAAATACAAATAAACCAAATTAATAAAAGTCCAAAGAGGGCCAAACTCATGTCTTACTTGAGCTGACCCTCATTAAAGGGTTATTCCTTCAGGATCAATACCATTAATGCCTGACTATGGAGACCCAGCAATCAATGGCAAGTGATAAAGGAAACAGAATCAATAAACATTAAAAAGACAACAGAGAGTGAAAAAAGACAAATCCAGTGAGAGTGCTGTGTAGGACTTTGTCTGAATGAGAGGCAGGGCACTGCTTGCAAGTTCCTTCCGTTTCACTAATCTAAATGATTTTCTCCAACTGGAAAAGTTCACGTTGGATGCAATTAATATTAACTGTAAATGAAAGGATCCTAGTATAACTGGAGAACTTGATTAGCTTACAAATTTCCTTAAGAAAAGTCCACAGTCTGTAGTAAACCTCAACATCTGCTTATAAGCACTGAGACTTTAATGATTTTACAAAATGGAAGTTCCCTCTGGAGTCTGAGGAATCAAGACATTATAGCATTAGTTTTATGGTATCTATCATTTAGCAATTAATATTGTTAGAGATACTCATGAGAACACACAATGTCTTGGGCAAAAAGATTGAATGTACAAATAGACAGCCAGCAGGTCATGCATGGTAGCATAAAACAAACACACATCAAGAAGCCTTACCAGGAAACAAGATGCTTTTCTGCAATAATCACTTTAACAAGCTAGCCAGGTAAAATCAGGACTGTAGGAAGCCAGACTTCTATCTATCCCCAGTAACAATTCACATAGATAACACGTATCAGCCTCCAACAAACAGAAGCTGGATTAGTACTTCAAAAGATCCTTAATTTTATCTGTGCTTTCATCTTAGATCCAACTTGAAAAAAAAAGAGCACAGTGTGCCACTACATAATCATGTAGGGTTTCCATAGGTTAGCCCCTGGCCTCTCCATCCCCTTAGTTAACCTGATAGCCTCTATATCTTCTTATGCTAACAGCTTTCAAAGAATCACACCTGGAGCCTTCTCATGCTCTACTATAAAGCCATGCCACTACTCTGCTTGCCTTTGAGTCTCTGACAAAATGCCTTAGTCCTGATGACTTTTTCTGTGAATACACATCGGTGTAAGAACACAGATGGTACAGCAGATTAGCCAGGACATAGGAGTAAGTGCAGGATATCAATTAGTTGCAGTGAGTGCTCTGATTACAGCCTCATTAAGATACTTCAAGTAGCCATTTACTGGAGTGTAGCTCAGGGGTGGAGCAGTTGCCAAGCATGCTCAAGCTCCCGGGTTCAATATCCAGAATTGGAGGAAAGTAAAACAAAATAAACAAGCAAGGATATTAGAAAATTCCTGGCCCTATGCATAATCGTATCAGGATATCATTTCATTTCAGAAAAGCTCATCCATTTTATGTGTCCCTTCCTCGCCCATCCCTTGTTAGGTTTATGGAAAATAGCCTCCAGCTGGCACTATCAAAACTTCTCATTTATAAATACAAAGCCACTCCCATAAAAGATCTTGAGACTTCTTTCTGAGAACATACAATTTTAAGTTATATAATCACAAAATCATATTTTTAAACAACATTTTTTATGAAAAGGTTTACAATTTATTTTCTAAATTATATTTCTTTTATCTAGAAATGAAACTCAATATTTTTCATCTTTTGCCCTAGAGTACTGAAATTACAGTCAGTTCTGAGATAGGTAACTTCAGGATTTCAGCTTCTATATCCTCAGGTTTCATCAGGATCTGACTGTCTTTATGTGTTTCCATAGCTCTCTCACAATAACCAAATTATGATCGTGGCAGAAGTATATGAATATTGTTTTAATCCTGCTATTTGTTCTTCCTATTTGTGGATTTTAACTTTCACTTTCAATGTTATAAAATAACTATGCTATTTTGTGAAAGAATAACCTCCTTCTCTTAATCTAGTCCTAATATTTTTATGCTCAAAATCAGTTTATTTTTTCAAATGTCACACCAAGTCTTTTCTCTCTCAACTCTACACAGCATTCTTACAAATCTTATGTCACCCAGGACAAAATATCCTGCATACTTTCTTCAAATGGTGGATTATTTTTTAACATAAATTTAACATTTCACATTTATTTCTACTGAATCTTATTTCTTTATTTACTCCTATTGTTCAGGAAACTTCTGGGCATTTTCACATCCTTGCTGGAGTCTGTCATGCAGCTATTGCTTCTTCATGACATTGCTCCCTAAGGCAAATTATTCCATCAGGATCTTAGCCAGGTTCACCTTCTGCTGTGATGCAACTGTGATTGTCATTTGTTAATTTTATTTTCATTTAATGATCTGTTAATATAGATTCCTCATAGCTTAATTTTATTTCCATCTGGTGGAAACAATATAGGGTATTATCAAACTGTCTTGGAAATATAATAGCTCTGGGTCTTCCATTACCAACGACTGTCATCCTCTATCAAAATATACAAACTATCCAGTCAGAAACAGGAGACTGAAATATAAAGGACTAATATGAAATCACTGATTTACTCCAAAGCTGTTATTTTATTGTTAATAAGAAATATAGCCATGTATTTCTATGTATAAAATGATTAGTATACATAGGTAATTATAGAAAACAGGGTATAAATACATTTTTGATGTTTATCAAACACCATAGGCAGAGACAGGACACTGATTTACCTAAGATAAATAACTGCTTAACTGCACTGCAAAACCATCATTTTCATTGCAATCGTGTGATTAATACATGGATACATGTATCCTCTATACAAGTTGATCGATTACACACACACACACACACACACACACACACACACACACACACACAGTCAGTCAGTCCAGAAATAAAGTAATGGATATGCAGTTTGTAGGCAGGAACTACATAGAACAAAATAAATCAAGAGAGTTGCACTTGCTTCATATAAACTTGAGGAAGTAATAAGTACATTGTCATTAATCAATATTAATCACTTTTATAAATGAACAAGATTTTATCACCTTCTATTAGGCAGTACATCACCATTTCAAAAATACAACATTAAATGTAGAACCAAATTGAACTTGGTGTACATATTCAAGTAAAATGCAAAGAATAGAATCTATACAATTCAGACAGGAGCATTGGCTCAGTCCCAAGCCAATCAGTGAATTCTGATTTTTTTTTAATAACAATGATGGGTGTATGGAATAATGTTTCAAGTAAATGAAAAGACAAGTATAAGGCATTTGCTCAAACAATTAAGGAATCTCTTTTCTACCGAAATGGTTCTTGAGATATACCACTGAAAAAGACTATCTTTTTCTCAAAAGTGAGAAATAACTATTTGATAGTAAAGCCATCATGGAGAAAGTTAAAAACAGAGAAGCTCCAGCTGCTCAGGTACAGGGCAAACCAGTCAGAAAAACAGGTGAGTAATCTGCCTGCCTGCTGAACTGCTCCTCTCCCTACACCTAGTTCCCTAAGACTCAACCTGTTTTTTTTTCAATTATTGACTATTTGTGACTTTCACATTATGCACCCTAGTCCTACACATCTCTCCGTTCCCTTGAATCCACTCCTGACCCTTGAAATCCCCCAAAATTCACACTACAGAAAAACAAACAAAACAAAGTACAGAGAATGGCTCATCATCAAAGTAGTAGCGTACCACAGTGCCGTCCATAGTACACCCTCCGTCCACACATCCTCACTTGCAAATGTTCATTGCAATGAGTCATTGGTTTTGTTCAAGGTCTGTCTTCTGGCACAATGCCTATGTGAGTATCAATATTTAGGAATACAAGACTTAGACCCAGTCTTTCTTTAGCTTTTCTAACTGATTTGATATGGTTAGCCTGTGAGTTAAGGGACTATAGCAAAATTCAGGGCTTTGAGTTTATTGATAAGGTGTTTTCTGTATTTTATTTAGAAATAGCTGAGAGGAGTTAACAGACAACAGTCCAGATTGCCTTTACATGGATAGTTGGTTTTCAAAGTGTCAGAAGTCGACAGAATTGACTTTACAAACATTTCTGTATTAATGTTCATTTTGATTAGAGACCTGTCTGCTCCTGACAGCTTCCTGTCTTGGATTCTAAGAAGAAATTGAGCATCTTTGGAGTTACTCCAGTTGTGGTGAGACAGCCACTGGGCAACAATTGCCTCTTCCCATCTACAGACAAATTACTGTCCAGAAAAGGACGCACTTGCAGAATAGTCGACCGATTATATCTGCCTACACAGAGTAATCAGCCCTTAATAATTCTGCATCACTATGGTCTGTCAGAAGATCCTGGGCCAGAAGGCTGAAGACCAAATGCTCCAACGTTTTGAAGTATAGAGATTGTTCAGGTGTTTAGCAGTCTCTATAAATTGGCTAAGTTTTAGAAGCTATGCTTTCTGCTTCCCATAATTTCAGTTAACTCAGTCATTCTGAATTTCTGACAGGGTTGAAAACTTATAGTCTCATAGCCAATCCTGGCTATTTACTTTGAGAGAAAAGATTTGAGTGGAGGGTTTTCAGCTGACATTCATTCTAAAGCCAAGAAAAAATCCAGGTTCAGAAATAAGTGTTTTAGTTAGGAGAGATGACAGAATTTCTGGTTAATCAACAAAATGATGGACTGGTTATTAGGACTAACTTGTACCTCACTGGTACAAATCGGCATAATTATGCACTAATTGTATTTTAAGAGAAAAGTTTTATTTTAACAGGAAGGGTGATATGTAGGAGGAGCTAAAGTGGGAGGAGTATGGAGAGGAAGAGAAGGAGTAAGGAGAGGAGGAGAAGAAGGACAGGATAAGCTAGGTGATGAGAAAGAGAAAGAGAGAGAAAGAGGGGAGGGGACATGGAGGCAGATGTTCACGTGTCTCCACCAGTCAGATAGTTGATATATCTAGGTTGAGTATTGGGTTACACTTCTGACTGAGCATTACTAAACTTATAAAGCCTTTGACTAACATTTTAAAAAATTGTATAAAAGCAAAAAGGAAAAGGGGGCATGGGATAGGGGTTTTCTAGGGAGGGGAAATGGGAAAATGACATCTGAAACGTAAACAAAATATCCAATAAAAGAAAAAAAAAAGGTCTGTCTTCTGTGATAATATCAATATTGGATCCTCACTGGGACTACTCCCAGTTATTCTGTTGCTGCCTGGTATCATGGAGATGATTCAAATTTGGAAAGGGAGGACTGGCCCTTTCATAGGCTCCAATAGTTCTCAAATGATAGAGATATTTTGAGTGGGCCAACTCAAAGCCCTGGATATGGGCCTAATGGCAGCTGAGTTGGTCCCAAGACCCATTTTACTCCTTACCCTCTCCCACTTCACTACCATCCCCCAAGGTTGGCCTCTGCCTCCTGTCCCAATTCTGGCAGTTTCCAGAGGCTCAGGTACATACCATACAAGTCAAAAGATTGGAGATACCCCTGCTGCACTAAAGGCCAAAAATGTTGCCACAAGCCAACCCCCATCCAAGTCAGAGACTCCTTAGTGGTTCAGAGGAAAAGCAGGCCTTCAGATCTCCAGTCCACAAAAGAACAAAGAGGAAACAGAAACAAAAGAACAAAATACCCACCCAACAAAGATAAAGTCAGAAATCAGTAAGACCTATAATCATCCCAAACTCAGTTGGCTAAATTCTAGTGTAAGAGTACAATTAAAAACAGCAAGAGCAATAAGGTACCACCAGATGCCAGCTACTCTATGACAGTAGACCTGAATGTTCCAATGCAGCTGAAGTACAAAAAAATAACCTTAAAACCAGCTTTATGACGATAATAGAGGCTCTTTTTTTTTTAACGATTCCAAGTGAGGTTTATTCAGGAAATAGGGTGAAGGTGAGTGCAAGAAGATGAGGGAAGAAGAAGATGAGGAAGAGATGATGATGGAGGTTCTTAAAGAGAATAATTTCAAATCCCTTTTAAAAAATCAAGGAAAAGATAAACAAGAAAATTGAAAGAAGTCAATATATCCCTTTAAGAATGCCAAGAAAGCCAAGACAAAAACAAACAGGAAAGAAACATTTCAACTTCTGGAATTGAAATAGAAGCTGTAAAAGAAATATAAACTGAGGGAATTCTGGAAATGCAAAATCTAGATAAGCATACAGGAACTAGAGATGCAAGCATCACCAAACAGAATACAAGAGATGGAATAAAAGAATCATAGGGGTTGAAGATATGATAGAAGAATAAATCTGTCGGTCAAAGAAAATGTTAAATCTAAAAAAATTCTGACACAAAATATCCAAGAATTCTGGGACACTGTGAAAATACCCAAGCTAGGAAAAATAGGAATAGAAGAAGACTCCCAGCTCAAAGACCCAGAAAATATTTTCAACAAAATCAGAGAAGAAAGTTCTCCTAACCCAAAGAAAGTAATGAAGATGAACAGGAAGCTTACAGAAGAACAATTAAGTTGAATCAGAAATGGAAACCAATACCCCACCTAACCCCCCCAGCACATAATAATCAAAACACTAAATGTACAAAGCAAAGAAAGAATGTCAAAAGCTTCAGGGGGAAAATGCTATATAGTATAAAGGCATATTTATTAGAATTATACCTGACTTCTAAAAAGAGACTTTAAAAGCCAGAAGGGCCTGGACAGTCATACAGACTCTGAAAGCCCACAGATATCAACCCAAACTACGATACCCAGCAAAACCTACATTTACCATAGGTAGAGAAAAGAAGACATTCCATAACAAAACCAAATTTAAACAATATTTATCTACAAATATAGCCCCCCAGAAGATAGATACTAGAAGAAAAACTCAAACCAAAAATGTTAACCACACACAAGAAAACAATGAAAATAAATAATTCCACACAAACAAAACCAAAAGAAGGGAAACACACACACACACAAACACACACTACCACTACCAGTATTAAAATAACAAGAATTAATAATCATTGGTCACTAGTATCTTTCAACATCAATAATCTCAATTCCCCAATAAAAAAGACACAGACTAACAAAATGGAATGCAAAAACAGGATCCATTCTTCTGCTGCATACAAGAAACACATCTCAGCAACAAAGATGAAAATTATCTCAGAGTTTTTCAGGGCTGGAAAAAGATTTTCCAAGCAACTAGACCCAAGAAACAAACTGGTATAGCCATTCTGATATCTAACAAAATAGACTTTCAAGAAAAATTAATCAAAAAAAAGTTTTAAAAGCACTTCATACTCATAATAAGAAATATCCACCATGATGACATCTCAATTCTGAAGATCTAGGCCCCAAGAGCAAGATCACCCACGAGACATAAGTGCCATTAGTGTACCAATGGAGAAGTCTTTCCATGCTGGCCACTGGTATGCATTGTAGATTTTATAGAAGGGTAGGGTTGTTGATTGTCTTTCTCCCTTGGAAGCTTGCATAAGTATGAGAGCTAGGCCTCACTGAGGAGACTCTCAGGTCAATTTTAACTTGATTCTTCCTGTGTCCAAAGTATGTGGTATCTTCAGCAAGACCGTCTTACCTTCAAGATCTGGAAGACAACCAGCGGCTACAACAATGCCTTACTTATGCTGTTTCGGGAGTCTTCAACGCCTGTAAGTTAAAACTTGTAGAAGACATCGAAGGTATCTGTGAAAGCTCCCTGCCCACCCCAAAAAAGAAACAGTCCAGACAGGAAGCTATTGAAGGGAGTCTTTATAACTGTGATAAAGATGATAAAGTCCAGTCCTTCACAGTTGATGGTTTCTGGCAGAGAAAAAGGTGGGAGTAATGACTCAGTTTTCTATTGAGGTTGGCCACTGGGGCTTTGACCGTGCTCCCTCCAATGACTTTATATATAGCACACATTGGATTTGGTGAGGGTTTTGGTTTGTTTGTTTTTTTTTTTTTTTGGCTTTGGTTTTTTGGTGGGTAGAAGTGGCAAGTGGGTGTGATCAGGAGTGTGATTTTATGAAATTCCCTAATAATTAATAAAAATAGTATGTTGGGGAAAAACTTGTAGGAAGGTTTCCCATGCCTTACACTAGTGTTTTTGGTAAATACTTTCTGACTCTTTGGGAAGCATTAGCAAAACAAGTGGTGTAACTTCCTTCAAAATACACATGCACATATAAACAGACACACTCACACAGTGTGTGTGTATGAGTATGGGTGTGTGTGAGTGTATGTGTGTAAGTGTGTGAGTGTATATATGAGTGTATGTGAGTGTCTGCATGAATGTGTGTGAGTGTATGTGAGTGTCTGAGTGTGGTTTTGAGTATTAGTGTATGAGTGTGTGTGAATGTATGTTTATGTATGTGTTTGTGAGAGAGTGACTGTGAGTATGTATGTGTATGTGTGCAAATGTATATGTGTGTATGTGTGTATATGTGTGTATATGTGCGTATATATGTGTGTGAGTGTGTTGTGTATGTGCATGTGGTTTAAGTAAACTAAATAATGGTTCTCTATGACTTTTTCAAATAACCTTAGTGTTATTTGTCTTCACTTTTCTCTCCCTGTGTATTGCCCCTTCAGTTTCCTCACGCCCCACCTTTTATAGCCCTGTATACTACAATACTCCTATTCAGAACATTTCCCTCTCCCAAGGTTCATTTAATTTTCCTTGTTTCTGTGAATTAAATTCAAAATGTCATTCAAAACTAATAACCAGAGCCAAAAGCATTGAAATCTGTCTCTTCAGCTTATTCAAAGTCCCAGGCCAGATTCTGCTCTCATGTGAGCCTTTCCTATTTCCTCACTAATAAAATACCAAAAGAAAATGGTGCTATAATAATATAAAGTAAAATTCTGAAAGTTATGAGGTAAGGATTTATGAAACTCTTTGAAACACTGGTTGAGATTGTATGTAGGGCATGGGTGTGACTACCTGTTAGGAAACTTGATGGTCAAAACTCAGAAGCACAACCTCAACCAAAGAGAACCAAATTAAGAGTATATATAGATTCAAAGAAAATTCTGCTCATTTATCATTTTATTGGCTTCAGTGACACTGGAATGAAGCCAGCCATCTCAAGGCTTTCTCAGTTTAGAATGTTATTTTGACCTACTTCTGTAGAAACTA
The DNA here is from genome assembly GCA_030674055.1 of Rhabdomys pumilio. Lineage (NCBI taxonomy): Eukaryota > Metazoa > Chordata > Mammalia > Rodentia > Muridae > Rhabdomys > Rhabdomys pumilio. The sequence goes on along the minus strand of JANHMN010000013.1, from coordinate 54,622,992 downwards.
GAAGGAGTATAACTGAGACAAGAATATACCTGAGACTAGAATTTGGAAAATTGTTGAGATTTATAGCAAAGACTACAAAGACAGTCACAAAATGGGCTCTTACATCTATTCATTACAGGAGGCCCAACACATTAAATGTTAGAGGCAAAAGAACAAGAATCTATTCTTGCATTAAAATAATACAGGAACATTAGAAGCATCCAATAAGCTGGATGCTTATTGTGGCCATGAGTTGGATATATAGACACTCAAATATTCAAGGTGATAATAAAGTTTGAGAAATATTTATTATAAAATAAACATTAAAGTATATGAGTTCAGATGAGTTAAAGTTAAGTGTCTGAAGGTTTAGCATCATCTTTATACACACCAACTTTAGGTAGCAAGAAATATGGGATTGTAAGGCAATACATTTTGTGACAATATAGATTCAGTAGTCATTAGTATGTTGGATTCAGTTGGAAAAAATTGAAGAATTTTCATGGTGACTGAAAATAAAGCAGAAAATAGAGGAAAATGAAACCCCATTGGGCAGTAGAAAATAAAGGTCAAGATAAAAAGAGAGTACAGAATGTAGGTAGTAGTGAACCAAACTTTATGCACAAAGAAAAGAGAATGAACAAGATTTAAAATGAAGATGTTCTATCAAGTCAGACAACAAACAAGTTACTGATAACATTCATCAGGGTCACTTTTTATGTGGTATTGAGAGTAAAGGGTACGTTGCAGCAGAAATGTCTAAGAACCGAAAGGATAATGGCATTAGTCTTTCTGATAATAATGTCAAAGTCAACACATTCTCAGATTTTCTTCTATAACTTCTCTCGCCTATATGATGTCCTCTTTGTAATGAATACTTAATCGCTCATTTACATAATAGTTATTAGTATAATCCATACTGAGTATTCACTTGTTTATGTATGATGTAAGAAATAACTACGAAATGAGATCCCGTTGGAAACAAACACCCAGGTGTGCTCAGTTTTCTATATCAAAATCTGGCAGTCTCAGTATGGCTAAAATCAAGGTGCTGACTGAGTGAGTGTCCCTAAAGACCAGTAATTTTTAATCTCCTTAGCTGGTTTGCAGGTCTGGACTGCTATGCCTGTATGTCTAAGGCATCTATTTTGCTCACTGTTAATGAGAGGCAGTTCTCTGCCTCAGAAGGTAGGCCACAAACCTTTAGATAAGGCATTTCCATCTCAACAGCAGCAATACTTCCAGTCCTGCTGGTGTCTCTTCCTTCCGCTAACCCTTAGAGGGAAATGCCTTTAAGGCTTATGAGCAATAATATGCCCTACACAATAAAATTTCTTGCTAAATTCTGTGACTCATTGGGGAACAATATTAAGCTTCTTGTTAACTACGATCAGGTGAAGGGAATGCTGTCTAAAATTTTAATAGTTCAAAATGATAGATATAGATTAAATAAGATATAGATATAGTTATACATATACATATGGATATAGATATAAGTGATATAGATACATAGATAAATTATTTGAAATTTGACCATGGATATTTTTAGTAGGACAAAAAAGTTCTACTCTATGAGTAGAATATATTAAAATTGGAACACACTGAAATTTGATAATATAACAATTACAATTTTATTTCTAGTAATAATAATGTTATTTTTCAAATGCCAACAGAAAATGAACTCAATGGTGTATTTTTATGCATTTTCTCTCATATTGGTTTGTTTAGAAATTTTCTTTTTATTGGCCTTTTGCTTGTATATAAGAGTTTCCAGTTTTGTGCTGTGTGTGTCTAGTGGGGGTTGTGTTAGATAGTTTTTCTTTCTTTGTTGTTTTAAAATTCTTACTGATGTACGTGGTTTGTTTGTTTTGTTTGCCTATTTGATGTCTAAAATAAAAGATATAGAAAGGGCATAGAGTAGGTTAGGTAGAGAGTTGGCAAGGCTCTGGGAAGAGTATGCAGAATGGAAATGATATTCAGAATATTTTGTATCAAAAATATTTTCAAAACAAGTGCTGAACTCAAATCTAAATAGTTTTAACTGCAGAAAAAAAAAGTTGCATCAGAATGGTGATGATATATTTTTCTCTACCAAGAAAAATATGTAAAGAAGATAAGACCAAGAAAAAATATATTAAAAATGAAAACAGCATAATAAAATTTGTTCTGATAAATATTATAGTAGTCACATGATAATGAACAGAAGAGATAACAAGAATACAAAGCCAGACAGTGGTGGTGCACACCTTTAACCCAGCATTGGAGAGACAGAAACAGGTATATCTCTGAGTTTGAGACCAACCTGGTCTACAAGCAAGTTCCAGAATAGCCAGGGCTTTGCAGAAAAGCCCTGTCTTGAAAGATAGATAGATAGATAGATAGATAGATAGATAGATAGATAGATAGA